>VWPW01005240.1:0-43987 GCA_013389825.1 Crypturellus undulatus | reverse complement strand
TAGTCCTTGAACAGCAGGCATGAGAAAGTTGGGCGAGACAGAACCTTGATTAAGCTTGTCAGTAAGAAAGAAGGACTGGTGCACAGACCTATGGTGTGAATACACGCCGTTATCCACGACCAACTGAATGCGGTAGAAATGCATGGATAGTAGCCTGTGACCAATCGTAGCTGTACGCGTGTAGAGAGCTTGCTTCTGCTTGTGTATATAAGTATGCTATTCGGGCTAAATAAGGGATTCACGGATCAGGATCTAATTCACATGGAGTCTGCGTCTGTGATCCCCTCCCGATTCCTTGGGCCGGCAAGAAGTTTCCAACAGTATTGTACCCATTTTTTGTCAGAGACGTGCTCTTCAGGAAAAGTGTAACACACATTTAAAATATGTCTCAGAAATTGGAGAGATGTAAATTTTAGGAAAAAAGACAAAAGTATAGAGTATTTTTCTGGAAAGTTGCAATGCTTTCCAGACAATTATTGTGAGTAGCCTTACAAATAACATGAGCTTATCATTTAAACAGACTAGGTGAGTCATTTAGCCCTTGTAAAATCTAATTAGATATACTGCGCTGATTCACTTTCTTAGCAATTATTCCAGTTAAACAGATTTAACTAGATGCCAATTAAAGGTCAAATCTTGTTCCTAATGAAATCAGCGTGATCTTTATCTCTGATTTCATCAAGACAAGTATTTTGTTTTAATTAACTGTATGCTAGTATAGATAAAATAAATCTAATAAAATATTGACACAAAGTAAAGCTACCTTCCTTTCATAGTTGAGGTCTGCAAATCTTAAAATATTGGACTTATCTGATGTTACCATAGTATTATGGCATGGATTTGAGTGCATTTTTTTGGCATAGGTATTTGCATTTGATGCTTTTAATAATACCTGAGTTCATATTCTACAATGGCAGAGTAGACACACATTAAAATTTGCCTTCATAAATTCTAAAGAAGAAGAGGATTGTTTCTGAAAAAGACAATGAGATCAAAAGAGATGTAAAATGAAAAGTGTATTTTAACATATGTGCCCGCCCCTATGTTTTACACTTGGAATATTATACTTCTTTTTATCTAGAGAAATTATGATTGTAGGTTTATCCACACAAATGCTATGTTTTTAAGCATCACCATAGCCATTATTATCATGCCTGAAATGCTATAGTTTGCATCTGCACTTGGAGCATCTTAGGCATCTTAAGCTGCAAGACACACCTATGTGCAGTATGATTGCATGTACCAAACTTTACATTGCAAGTACACTATCACGTGGAACTTACAGCATGATGGAGTCCTGTACAGATGTGCAAACAGCTGTGAACTTCTGATGCTTCCTGTGCACTCGTCATTGCAATGACTGCATTATGGCTGCAGAGCCCATTTTCAAAATGAGCATCCAGGATTTTGAGATTTGTGGCTTCATCTACTTGCTGAACACAACCAATTATGTTGCTCCTGGCTCCAGGACAGTGGCACCTCCAGAACACTTAAAAGTCAGTCAATCAGATAGATGGAGAATGATTGTGCTCAGACTACCTAACACCCAGTTTTGGATCTCTTTTGAGACCCTTGTGAGGCCCTCATAGCATTACTACAAGCAATTATCTTCCATATATATATATATTTTTTTTTGCATTAAAAAGCACCCGAACAGCATCAAGGTTGTATTTTAATCATCCCTGTGATGTCATCATAACTTGAATTCAGGACATCTGTATTTTATTTTGGATTTCTACACGAGGACATAAAGGATTTTTTGACCTGATAAATCCAATGGGAGTTTGTTGGAGCACTATATAAGGTAGAGGCAGCCAAATCTGGAATAGTATTGCGTAAATTGCAACCCTGGAGTCCATGTTATTCCTGAACAAGCTCCCGACTGAGCACCGTGTCAAGGAAGGTTAATTTGCACAAAATAAAATCATGCCTGTAACTATGTTAAAAAAAAATAAAAGAGGATAAGCAACTGACCAGTGCTTGAGTTCATTTTCTGATAAAATTTCACTTATCAGTATAGATAATTAAGACCTTTTATTCTCCACTTTCTTTCCTTAGCTGTCTCTGCTGATGTTATAAGCATATTAGCAAACCTGGTTAATTATATAAAATCACTCCTGAATCGCTGAACTTGTGCCATGCTTCTCCACTCTGACAGCTTTGAGAATGCTGCTGTCTTAACTATTTACAATTTGCTTGTCATGTGAATGAACAGAAATCATCTCTGTCAAGTGTATTCATTTGCTAGATATATTATAGATATCATTATGAAAATTAAGATTAAACAAATTTAAATTAAGAAAACTAGTAACAAAAAAAGAGAGAAAAAATACTGACTACAGTTATCTTTGATTCTTTACCCGTTCACAAAGAAAGGAGAAGAAATAGAGCAAGCAATAAAAAGAATCAATAGGTGGCAGACAAATGCTACCTTTTCTACAGAGGATCATGCATTTATAATTAGTAGTTTCCAAATATACAGGCAAATATAGATCAAATAGACTATGTAATACATGCAGACTATAATAGATCAAAATCTGAATACAGATGGTCTGTTCATCTTATAAAGTATGGTCAGAGACACAAAATAACTTTTTACATGGATTTGGTAATTTCTAGTGAGTATGAATGTTGGACACATTGCGAACAATTTTATTTTAAATGTCTGAACTCTGTAAAAATCGTATAATAAGGGGAAAGGAGAAAGGAGGAAGAAAGAAAAAAAAAACATCCCAAACACTGCTATATATGTATTTGTTGTATTTATTTATTTATTTTTGTTTCTGTTGGCAGCATATGCTCATATTGAAAAAAGAAAAATAAAAATATGCTACAAACAGAATAGCACTGTAGATTAGCTAGAAGGTTAATTTCTGCATTACATTACTTAAGGTCAAATTCTGAAAAGCACATGGAAACAGGATGGTTATTCCTCCTAAGGCATTTGGCAGAGATGTATTATCAAAATATCATTTGTATATTGGTAAACATAGTTTTTCTCACATTAAATGTACACAAAATCTGCAGACAGATGTAGACCTGTAAGTGTGAGGTCAGCAATAATCCTAGGCCGTCTATCTCTGTATTCCTACATGGACAGTTACATACTTGAATATATTTTCCAGAAATGACAATCTTCAACCTCAGTCCTTTGAATGAAAGGGAAGAATAGCCTGTCTTGTGTCTGCCCTGACTTAAATGGAACATTTTTTTTTTTAATTCTCTTCTTAATGGCATTTTCCTCATGCATACACATACACACACACAGAAAACAATTAGGAAATGGAGAGGTTGCAACATTTGTGTTATTGGCATTGGAATAAATGAAAAATTAGCCAGTTGATTGTATTGTTAACCTGAGATTCACATTAAAAAAAAAAAAAAAAAAAAAGTGATGTTTAGGCTATTTCAATTTGGCATGCAGGTTGAATAAAAACCAGCATAAGCCGATTATATTCTAAATGGCACTTTAAATGGTACTTGCAGTTCTGTTTCATTTTATCTTTCAGAATAGTATTTGGAAGATCTTATTCTTTTCAGGCAAATCATTTCTTTCATCGTGATCTTTGTGATTATAACAAATAAGTCTTTTCTAAGGGATTCACAAACATACTCCAGATACATACTTTTTAAAATTTGGTATTCTGATGAGGCCACATCTGGAGTACTGTGTGCAGCTCTGGGCTCCCCAGTAGAAGAGGGACATGGAGCTTCTAGAGAGGGTCCAGTGTAGAGCAACAAACATGATTAAGGGAGTGGAATGGCTATCTTATGAGGAAAAACTAAAAGCGAACTGGGCCTGTTTTGTTGTTTTTTATTTTTTTGTTTAAGGTCGTGAAGTTTCCTTTTCTGGAGATCTTCAAAACCTACCTGAATGTAACCCTGTGCCTCGTGCTCAGGTGTCCTTGCTTGAGTAGGGTGAGTTGGACTAGATGATCTCTTGAGGCCCCTTCTAACCTCAACTATTCTGTGATTCTATGAGTTACTTTTTTCCTGGATAACTACTGGAGTTTATTTCTACAGTATTTACCCACTTTCTTGAATTTGTATATTTTCAAGAAACCTGCTGTCCACAGATTTCACTTCCAGTTAAGTCTAAAGCTTGAAAAGGAAAAGAGCAGGAATTTTAGCAAAACTTTGAAGGTGTCCAGCAGCTTTTAGGACAAGATCAAGGTACACTGCCTGAGTACTGTTTTTCTCAGGGAGGTAGCATCCCTTCAGCTCTGCCCTAGAGCACCTGGCAGAGTACTTGAGCAGAGCCTTCACTTTGCCACTGTCAGCTGCAACCATTCCTGCTCTGTCAAGCACAAATAAAGTATCCAAATATCTCATTTATTGCTGGCTATGCTGAGGCAAAGTAAATCACACCTCTCGTATCTTTAAGAATGGATTGGAACGAGAGGACTAAAATGCTAATGCAAATAACTGCTAACCCTATAGAAGAAGCAAATTGCAAAAAGCTAAGAGCACAAACAAGGGTTTGTGTATTACTGCTGGCATTCAAAAAAAAATTAATTTTATTTACTTTTGGCAAAGCTTTATTCCCGTCCACTGATAATAATATTTAAAAGCAGCAATTAAAATATATATTATTTGTAGATGGACTATATATTGATGATAGATGTGCTGAATTACATTCTAACAAATGTAGCTCAGAAAAATTTAGACAATTCATTATGGATCCTTAAAAGCACCTAAATACCTGACTATTTTTTTGATGGCTGGCAGGTCTCCAATCCTGATAGTTCTTTTATATTTCTACTAGCTTGCATTAAGTCATGTTTAATCAATGTTAATGCCATTAATCATCTTAAGAGTCTAAATTAATCAAAGTAAGTTAAAAACTACTCTTTAGTAATGTTATGTAATAAGGCTAAGCTGCATTTTTTTTTTCCCTTGTAAAACTTTCATGTATCTTTAACATTTTCTAGTCTCTTTCTTCATTAGTTAGATCTTTGGCATGCTATACTGGGATTAGATTTTTCCACAGATAAAATTAATTAAATGTAATCAACATCGGAAGCCTGTACCTTCAGAAAGGGATCAATCTAAAATTGTTTTCGTATTTCCTTACTATGGGTTCTCTGAGTCAGAGCATATTCTTAATCAGGTCTGATCCAGTCATGTAGTGATTGTTTAAATCACAATTCACTTCGTGGCTACATTAAAAAAAAAAATGTTTTTAGCATTTAAAACAAGTATATTTGAAAAGGGTTGTAGACTGATTAGAAATTCATCAGATATTGTATTCAGCACACATGAGATAAAGAAAATATATTTATATCCATCTCAAAGCAAGTTTAGTATTATATTATATATGTTTATCATTAATGTTCAGATTCCACTTTTGATAAAAGCCAAACTCAGCTCAAATGCTGTTCTAAAGCTGCACATAGTCTTTCTTGCAGACAAACAGAAGTCTAAATCTATAGGCTGAGGATTTTGCTATCTAAAGTGGTTGTTGTTCTGCAGGAGACAAGGGAAAGAGTTACAGGACTAAGGATTGCTTTCTTCCATAAGCACAATATACACTTTAATTTATCGTCTATTGACAAAGGGAAGTTGACAGACTAACAGGTAAGATGCTGCAGTAATACACTCCCTTTTACTTTACCTATGTTTACATGACAATCTGCAAACAGCTACAAGCAAGCTCAAGCAGGGTTACAGCCAGTCTGATTCCAACCAGATGCTCATTAGCTCCAACTGGGAAAGCTCATAGGCAAGGTATCATGGTGCTAGAGCTAAGCTAAAACTCTGCTCTCTGAGAATAGCTTGTTATTCTGGGCTTATTACTGTTCTAAAATGTGGCAAAACAGCTGATTAACTAAAAGTGACTTTGGAAGAAGGCTGAATCTTAAGGGAAAAAGGGCTACAGGTAAAAAATTACCTGGACACTGTTTAGATCAAAGATGTTAGCACAGCTGGAAAAATGGGGGTAGCTTTCCGTGGTCCATGTGAGAAAGCATCTCACTTTGCTAGAAATGAATGAGGTAAATCTGGTACTTTGATGGCTGAATGTCTGAAAAGATGATTTTTGCTGTTGTTGTTTAAATGACGAATTCAGAAATTGTACCACTTGCTTTTATGTAGTTCTTGCTTTTATCTCAAAAGCTTAATCCAAATGTTTCCAAAACACCAAACCAAACCAAATAAAGCAAAAAAAAAAAAAAAAAAAAACCCAAAACAGAGTGAGAATCACTTTAGAAAAACACTAACAAAATAAATCTACTAGATTTCTAATTTACTGTTATCAACTACGGTTTAGTAATAGCTGGAGAATCTGGTTTAGTGGAATAAGACCAAAAAACTGCAAGGCATTTGATTGATTGTGTTTCAAAAGTAGAAATTTAAATGAATTTCATATACTTAAAAACTGTGATATATGTGAAGTCTTACATAGTAAAAATTTCATTTATATCTTATATTTTAGTTTTGGAGTGGAATCAGAAAATAATTTGAAAAGGGGAAAAAAATTGAAAGAACCTCTATATGTCTCTAGTCACACCTCCCTGCTCAAAGCTGATCTAATTAGATCTCATTCAGAATCATGTCCAAAGTTTTGAACACCTTCCAAGATAAAGATCCCACAACATTGCTAGACATTGCAAACGTTGTCAGAGTAGTAAAATAAATGGATAACAAGAAGAAAATTTCATTTTATACAATACTTTTTCAGGTCAAATTTCTATTTAAGGAAAAAGGAGTAGAGTCTAAGTATGAATTCTTTATTCTTCTTTATAGTACATGCACACAGCATTAATCAAACAGGCATAAAGTAATATGACCAAATATAAGAACACTATAATCACAAACCAAAGACATTACAAGTTCTTAATCACGAGCTCTCAAGATTATATAGATAATAGAGCATCTAGAAAGCCCCAACACCAACCAACATCCTCCTTGCAAAAATTTTCTTTATCTTTAATGATCAGATGCAGAAGGAAAAATTAAAAGACAGTTATGCATATTCCATTAATTTTTATTCATCACTGCTGATTGTAAGCAAGACAAAATGAAGAACTCCAACTAAGTAGGAAGGCCACACATAATCATTTCAATTACACCCATTCAGGGTCATTTCTGACTTTGAACTAATATTCTGACTTTCAACTAGTATTTCAACTAGTAACTAGTGCAAGAAATGATCAGGATGCATAAATAAATCTCCACTAAAATAAAAGATTTTTGTTAACTTTAGCAAATAATGAGAAACTGTAGAATATAATAGGCTTCTTTATAATGCAACTGATGTATAAATTGTACCAAGATTGCCCTTTTTATTTGTGTCACTCATATATTTAATGAGCTTCTGGTGATATAGTAAGGAAAGTGCAAGCATTCACAGGCACATATAACTGCTCCTTATTTCCTCCTCAATCAGTTTAATCATGGAGTCTAATCACAGTTCATCTGAAAAGAACGCTACAGGAAGTGAAAACAATGAGATAATGTGAAAATTATACATTTTAACATTGCTGTTCTTTAAATTGTGATAAAGTATTTTCAATTTAGAGTTAAAGTACAATTTATTAATCTTGTAATTAACTGATATTATATTGGACTACTTTGTTTAAGAACAGACTTTGCATAAACTTTTGCTTTGTTCTAGAAATGTACATATAATAGCAATCAACTGAACAGTTTACATTATTTCATGTCTCCCTTTTACTATTGTAAATAACAATTCTTCACTGGCAGCATCAAAGAAAACTGAGAAACAGTAGTCTCCTGTCAATGTGGAATATCTCATATTGTAACAACTTACACATTTGGACATTATGTACAAACTACTACAGAATTAAAATCAAAACACTGTTCTTAAATCCACCATTACAGCTATTCTCTATTCCCTGTAGACATAACTCTAGGTTTAAAGAGAAAAAAGTTAATCATGATAAAGAAAGATAAAGATAAAATAATAACCAACGCCTTTATCAGTGAGAGAGCTTGGACTTAAGGGTTTGTCACTGATCATAAGAAGAGCTCAGTCTTATTTGAATTTGCCAAATATAGTGAAAAGTGTGACTGAGGAGAAGATATAATTTAAGCATCAAGAGTCAAAGCGCTTTTTAGGACCATATTAACTGCATCTAAGAAATATAATGTTCAATGTTTATCACCTTCTAGGTTTTTAATCAGTTAATCAGTTCAGTAAAGATTTAAGATCTTGACATCTCTGTAGTAGATATCATAATAAAATAATTGTCCTTCACAGAGACTGACTTAAAAAAGGAAAGACTGGCAGAAAACATATATTTGAGATGTTGCGTTATATTCTCCAATGTTAAGATAAAAATTACTCTAAATTCTTCATCTTTAAATGTTGATTTCCTCCAAAAGATGAAGAAAAAAAACATGGAAATAAAATGTGTGAAAGAGATCTGGATAGAAACTGGAACTAATAAAATGAAGTGGTGGCAAGAAGAGGTAATGCTGTTTTATCAGGAACATGAAGCAGTAAGACCAAGTGGAAGTAAAGGCATATAAGATGCATTCAACTGTTAGACAAGACAAAATATGTATCCAATACATGGATCCAGAGTTCGGTTTTGTGAGTCCAGTTTTAGGTAATAAAGTCAAGTTTCCATATTTGTAGTGCTATAAGTTTGGTCTAGCTGTCTGCATACTACACAAGCACTGATTTGCATGGTAAAAGTTTTTGTCTTTACCTGAAAGGATAGAAACCTGAAGTCTGAATTTTTTTAAAGTCATATATTCATTATGCAGTAGTCTAGAAAAAAAAGTATTTTTTTTTTAGAATTTATATTTCTCTGAGTCACCACTTGCATATGTCAAGTGAAGTGACTGTGAACAGTCAACTGGTCACAGTGAAGTACCATTGATAATATAATGAAGACAGATGAGACAAAAAAAAAAAAAAAAGGCTGATATAGTATCCATGGTCTTATGGGAAAGATAGTCCAAACAGTGTATGCGATTGCACACACATATTGTAAGCATAAGTAAATTCAGTGTTTAAATACATAACTATGATTTCCTCAGAGTCTCATGACAACACTTAGTTTGAGGGGGAGGTGAAAGGAAAATTAACAATGAGTTTTGTGATTTAAGAAGCATACTGCACCTCAAATCTGTGTTCAGTTTTGGGCCCCTCACTATAAGAAATACATTGAGGTGCCGGAGCATGTCCAAAGCAAGTCAATAAAGCTGATGAAGGGGTTGAAGCACAGACCTTATGAAGGAGCTGGAATTATCTAGTCAGAAGAAGAGGAGGCTCAGGGAAGACCTTATTGCTCTCTACAACTACTTCAAAGGAGATTGTATTAAGGCTGGGGTCAACTTCTGATAGGACAAGAGGAAATAGTGTCATTTTGTGCCAGGGGAGGATGAGGTTAGATATTAGGAAAAAAATCTACACAGGAAGCATTAGAACCAGCTGCCCAGGGTAGCGATGGAGTCACCGTCCCTGATAGTGTTCAAGAAACACGTAGGTGAAGCACTTAGGAACACAGTTTAGCAGACCTGGTGGTGAAGGCTGAACTTGATGATCTCGAAGGCCTTTTCCAATCATAATGATTCAAATATTCTGTCAAAAATTCTAGAAAACTTACTTTTACAGATGATAACACTACTGTTATGAAATTTTACTTTGCACAAAATCATCAAATAACTGAAAGCAGATAATTACTATGAAGAAGGAACAGTAGAGAGTACAACTGGAAGAACTAGCCATTTTCTTATCTCTGCATGGAAGTTCTCCCATCCATAGAAAAATATTCCTAAAAGCTTCTTCTGACATAATCTAAGAGAAGACATGGAAAGAGGTGAATTGTACCACCCAGCAGACATTTTCAGAACTCAGCTAGAACTTCTCTTTCCTCTAAAGTATTAGCAAAAATCATACAAAAAAAAAAAGAGCTCAGGAAGGGCTCCAATGGCTCCATGTCTGATTGATTGAATTTGAGCAGCCCACTCTGTCTTATCAATCAACATATTCCCTTGAAAAAAGTCATAACAGAGAGAAGTTCATATACAAAAATATTTGTATAGTGTTCAAAGCTGGGGCGTTGCTCAGACCAGACCATAGTATTTTAGTCCATTCATTGCACTGTCGTAGTCTGATGTAACATTTTGCAGTCTGACTGCATATGAGATACTGCAGTAGGAAACAATACAAATTTCCAAAGTGTACTTCATATAATTCATACTTTATCTTCTCAATTAATGCCCTTGATTTTTCTAACTACAGCTTTACATACTCCAAGTATAAATAAATGGGAAAGCACTTAATCACTTGTTGTTCTATTTGTGGATTTGTGTGAAGGGAAATTTTTAAAAGTTTCTTGTATATTTCCTCTTTTGATGTTGGAACAAATAGAGATCTATGAAGTTTACTTAAATAGGGACATCAGGTCTAAATCTCACCAGGTTCTTAAGTATCTATTTTCAAGCTTTGTCTAACTCTTTGGGTAGCTTTCCAATATCCTAAGACTCTCTTGCCTGAATATCAGAAGCACTTCTCAGAAGCACTTTAGTCAAAGTGTGACCTATGTGCCAGACATAAGGTCTGTTTTGTTCTGCAAATTGGGTGGAAATTTTTGATCTCTATCATTAAAACAGAATCTTTTCTGTTTTTAATGACAGGTATTAGAGCAATTGTCCCTGGAGCATTAAAGACTTTGACCCACATGGAGATTTGGAAAGAGGACTTATCCCTTGGCCTACAAGGATGGCATGAGGCCTCTCCATCAGGCTAGGGCTTTGCCTGCAGGAGTTGTGCAGTGATTGGGGAGCAGAGTTGCCAAGTCAGGGAGCTGTGCAAGTGGATTAGCAGACTGTACAGCCTCATACATGACGAGAAAAAGATTAGTTTAGTCTTCCCTGAGGCTCTGCAACTTCAGGAGGCCAAACCTGGCAGAGGGGCAGACAGATGCAGTGATTATCAAGTCGAAAAGTGAAAATTCCCACAGACTTAAAGGCTGGAAGCTGGTTACTTCTGGCACCAGGATGGGGTGCATGCTCAACCTGAGGACTTGCAAGTTCAAAATAGGTTCACTACCCTTATAGCTGTGGAGCTGTGGACCCTCTCAAGTGGAGTGTCTGAACCAGTTGATTCTTAGCCGCATTGCAGGACCAGGAGAAAGTGGCCAGTGTTAGTTTTGGGAAATTTCATGCTGAGAGGAACAAAGGCCTCCATCTGCTGACCTGACCTGCTCTCTAGGAAGACTAGCAGTTTTCTCCTTGCTAGGGGATTACAGCCAGGATACTGGGGAGAACCTGCTGAGGTTTGTCCAGCTGTTATACTATTATGCCCTGATGTTCCCCTGTTTCCATGTGGGTAGCAATGATACTTCTAGGGGACACCAAAAGGGAGTGTCCCTCTCCTTCCTGCTGGTAAAGTGCAAGAGCCTGGCAAGGACTGAGTGTATCTTGGGGGTCAAAAATTGATTGAATAGCTGGTGTCAACAACAGGATTTCAGTTTCTATAACCATGGAATCATCTCTAAGAATCAAGAACCACTTGGTAGAGATGAGATCCACCTGACAAGGTGGGTCAAAAGTATTTTTGCCAACAGACTAGTCAGCATGGTAGGTAGGGTTTTAAATAAGGAGTGACAGGGGAGGGAGATGATCAAACAAAAAGGTGCAATATCCGGTCAGCACTGAATCTGATTGCATCAGTGTTTTAATGTGATTACATCTGTCATACTTTGAAAAGTTGAAAAACAGTGTTATTCTCACACCCTAGTTGGAAGACTGAGACAAAAGAACCATAGTTTTTACTGTTTCTATGCATCTAATATGCATAGGGTGAAGCCATGGTGATTTTCAAAAGTGCTAGGGAAACTAATGCTCCCTAAAATATGCATAAACTCTTCAGAAAATCCCCTCAGATACCTTTATGAATCTTTAAATATTTAATATCAGTAAAGATCCAGTCCCAAATGACTTACCAGAGACCACAGAAGAGGCCCGTTGCACAGGAGTAAATTGAAATGGGAAATCTAGCAAGAGGAAATACCAGAAAACAGATTGAATCATCATTGTTCTAGAGGGAGCACGCACTGCTTATTAACAAGAATTCATTCAGGCACGGACTTTCCATTTCAGCTGCAGTCTAAATGGGATGAGTGAATTTACTTGCAACAACTGTCTCCCTTTTATACTGAACGATACACACTTGTGATAAAAGTGGAGACAATACTGTATCTCAGACCAACACCCAAGGGATCCATTTGAAGCATATTTTTATTGTTTGACAGTACAGTGCTTGTGGTATTTATATACATATACTTTCTTTTATATATATATACATATATGCACACATACATATACAAACAGCCTGCTTATGAGGCAATGTCTTTTTAATAGTTTTCTGGTTCAAAATTATATAAGGATGATATATCTTTTTAAATAGAATGGTACAAGCATTACAATACTTTGATAAGATCCAAAAGATACTGTTGTCTGTTCTGTTTAGAAAATAACTTATCATCAGGATTCTTTATTTGTTTATTTGTATTTCTCTTGTCATCCATCATTCTGTCTTATTTTGATAAGAGCTAATAGGATGCAGTCTTATCCAATTTCTGTTGCTGTCCTTATATGTTATCCTTGCAGCATACTTTTTTTTTCATTATAGTTTCTTCCTCAGGTTTCCTTTCATTGATCCCTCAGATGATAAACAAAATTTGCAAACTTCTTCCATCTTCTGTTTGATTTCACCAGTGCTTCAGCCACTATCTGAGGCATATCTTTCCCCTTAGTACATCTTGATCCTTCCTCCAACATCTCTTTTCTTTTTCACATCTTACTGGTGTTCCAGTCAAATCTCGATTTTGCTGCAGTCTACACCCCTGAGGTGTAGAACCCTGAGGTTCTGTAGTTTCATTAGTAGGATACCACTTTTAGCCACTTATTTTGGATAACAATTTTTTTAACATTTCATTGAGAAAAACTACTTGGTCAACAATAATTATTCAAGCAATTAGTATGCAAGATGTATAGTGAACAGGAACAAGGACAAGCCAGAAGCTAAGTTGTTAACATTCTTGACAATAAAATGTCAGAAACATTATTTACATTTTTGATTTTTCCTGTATTACAGACCATTTTATTAAACCATCATAAAATTTTCAGTATTCAAATAATGCTCAAAATATGCAATCACTTTTTATTTCAGTGATTTGCTTTACAAAGTAAAATTTTAAGTGGTATGTACTATTAACATCTCTCATTCATCCTTAGATATGAAGACAGCATTACCGCTGATTCTTTGCAAGGTCCATTATTTTATCTTCAGGTCTATACCTGAAGCCAAAGAGACAATACTCACTGGCTATTGCTACTTTCGAAAGCTATGTATCAGTTTGTGCTATGAAATAATGACTCAGATTTTGAAGTGGCACTGCTATATCATAAGCTACTAGTATAATTATTTCAACAATTCTTGGTTTCTTGGTTTCAGCTAGTTTAGTACAATATCGTTAACCTCTAATTATTGCATAAAATATCAATTAAAATAACACATCTTCTAATCTTAATTTCATACGTTAATCATGTTAACTGCAAGAACAAAAATTAACATATCAAATGCTAAAGTCACTGACACACCAAAACAATTTTTGGTTTGTATTGCAGCATTCTCCTGCAAAGTCAGAGTGAAAGGAGAGAGATGACTTATAACATTACAAGTGCGAACAGCAGACAGTGCACTATTGAATATGGTGTTATTCTAAACTAAATATCCTTTATACATTTAATAGGACATTGCAACCATTACTAACCAACTGATTTCTGATAGTCCACTTGCCCAGAAGAAATATTTTTCTTTTTGTCAGACAAATAAAGCAACAATAGGGCCAGTGATTTTTTAAATTGACACCATTCATTGACAGAAACAGTGGGCAAGTGACAAAGCAAATATATTTTTACAATTGTTTGAAAGGTTGGTAGATTAATAAACTTAATGAGATATTGGAATGATTTCAGTTTCTAATCAAGGCTCTTGAGATCAACTATCCACCTAAAATAAATCAGTAGTTTCTGTGAAAGAAACAGACTTTTGCCACAGCTTTTGCACTATAGGTGAAAAGCAATTTTATCTCGCATAGTGTGGAATGAAAGTAATGACTGACAGTATACAGCTTGAAGATCTATAAGGTACGGATTTTCTTTTGGTTATTCTATTTTTCACTGTGCCTAGGATTTTTGAGGCCTTTTTCTTGATTAGGGTCTCTTCCCGGATAACACAGTTAATAATGTAATAAACGTTTTCAATTCTTGCTGCTCATCTGTGTGAGAAGAGTTGCAGTGCAAATCTAAGTCATGGAGACTGAAGATATTTTTGGCTTAAAGAAATAATGAGAATTATAACCAGACTTGAGGAGCAGGAAGGTAAAGGATAAAAACTTATGAATTCTGAAAAGAGACAGGAAGAATTGAGGTTAGGCTTTTCATTTAGTGATACTTTAGTAGATACTTTAAAGTGCTTAAGGCAGAGTAAAGGACTGCCTTGTCCAAGAGCTACAACAATCCTATTTAATTCTAAAACAACAGACAGATTTTCAGGTGGAACACCAGGTCTTTTCATGACCTTTTTAAAAGAAAAAATGCTAGCCAAAAATATAGGTTTTCAAAAGTCCTTCCAGCTAAAGGCTTTCCAGCCAAAATTTTAAAATTTGAAAATCTTGTTACAATTAAAAAAAAAGTTAATTTGTAATTTTTATATGGATTTTCATTTACCAGTTTATTTAGTATTATATGTGATAGTGTAAAATATTATATAGAAATCTGAGATAAATATTTTGAATTTGACAAAAAATCAAGTATTCTACCACTTCAAAACAAATTCTAAAAATTGGAAAAGTTTCAAAAACTGACAGCTCTAACATCTACCGGAGTTTACTTTTTAAGTAGCATCTTTTTAACATTTTGCAAGATTTTAGCGTTTTTTCTCTCTCTTTTTTTTTTTTTTTTTCTCCTGAAAATCTTTCTACTGACAGAAAAAGACATAATGTGCCTTTATGCTCACACATATTTATAAGGTGTGATGAGAATTTGACTTGTGGCATAAATGAAAATGCCAAATTAAAAAGGGGAAAAAAGGATTCTCTCTATATTACTCGGACTAAATAAAATATCACTGCAGCACAGTGACATTTTGCATCAAAAAAATGTTTGTGATAACGAACTCAAGACTGGGACAGAAGATAATTCTGGGCCCAAAATTAACTTGTTCCAAAATCTACTTTCTGTCAACTCATAAGATATTTTGTCATTAAAATATCCCTGATTCCAGTAAACATGGACTAAAATTACTATAATATGAAATTTTTGATTTTGCATGGAAGGATTTAAATGAACATAATGAATATAAATATATGAACGTAATGTATATAAAAGCAAAATTAAACTCTGAACAATGTACGTTCACAGTTAAATCCCCAATGTTTACTATGCAAGCTCAGTAGACATATATGTTAATATTACGTATTTACTCTTACAGTCTTCTGCTTCAGAAAGACAAAATAACACATTAATGTATATACGCCCATCTTCTCACACCCCAAAGGTCTCAAAATACTGTTTTTTTTTTTGAAGGTAATTTTGTTTAATCTGATCTATACAGACCATGTTAATTTCATGATAATCTGGAAATATACCGATAGTTTTCCCATAAAACAGTAGTAGGTGTCTCTCAGAACCTCTCTTGATTGCTACAGAGATATTTTGAATGTTTGTTGAAGCTACACAGAAAAATGAAGCTGTCATTTTTTTCTTTCCTATGTTGACAATGATTGATTTTAAAAGTCAGTGCAAATAAAACAATTATTATTCTAATTATTTGCATTTCACATTAGCCCTGTAAAAAATAGTTTTCTAAATATTAAACCTAAATAATTAACCACTTATGTCTAAGTTCTAATTTTTGTGTTCTTTAGTGCCTCACTCTAAAGTTTATTCTTCAAGCACATTTTAAATATTTTATTTTATTAAATAAAACAAGCCTTTCGTAGAGTAATCCTCCTGCTGTGGCCATTTTTTTTCCTCTAATTAAAGTAGCAGCTTCATAATGTGACATTTATTATTAAAACAACAACAACAACAAAACAAAAAAGGAAGAAAGAAATTTCTATCCCAACCTCTCAAGTTTATCATCACAGGGATTTTGTTTTTGTTTTTGTTGTTGAAATTCTTTAGGCTTATTATCTTTCTTCCTGTAATTGATCTTCACTCAAATAAATGAATATTTTAGTTGTCTTTGCGCAGCACAAGTAAACTGAGGAACTCATTGTGGATCTTTCCTCTAACAAGGACTGTGGAATACAAAAACGCAGATATAGACTCTAGTTCATTAATCCCAATCTGTGAATTACAGGAGTGGTAAGAGGATCCCAGATAATTTTGAAGAAAGGATTATTCTGTGTATGTTGTGGATTTCCTAGGCTTTTTCTGCTTATCTCTTACTGGCATCTATCAGAGACAGGATACAGCATTAAGTTGAATTTGATCTGACCCAGTAGTGATTCTGTGATTAGGATGTGAATATTATACTAATTACCGAGATAGTGAAGATGTTAAAGTATCGATGACATCCTGGAAATATTTTTTTGTATTCATAATCCTTTTCTTTAGTGAAATGATCTGCTTAGTGTATTTGCATCTTAAATTTAGGAAATGGACTTCTTGCCAGCTGAGTATGATAGTTCTGATCTTCTCATCTTCTCTCACCAAACCTCAAATGAAGCTGCCTTCACCTCTAATAGAATGTTATATCAACGCTGTCAGTTTTTAATCTTTAAGAACTTCACTTGTGAGGAAGTTTCACCTGCTTATGAAGCAGGTGAAGAACTTCTTTACTGTGAGGGCAACAGAATAATGGAACAGGTAGCCCAGAGAGATTGTGGAGTGTCTATCTCTGGAAACATTCAAAACCTGCCTGGATGTGATCCTGTGCCATGTGCTCTACATGTCTCTGCTTGTGCAGGGAGGGTTGGACTAGATGATCTCTAGAGGTCCCTTTCAACCTCCATCATTCCATATCTTTTATTTTTCTTTCTTTATTATACGAGTTAATCCAGTTATGTCTCATTTTCACAGTCATTTTAATTTAGTTTTTATAGTTCTATTAGGAGTTTGTCCCAAGGCTCATGTATGATGCATCCTATATGGTCACATTCTGAATTTATATTTTGATTTTCATTCATCTGCTGAAGATACTTAAAAACATGTAAAGACCTGTATGGGTTTTACATTTGAAAATATGCCCATATATTATGTATTCATACAAATTAGGCCATCTGTAACAGCCACCAAAAATATACCAAGGTCAAATTACACTTAAGCAACTTGATGCCTTCTATCGTAAAATGACTGACTACATGAATGAGAGGAAAACAGGGACATGCTATATGCTCAAGGTATATGCTATACCTTAAATTTAAGTGCACAATGTTTTGACTTTCTTAAGGCTACTGATGTTGTCTCCCACAGGTATATCATCTGAGAGCTTCTAAGTTGATTAAACTGTTAGGTGGGTTGAAAACTGTCTCGAATCCCAGGCAGAAAAGCTGGTAGTTAATGGCTTAATGTCCAATTGGCAGCCACCAGTAACCTCTACATCTGTAATCTAGCTGATAATATCATTCTCAAATTTGTGGATGAGAGCAAAACTGGGGAGTGGTTAATTGGTAGATTGATTGCATCTCAGAGGTAGAGTTTGAATCCAGAAAGATCCTGAAAAACTTGAGTACTAGGTAAACAGAAACCTTACAAAATTCAAGTCTGCAAAGTGTAAAGTTTTGTACTTGTGTCCATTCTAGCTGGGAAACACTCGTTTGGGTTGCCAGGCTGAGAATACCTGGGGGTTATGGTAGATACCAAGGTTAAAGAGTGTTCTCTTTCATTGCAGGAAAAAAAAAAAAAAGTACACTTCCTACTGGGTGACATGCCCCATGGGAAGAAACATGGCTGTCCCAGTCCAGTGTCAGGGAAGGTTTCGATATGATCCCAAGAGCGATATTAAGACACAAACGAGGTAAAATACCATACAACCTTGTTAGCTTTATTCTCATAAGTGTGATAGGACAGAGAGAAAAAGAAGAGAAAAGGAAAGCAAAGAAAAGATAAGCAAGTGGGAGAGATTCAGCAAGATTATAGTTACCACCGCCACCAGTCCAGCTAAGTGTTGGCTCTGCTTCAGTGCAGGTACAGGTGCCTCAGTGTCTCAGTGCAGGTGATGTTACGCACACCTTGGTGCAAGTCATGTTCAGGGAAAGAAGTCGTGCATCTTGGTGCAGGTAATGATCCACACACACCTGGAGTGGGGGAATATGTGCTCCTTTTATGTCCCCGTTCTTGAAGAGTCCGCCCACTTTCTGTATGCTCTGGTGCTCCTTTTCCGTCAAGTGCAAGCACCGCTCCATAGACGCTGCTGAGCATTGTGCTGATGGAGATAAAACACCTGGAGCTGATACCACAGTCCTCCCAGAAGCAGGATGCCAAGGCCAAGGAGTTGTAAATTGTATGGAGATATCCCAGTTCTCCCAGAGACAGGATGTCAAGGCGTAAATTGGGTAGAGATAAGACACCTCAAGTTAATAGATGGGGCGCCTAGATCAAGAAGTCCTAAATGGTATAGCAACAATGTTGAGACAAACACAATCCAAAACAGTCTCTTACAATGGCCTAATGAAAACTTTTATCTCCTATTCAATATTGCTAAGACCTCATCTAGAACACCGGATCCGTTGTTCCAGTTTTGAGTCCCGTAGTTCAGCAAGGATGTTGAGAATAAGGGTTTCAAACATGGTCAGAAGCTAGATCAAATGGTCTAAAAAGAGACATTCATGCTATGGAATGAATAAGACTTTCTCAGTCTGGTGAAAATAAGGGTAAGGAGTGATCTAAAAGTGGCTGGCAACTATTTGACTGGGAATTATGAAGCTAAATGCAATAAATGAGTGCCAGAAGACGAAGGGACAAGACCACAAATTGTGTCTGTAGCAGTTCAGATTGGAAAGCAGGATTAGTGTTGACTTCAAGCAGTAAGGTGGATAACCTCTTTTCTAGCTACATACAGACTTTTCCTCTAATGAGAAAAAGTTATTGTACATCTTAAAAGGAATTTTAAAAACAATTTACATGTTTTCAATTTCTCTTAAATACAACTAGATACAAAAATTAGAACAGTTTAATGCTCTTTCTCTGTAGGGAATCTTTATCAATAATAATGATTTTAATTCATACCTTTTGGGGGAAGGTCTAACATGGAACCTGAGATTATGTTGGTTTGGTAATATTAAGCTTTGCGCTTTATAACATGCTTGCAATAATATAACAGGCAGTATGGTTAATGAACAATGCAAAACAAAAAATCTGCCAAGTCCAAAACTTACCACAATATCTTGTCCAATAATGTTGCAGTTAGAGCACCAGTAATCGTAAGAGAGAGTAAATGACTGGGGCCACCATGTTGTGATACTTTTGTGGGTGCAATTTTCCAGTTTTCACCAACATGCTTAGGAATAAAACAAACCAAACAAGAAAAAAAAATGTTTACAGTATAGATCAGTATAAATACAGTGTAAATTAGACCAACAACCTAGAACTGAGAACTCAATTTTTGAGGCTACTATTTCTATACTGAAGAATTTACCCTAACAGCTTAGTCTATGTCCTGTGCTCTTATACACATCCAAAAACTATGAATGAGTTTTATTTAAATGTGCAGAAATATCCTCTACCAAACGGAGCTCTGTCTCTGCCATTCGAATGAGTCTGAAATTTGTTATTTAATTAAAATAATATTTCACTGACATTGGCACATAATTATGTGACCTTCAGTACTTAGGACATTCCCAGATATATACCCAGATATAGATTTCCTAGAGATTTCTCAGGAGAAATCTACACATACAGTAACATGCAGAATGCAAACTTTTGAAATCAGAATACCACAGAGCAGTGAAATAATATATAACAAACATCTAAGCCTTTGCTTTGAGTAAATGATCAGTGAAAAAAAAAAAAAACTTTTGCCTAAATAAAAATCCAGTCGCAGAAATAAAAGAAAAACATTTTTTAGCTTTTTTAACTCTAAAAAAAGTTGGACTCCCTATCAATAATAATAATAATAATAATATGCAATCAATAATAATTCTACGCTTTTCATAGACATAGTCTGATGCATAGCACTATTTAGTGGAAGCACATTTTATGTTTGTTTATAGTTAAAATTCCATCTGTGGCTTAAGCCAATATAACATATATTTGAAAGAATCCTAAGAAAAAATTCTTAAAGATGACAAAAGTCATTTTGCTTTCATGGTTTTGCTGACATAAGAATTAATCTTGATCATTAACTCCTTCCTCAGGGAAAGACACTTAAAAGTGAAACTTAGGAAAAGGCATGCTAGTGGAAACCCAACATCTTGCCAGCCAAACAATTGATTCAGTCTCAGCACAAAGAAATCTGTATACACTAATTAGTCTTTGAGCTTTTTCATAGAAGGAAATATGTCATACCATATCATGCCAACCCTTTCTGGCCTATGCGCAACCAATAAAAACTCAGATTCAGTTGCTGGCAGAATTAAAAGGAATAGGGGTGTTGCTAAAATGTAACTCTTGAATCTAATAGCTTTTTATTAAAAGGCCTCATAATACAAGTCATATCAAGTGTCATATCCCTCAGAAGACTTCTGAGACTCCTCTTCCTTGTTGTCACTGTGATCTGATATCTGGGAACTATGGGTGATACACAATAGCAGGAGTTGAGGTAGCAGGAGGAATACCTAGTAATATCAACTATGAGGATGACTTTTTCTGGATTGCTTTTTTTGCCTGAGAATGTACATTTGGATCTGTGAGTCCAAAGAATTCCTTCTTGGATCTCTCTATTCCCTAGGTAAGTACTAAGAGACAGGATACCTGCATAAAGCTTATTTCTTACTTGCAAAAAAATGAGGCCTCGGGAGTCCTACCCTGATGATGCTGTTCTTTGTTATGCTTCAGGAACGGAGGAAGTAACAATTCACCCTCTTCCTGACATATAGCTAAGAAATAAAAAGAATTAAATAAATAAATAAAATAGAATAAATAAAAAAAATCATAGTGGACACCAAAACTGAAATCAAGGAGAGGTGCAGAAATTGACCTTCCACACAACACAGAGAGAAAAAAATAAATTATTAACATGAATCAGACAGCTGATTTTTCTTTAAAATTAACTTTCTGTTTAAAGAGTAAAAGACTCTTGATTCTTCTCCACATTTATCTGTCAAATTTGATGTGTCTTGATATGGAATGATAGCACATCATTGAATAGCAGGGTCAGAAAATAGGTTCCAAAATTCTACCAAAAGTTTTTTGAAGACAGAAATCAAATCATGACTCCTAGGGCATATATACTATTACTTAATTGGAGAAATAGGACTGTAGAGAAATACCTTATACTGATGTTAGTATCCTACTCTTTTCCTACGCACAACTACTGGAACCTAAGATAGTCTTTTGTATCGAATAGCCAAGGCAAGATTCACTGTTTGCAAGATTTTGTTCACTTTTTCCTGAATACTTATTTACTTCTTTTTTCTTATGAAGCTATATTTAAAATATGAGAGATGATTATTTTTCTTACAGTTTACTATTTGGAGTAAATATAATAGTTATGGACCTTCAGACATTCAGTTTAAACTGATAAAATTTACAGTGAAGGGTCAGTTCAAATAAATAAAGATATATCAACAAGGACATTACTTAATTTAAATAATTATCAGCTCTTACTGTACGTCTTCTATTTTAATTTTGCAGTTATTTTGTGATACTTGTACAGTAGCCTAGTTTGGCATTTTGTTGGGAGTTTTTAATAAGATCTCGGGGTCCCATTGGAAATAATGGGTGACCTTTGTTTAACACCTTATCTGGGCATGCGTGGTGGGACTTAGTACAGGGGGGTCCCGATGCCCCCTGTGCGACCCCGGAAGCCTGGCGCATGCTCAGTCAGGCCTGCGGGCCTGACTGAGCAATGCCCAGAGCTTCCAGAAGAGTCGAGAATCCTGAAGGTGGGAGCCAGGAGCATCTGCCCCTGGCAGACCAGCCGCCCACCAACGGGTTTGGTCCAATCAAGAAAGACCACCACATTTGCATGTACCCAGTTATCCTCCGAGTTTCCCTCTCCCTTCCCCTTGTTAAAACCTATATAAGTTGTTGTACCCTCTAATAAACAGCCCCATTTTTGCATCTTGTGTTGTTCTGTATTTTACTTTGGAGATCTCCGCACTTTTCTTTTGCCGTCATTGACCCAGATCCCCTAGGGGGAGTTATACTGGGCAGCGACGGTGATCCACGCCTCAGAGCGCCTTTGGGAGCTGTCACCCGGGACCTGAGGCCTAGTCCGGGAGGAGCATCGGCAGCTTTCCCCTCGGCTGTCACCGGACCGGTAGGGGGAAGCCTCACCCCTGGGGGCGGAAGGGGAATTACATCTCCCGGTCGGGGACAAACCTCACGTAGCCCCAGGGATCCCTCGCGGGGTACCGCAGCGCCGTGCGGGGGAGGGCCCACCGCGCGACTCGGGAACGAGGAACTGCTGGGTGGGCCTGCTTAATAAAGATCGATTGGGAGTTATATCGGGACGGACACCTCCCGATAGCATTTTATTTATAGTATGCAGTTAACTGTAAATATATGAATAATTTGGTCATTATTTAGCTTTTCTTAGAATTAAGGGCAAACACTACAGCGTTTCTTAGGCTTTTCTGCTTTAAACCCCAAATTGTCAAAATCATGCGCAAGTATACACATATGTATATGTACATCTAGCTATCTATCTACTTGAGCATGGTTGCCTGTTTACCTATAAATATGGCACTATAAATACATTAAAATCTTTACACCTTGAACATTTTATGAGACCAAAATCTCAATTACATGAAAATGCTCATTCAAAGACATTGCAGAACAGGAATGTAATTACTTCTGTACATGCATTCAGGCATACAGTTCAGTGAGTTGGATAATTCTGTCTTTTTTGTTGTTTTTGTTTATTCCATGTTTAGAAAAAAATTGTATTCAGTGCTGTTACTTTAGGTGTTTAAGAGGATGATGATTAAGGATATAAGTGATTTAGACAGCAAGGAAAATGACTTGAGAAAGACAGCAATGGCTTTAGAGGACTATTAATGCCCAAAAAAGTCCATGCTTGAGCAGGGGCAGTTGGTCTAGATGATCTCTAGAGGTCCCTTCCAACCTCAGCCATTCTGTGATTCTGTAAAAGAGCAGTTTAAGTAATGTCTACAGACCTTATCAGTCTTGTTTTAATGCAAGTTAAGTTCTTCTCCATTGAAACCTTCTCTTCAGATTAGTGCTTACTCTTTTCACTACTTAATTCTTCTGAGTCAGTGATTTGAAACAAATAAACTTCTATATGCTGCTATACATAATGATAACAAGTAAAAATATTCTTTTATCTTCTTGTAATTGCAAGTGAATTGAAAGAGCTTTGAGGAAACTGATTTAAAGTTTTTGATGGGCAATGATTTTCTAATTGCTATTTTCTTGTAATCATTTCATGAATAGACAACATCAGTAAACCAAACTGCAGGGAAAGACAAAACAAACAACAACAAAAACAACAATCAAAAAACAACCCTTCTTTTCCTCTGTCCCCTGCCCCCAACTCCCCCATCTCCCCCCTAAATTGTAGACAGCTATAATCAAGCTGTCTACAATTTAGTATTAAGCTGCACGGTATGCATTTACACTCCAGTTGTCTTTGGAACTTATGCCCAAAAGTAAAGGAATGACCAGACATCGTAAACCTATCCATCCTGTCTATTTTAGACAGACATTCAGAAGAAGATTAATTTTGAAAACATGGTTTCTCTCCACTGAATGTAGAGGGAGCTTAAATAACCTGCTTAAATTATACACCAATTATTTTCAGATAGCTGGCAGAGAGTTGGATGATTCCTATGCCTCATACTGCTGCTTCTCTCTTAGCAGAATGAAATGGGAAGCAAAAACCAGAGTGAAAGCTGATATATCATCCTCAAGTTGGTTGTAATGCACCTGCTCACAGAGCAAACCATGCAGAGTTTGACAAACTGTTAACGGTTAACATAAAAGCTCCCAGTCCTGAACACTATGCTTTCTCAAGAAAGACAAAATATTTTTTTTGCATTGCTCAGTGAGACATCACATTCTATAAAGAAGAGATTAGAAATGTGAAAACTTCCCCTTCATTTTTAGAATTTTCTATACTAGCCATATTGATTTAAGGTTTCTTCTGAAGAATCAATATGTCTTGAATGACAGTCAGCCAAGACTTCAAGAAACTTTTTCCTCAGCTGATATGTTGTGGTTAGCATTGTGCATTGACTAAACTGGTTTCAATCTCTGCTTCTTACATCGTTTTCTGCTCACTCCACAGTAAACAGTTCTATTACTGTTCTATCAAAACCTTTATTACTATTGTGATCAGAATTTGAATGGTTCATGTAGTACTTTCCAATTCAGAATAGAGCAGAAGTAAGATTACTCTGGAAGTAAACAATATTATATATTTTGGGGAAAAACACAGAAAAGAAGACACACACAAAAAAAGAAGCTTCTGGTGAAGTATCTTTCTGGCATCAAGCATCCTCTATTTTAGGACCTATATCAACCACCTTTGTATTTATTAATTAAAAGGGCAAAAGGCATTTCTTTCAGAAATTTAGGAAATTCCTGTTTGAATCAATCCTAGGCATTAGAATCCAAAGCAATCCTCTGCAATGAATTCCAAAGCACAACAGCACATTATTATTAAATTTGTATTCTAATAATTCCATATGAGTGTCCCTAGTACAGACATTGTTCTTCACCATTTAGGTTCTTTATTTCTACTTAGGATTTCAAGGAACCTTATTAGTAATTATCAGCTCTTCTCTAGGCATTTGGAACTGTGCAAGACCTTATGCGATACTTAAGAACCGGGGGAAGGAATGATCTAGGTGATTTGGTGAGGAACAAACATAGGAGAAGAGAACCATATGAGGTCAAAAAAGGGCTGATTGCATGCAGATGCACCCAATCAGTACTGCCTGTTCTATCTTCTTATTAAATTTATTTTTAACTACTTTTTCTGAGTGAAAGACTCTTTATGCATCTCCATTTGTGACTGAACATAGGTCTGAGAGTCGCCAAGTGGAGTCAAAGCATTAGATAGTGAGCATGAAGTTAAACTGGCTGGTGAAGTGACCTATAGTGTCAGGCCACAGGAGTCATTGGCTACTGGGTGGTTGTTGGTGGTAAAGGAGCCCTGGCAGACAGCCAGGAGTACAGTAGGTTTGACTGGGAGACCTGCGTGTGTGCATGCCCCTAAGGGTGAGATTGCAGTGAAAATGGCTACCAGACACACTAGGGTAGTCCCAGCCAACTGCCAGAGGGGCTATGGTCTCTGGGCCTTGACTGAGGACTGTTTGTGTATGTGTGTCTGCTCATTGAAAGGTGAGGCACCTGGAAGAGCAATGATCCAGGACCTGCTATTGGATGAACTGTGCATCCACATCCAGCTACCAGACAGAGTCACAGTTTACGCGTACATGCAAGTATGTATGGGTTAGAATTCATACCAGCATCTGGAACAGGGTTGCAGGTCTTGTATGTGTGATGGTGGAGTACCTACTGGGGACATATTCTCAGTCTTGCTACTGGTTGGATGTGAAGACACAGAGCTGTGGTTGTGAAGCATGTAGAGCTGTGTTCATGAGGTGACCATGCTCAGTCTTCTTACCTAACAGCTCAGCTGTCTAAATATCAGATATTTAGATCTCACCCTAAGCTTCTTTATCAATGCAGAGAAGTAGATACATCCACTTGGGAATTTCTTTAATCACACAGTAGATGTCTTTGAAAGTTTGATAAATAATTTCCTGAGACTATCACTTTCTGCATTGGCTATCTAGCTAATAATATAAATAAATTCACAATAATATTATCCTACATAAGTTGAAAACAATTAGGGAAGTTATAAAGGAGATGAAGAAGTCATAATTCTACATTTAAGAGAGTACTGCAGAGAAAGAAATGATCAGTGCCTAGATATTTACTTTGCTACTATGTAATTATGTACATACTTCTATAATAATATTCCACAGAAATCTGACAGTTATGCATGCTTAGAAAGATATTTAGTCAATTCATATTAAATTTGAAGACCAGTGGACTACATATAGTGAAATCCTCTAGGATGATAGCTTTGTTTAAATATGTAAGTAATATCATTATACTTGGAAATATCCATGCACTATGATGTTTTTTATTAGTATTCATATGCTGATAGAAACAGCAAAAAACGTCAGTTCCTTTTGAGTGTTCTTACTGCTTCAGTTACCATAATAATTTGATTTACTACTGCTGGCTCAAACTATTAACTCAGAAAGAAAGGTATTGTATTTTGTTAGGTTAGACTTTGAGCAACGAAAATACAATATTTAATATATCAGCAAATAAATGTGAAGGACTATTACACAGAAGTTTGTAATGTTTGCTTCCATTTGTACAGAATATCTATCCTTTTTATTTTCATTATGCAACACCTTTGATAAATGAGTTAGGTGGTAATGACCTTTGATATCCATAAAAATCAACCATGACAGACCCAGTTTCATTTAGAAGTAATTATACTTGGGCAGAAAAGTAGCCTAAGAAATGCATATATCTGAAAATGAGTGGCACATTTTGAACTTTTGCCCTTGCTTATATCTAGAGACCTAACACACTCTTAATATTCAAAACTTTGGAAGATTTTGTGTTATAAACTGTGTATAAAACTCTCTGATACTCCCTGAATCCTGAAGTAATCATCTATCCCTCATTTGAGATTTTTGTATCTTTGTCCAATTCCATGTTCTGAAATCGATCTTTAATGATATTATTGAATAAGTCCTGTAAATGATACCATAAATCTCATCTAAAATGGGATCTGATCATGGTTTCTAATGAATCAAACAAATTTTTGGTTTGTTTGTGATCTAATGAATCTAAACAAATCTTAACAGGCCAAACTCACAGGCTGTAGGAACAGCTGGCAGAAGTTATGCACTACTGTATTCTTCAATTCCGGAAAAAAAAATAAAGTAAATTAAATGGCTGGTTTTTTTTTAACCATTCAGTTAGATGAAGCCAAAAACCAGAAAAAATCTCTGAAAATTAGCTATTACAAATATCTGATTGAATACTTCAGAATATACTAATATGAATTTGATTTAACAGAATGCACACCTAAAATAGGTATTTTCAGAAGTCAAACTTTACCAAAGGAATTGGTTAAAGCAAGGATTCTTGACCATGACATTTGGAGCATTAAGGGCAATGTCTAGAATTTTTATCACGGCATTTACGTAGTAATTCTATTTATATTGGCAAGAATAGTGAATGTGTATGAGAGGAATAAACATTTTTTTTTTATGGAATTAGAAGAATTATTTATTTTAATAATTAGTTTCTGGGACTTAATAATTATTTTGTACTCATAAAAATACATGTGAGCCAAAGAGGATTTTTAAAATACTACTTTCAAGCTTCTACTTTGTATAAATATTACATATATTTTTATAATTGTGATATATTATATAAAGTTTAGATCACTTTAAAATAGAGTAATAAATACTGCCTTAAAGTTTGCTCACCGTAACATGAATGTGCCTACAGATTTCATTTCAATTTATTTCTCTCAGTTTAAAACAATCTAATTATGGTTTCTAAAGGTGTTCCAGATGGGCTTGGGATTCAGCAATAATCACGCCAGAACGAGGTGACTACATGGAGCATTTATTCAGGTGAAAGCACATAAAAACAGCAAAGTGTGGATAACTACTCATAAGGTGATACCTGCCCGCAGGATACTGGACCCAAACATCCTCTCGAGCTGGCAGATCAGAGAGAGACAGTTGCTGACTGGCTCCCGCAGAGACAACGTAGACCTCAGAGTTAGGGGTTTCTCCTACCCCTTCTCTCCTCTCCTCTCTTTATGCCCGGTGCATCCTGGCACGTAGGGTCAGTACGCCCAGCAGAAAGGCCAGGGGGCAAACAAACTCCGTCTTCAGTTGCGCAACTCTCCCCCCTGGGTGCGCAGGTGCACATGCCATTCAGGGGTCCCAGCCCTCAATTCGAGGGTCCTGCCTTCCTCCTCTTCTTCCTCATTTCCCAGTGTTTGACCTGCAAAAGATAGTTTGGAGGACGTCTATGGTTAAGGTGGCTACAAGCTCGGTCGAGCGGCCACCTTCAACAGGTTTTCGGAGGGGGCTGCCTGTGAACCGGGCTGAGCAGCTGCATCCGGGCTCTTTATGGCTCAGCCCAGGCAGGCAAACACCTTCCCTCTCAAGGTCTGGCCTCTGCTTCCCACCGGAGATTTTTATGACTCTATGAGGCCGGCCCCGCACGGGCCTCGTCCGGGGCCTCCGGTCGCCGTGGATCGACCGCGCTGGGACGCTTGCTCCACGGGTCAGGATGCGGTGTTGCCGGGGAAGCGACGATGGTGCCACTCCCTCGCTCCAGGTCCCATGTCCATATAGTCAGGTGAGGAGAGGCCGATAGGCCAGGCGCCCTCACGGGTCAGGGGAGACTGGCATGGACTACCAAAAAACGACTCAATATGGGTTCCAATCAGCAGCCAACTTTATTCTGGAACAACATAACTTATATAGGTGTTGTAGGACGCGGTTTCAGTTGGGGTATGTTTAATTTAGAGCATTCGTTTGTATATCACTGAATGCAGAATGTACAGGGGGGTCTTGGTGACCTTTTGATGAACCTGTATGCTGGGCATGCTCAGTCAGGCCCGATGGCCTGACTGAGCAACTCAATGCATGTAACAGGAAGGCTCTGGAACCTGGAGGGTGGGGGCCGGAGCACTCTGCCCTGGCCACTGGCCCTCCCTATAAACAGGTTGTGCCAATCACAGAGCCTCTTGTATTAGCATATCCCCAATGGCGATGCGCTCATCCTAGGACGGAGGTTATATAAGTTATGTTCCTTTGAATAAAATTTGGCGGTTGACCCAGAATACTGTGTGTTCTTTTGTCAGCCGTCCGGGTGCTGTTATATCTGGGCCTACCTGCTCCTCTCTTCCTATACCTGAAGAGACTTCCGGAAGCCGTGTGACAGCAGCTGTCTCCCCTTCGGCAGCCATCGGCTCTGGGTGGCTGGGAGTGGGGCTCCCCCAGCCAGGGTGGCAGAACTGGGACAGTGTTTTATAAAAGAACACATCAATGCCAATGGCAGTGGCGATACCTTATATAGGGAGTACAGAGGGGTGGAGAGAAGGGAGGAGCATGGTAAAGGATTGGGTACATGCTAATTACCCGGTCCCCGGTGGTTGGTGGAGCCCTGTAGGTGGGCGGTCAGTTGGCTGGAGCAGAATGCTCCAGCCCCCACCTCCAGGAGTTCCGGCCTCCACCTTCCGGTTTCTGGAGCGTTCCAGGTAGGTGTTATGAGTTTCTCAGTCAGGCCTTCAGGCCTGACTGAGCATGCTCTGGGCCCAGGGTCACAGAGGGGTCAATGGTACCCCCCTGTACATTTACCTTTGATGTTATCACAGATGTTCTTAATATAGCATTATCAAAACCTAAACTCGCGTCTCCCTACAACTCTACAGATCATAGAAATTTCCATCTCCAATATGAAAGGCAAACTAATGATGGTTTATTGTAAGGCAAATATTAATCTCATATTTTCAAACAATTTTAAAAAAGTATACACACCATTCTTTTTTAACAGTTAAACATAAGTAAATAGAATTAAAAATATAATTTATATAGAAATAAAAATATTCATTAAATCATTTTTATTAATTACTAATTCACTGAGACTAGGGCAATATTTTTGTTTCCTAAGGTATTTTGTCTGCTACGTCTGAATTATAAAAATTCTTATTCATGGTGACACAGTTGACTTACTTAGACTAGATACAGAACATATCCATTATGTATATGTTAGAAATTACCATCTTATATTCTTGTCTTTAATATAGAAATCAATATGTTTCACAGAAAAGGAAATAAAGTAAGTGAATATTATAAGAATGAATGTTTAAATACATGTATTAGCATGGAAATTTAAAAGATATTTTAATTAGATTTTTTTAGTATTAAAAATATCTCCTTTGGTAAAAATGATTCTTTCATAATAAAACAATACATTTGACTAATACTGCTTGCATCACATACTCTTAATATAATAATTAGTTGTTCATTAATTAGGCCTATTTCTCCATTCATCCTGATTACACTGAAATCAATGAAGTTAATGAGTTCCCATTTTTTTTCAGAATTCTGTTTTTAAGATTTCAAGTTTCTGAATCTGATTCCAACTTCACAAAATGCTTGCATGATGACTTCAAGCACAGTAATTGAAACTGTTTTTTTTTAAAAGAAGCAGTTCAGCTAAATATATTTTTCAGATTAGAGTTACATGCTTGGTATCAGAAAACTGACTCAAAAATCATCAGCTGTTTCAACTGTATTTCAAGCTGGTAAATGATAAGCTAATTATAACTTAAGATAATTATAATTTTAGCATTAAGCTAATTCTATTTTTCAACTTTTCCTGGATTTAATTCAATGTATTTTCAGCCTTCCTTATTTACAGATAGAACACAATGCTATGACATTTCCTCAAGTCTGGAGATGTATCTAATATGCAATGTCCCTAAGATAATAAAATTGTTAAAGAAATAAATAAAATATGCCAATATGACATTAAAGAAATGAACAGATAATTTAACTAAATCCAAATTTTGATGACACTCTGCATAACTGTTAAGTACATAGTCATGGGATGATGATAAAAATATTTTGTAGAACACAGGAGACTTTAGTTCTTTACCAAAAAATAATACTATTGAGTGATAATAATACTAATAGAGTATTTATAAGATGTATCAGAAACACTAAAGAAAAAGCATATGAGATAAGTAAGATTGTTAGACCTTTCAGGAAGATGTGACTCTCATGAATGATGACACTAAGTTTTAAATTCAGATGGAGAAGGAGGAATGGTCTTGTAGGATTTTGATGAGACAATTTTTGGAATTGCTTAGCTCCTTCTGTTTATAGGATACTTGTACATGCAGTCAGAAAAGGCTAATTCTCCTTCTTTTAAAAGGCAAAGAGGAGATGATGTAGCAGAGGAAACATCTGACTCTAGGTGAAGATAGCCAACTTTTTTTACACATATTAAACATAGTGTACTGAAAGTGTAGAACAAAGGAAATTAAGGGGAAAATGCAAAAATTATGAAGGCTTTGGTAAAACACTAAGCAAAATGTCTGCACACACACACACACACACACACACACACAAAAAAAAAAAATTACATTCATGTGCTGATGTGCTCTTGTGCTCTCACCAGTTGTTACACGGAAAAAAAGGCAGTAAGGTCACACAAACATTTGCACATTGGACAGTGAACATGTTTTAAGTGGAGAGTTGTTGTAATTTATTTTAAATATTTGTTTGGAAACAGACCTAATCTCTCATTACAGGAACTGTGAAAAAGGTACTATCTTAACTGAGACAGGTGTCTGAGCTTCAGAAAATGTTTCATTCTGTCCATATAGTATTTAGAATAGCTGGGGTGAGCTTGATTCTCCATATGCCTTTTAGACATCACTGACAATAAAATGAATTTATATGACTGAATGTAAAATGGATTAGATTAGCTGAGACTAATATGAGCTCAGAAATTCAGCAGAATAAATAATTTCTGTGTGTAAAAGAATGATAAAGATTGTCTAAGTCTTGCATTTAAAATTAATACTGAAACTAACACCATAGTTCCAATCAACCTCAATATAGGGCAGAGAAATAGAAAGACTAAGTAAGACAATAAATAGAGTTAATAAAAACTCAGTTTACAATACTGATGAATTAAGAAGTGCTCATTTACTACTAAAATCTAAATTTTGGTATATTGGTATATTTGGTATTAAACCAAAATTTATTCTCTAAAAAGCATATAAATAGTTTTTATATCTAAATTTTTAACAGTACACGTAGCTGGCAAAGAAAAATGTTTCCACATATCTTCATATGGTATCCTGAGACCACAAAATGACTCTACTGGAATAATAAATGTTATTTCCTCAGCACCTTGGCACATATATCTGCCTCACTAGATAAATAGAGTAGTAAGGAGAATGAAAAGTAAAGGAAAGGACTGCAAGATAAAAGACTGATGGGCTAGTTTCAGGAATGGATGTATTAACAAAACACAAAGGCAAAACATGCACTTGTGTGGAAATGACGCAATAAAATGCACACTTGGGTAGAAAAACGCATCAATGTTTACCAAGGTGTGCCTGCTTTCATATAAACTAGTCATTAATTTTGTTATCTGGTACAAAAAAAAGCACTCAGAGTTTGACATGAACAAACAAATAAACACAATATGTACTCCATCCAGTCTAGAAATGTTTTTATTTCTTACTGAATTTTATGAGCTGAATTTGAAAAGCAGCATGTAAAACAGGATGGACAACTAAGGCGAAGAAACCCAAACAATGTTTTCCTTAATCCCTTTCCCGTAGGAAGAGTGCTGCCTGTCACAAGCCAATTGTGGACAATCTTCACCTATGTGAGCTCATCAAAAAACAAGCAAACAAACAAAAATAAAGCAAAGCCTTTAAAACATTTCTGTAATGATCTGAGAAATCAATTACTCAACCAATGCAAGATGAAGGAGGCAGCAATCCTTTACCTAGTGTGGAAGAATAATTAATAAATAGGGATACATTAAGTTTATTTCTATTAGGATATAGGACAGTGAACAACACTTTCATTCAAACCAGATACTAGTATTTTCAGATTGCAAATGAAACACAGGATGTCTGTGGACTCCTTGAACAGACTGTAAACTGGAGTAGAAATGAATGTCAATGCTAAGTTCAAGAGTATGGAATCACTTTTCATCTGAGATTCAAAGATTATGAATATTGCTGATGAGAACATGTGTTATTATGTGTTATTAAAGCCTGTAATAACCTTAACACAACAACATTTGCCAGATTTCCCAACAATTTTAGTTACCTAGATATGAGAGACTAAGGCATGAGACTTACTGATATTACCAGCAAAGAAAACAGGGTTTAGGAATGAAGTTTCTAACAGTCCTGGTATATATCAGCATGTGCAATTAACTTTAATGCATCTATAGCATTTTTGAAAGAAATGTTATTTTATCCCTACAGTAATCTGGGAAAGCAAAAGTAATGAGCAATTCTGAGTACCAGAATAAGTAACTAAACTCCTTTCTAAATGAAAGGTGAATAAATATTCAATTATAAAACTCAGAACTACAGAAACCTCATTGTCTCCTCAGAGAGGCATCACAAATACAAGCAACAATCTATTTAGAGATGAAAACACAAGAAAGCAAATGGAGGGAATATCAAGGAAAAAAATAGACAAGAAAATCGTTCACCTTCAAAAAACAAATCTACACAACAAAGGCTTTCTGAAAAAGATAAGTATTTAGATGATTAGTCTCCATATATATTCACCTATCTTGATTTACATGTCTTGTTTACCATAAAAAAAAAATGAAATACACATCAAAGGCACAATTCCCTCCCAAGTCTAAGACACTGAACACAGATGTCTACATGTACACATCAACATAGTGCCTAAATTCTGTGTATAGACAGCAAAGTGCTGGGCGCTGGTGCAGCCCCCACTGCGGAGCAGTGCCATGTGCATACCGCATAAATGAAGGTTACTGGCCTACGGTTATCACACAGGGTGTAAAGAAGATACATTTTCTCCTTTTGGAGCCAGACATGACCAGAGGCACATGTGGGTGGCAGTCTGGGTTATGCCAGCAAATGCTGAAATTTAGGCTGATTCCTGCCACTAATCTGAATTATGAATTATGAGAGTAAAGTCAGTGTAATTTAGGGGCCTAAAAAGAGGCACTCGAGGTGTCTGAAACATGAGAACAAGGATCTCACACAGGGGATATGACACAGACACTCCTCTCCAAAGGAGCAGCCAGAAAGAAAGTAGGGTGCCACATTTCGTCCCATTCAGGATACGAACATGGGCATCAATGCCATTGCCAGCACATCTGGCTGACCAAAGCAGGTTACTTAAAAGCACAGTAGGTAGAAATGGTACGGCAACCCACCTGATATTGCCCATCGATTTGAAACTATACAAAATCTTGTGGAAAATGCCAGATCCTCAAATGCAGATGAAATACAGTGTGGGCTGAAAGGTTACATGTAAAGTTTCACAGGTACCAAAAAGGTAGTGTATGCAATGGGAAGATGAATGAGAGATAATTTTAAGGAAATAAATCATAAAAGGAGGCTGGAAAAGTGGGTTTTATATTTACATTTCTGATTACTCAAAAAAAAAAAACCTCCTTCCACCAAGAGCAGTCCCTTGCTGTCTGTGCTAGGTCCACCAGTGTTGCTCTTTTCCATGTTGCTGTTTTCCCTCTCTCTCAAGGCCACCATATTGACACTTATCAGCTCCATCCTGTTCTTTGTATTATTGAATTTGGCAGGAGCTCCATAAAGCCTTGTACTTTGTTAGTCAGGAATCACACCGTCTTTGAGAGTAAGGAAAAAAGTGTGAGTTTTATGGGGCTGCCAAACTAGAGGAACTCTATATTGCTGTTTTCTATAATTTGCTTGCTTGTAGTTTAACTGTAGGAAATTAGCATTTTTTTCACTCTACAAAATGTATAAATGTATTTGCAAATTTATTTATGAAAAACATCTTTTCACAAAGATAATTTATCTTGAGTGAGACTTGCCTTATAATGGGGTACCTTGATCATTATGGGTACAAATACAGGGTGGATTCCTTAAAGCAAAGAAGCAATCATCACATCAGTTCTGCCTTAGGTCAGCCTGTAGAGTAAAAGGGCTGTGTAGTTAAATGGAGACTTGGTTGCATAAATCCTGCAGCACCATAGTAAGCACCGAAAGTAAGACCTTGAGAGAAAGGCTAAACAGAAGGCAACAGCTTGAAGAACCAGATTACCCAGGACACACTCAAATTGTAGGCATATCTATTGTAGGCAGTTGATTTGTTATGATAATTTATGCTTTTAATCTTTGTGTAAATATGCCCAGAAGCAAAGCAATGGGTACATAGTTACAAAACTCAAAATAAATAAATTAATCTGTGTAGGTGTGAAAACTGGAATTCAGTCTCTCCCCAGTTCTTTGGGCAACCAGCCATCAGTTCTCTGTAGCACTTCCATGTACTGGAATTTTTAGATGGGCATGAATGAGAGATGAGCACTAAGTAATGCAATAGATAAATTACTTTCCAGAGGCACAGCATTTCAGTCCATCTGCATATTCTTTTATTTCCTAACATCCTTAAAACATACCAACATGCACATGCGCTGTTATGTGTATATATATATGTGTCTTCCAACAGAAAGAAAAAATAGTTGAGGATACAACAGAAAAATTTCAAATATCAATTCATTGTTATTCTGCAATATATGAAATGCTTCCCAATGTATTTTTTATGATCTTGCACATTAATTCCATTATTCAGAAATGCTGAGGCTATATTCCAGATAAAATATAACTCTTCCTACTTCCTGCCCTAATTAAGGACAGATTTGAATTCACTATGCAAAATGCATTAACATTCTGACTTAGAAGTACAGGTCAAATGTAAATTGCTTGGCAATTATGAATGAGAATCCAGAAAGTGCCAGTTTAAGTGCCTAGAGAATATTTTTTGTTGACCTCATTAGGCATATTTTAAATGAATACATGCATACGAATCAAAAAAGGAAAAGCTTTTTATGTTTTTGACTAATAAAAAGTGTTGATAATAGTAAATAGAATTACCAAGCAATTTATATATATTTTTCAGTGATAAAATATAGCAAGTTCCTAATAATATGCAATGGTCATTAGAAAAATAATTTTAAGACAATTTAAAAACATGTGTTCTTTACCAATCTCTCATATACAGTTTGGGGAGGAGGAAGGAGATATTGAACATATACAATTATTTTATATTTCCATATTTGTATAAACTATGAGACATCTGCTTCTTATTTTCATATTATGAGTAGGTATTTTCAGATGGTGCTTTCTTTACTTCTCCCTTCTTCCTCTCCCTTTCCCCTTTATCTTTCCCTTTTTTCCCCTACCATTTTTTCCCTGACATACTTTTGATTTATTTGTATTTTTCTGATATAAGTTATCAAAATAATAGAAGGTAGTAGTCCAGATACGATGCAGTTTCTCAAATTATTAAGGAAAAGTATTTATTCTATTGAGCCAAAATCATTCTGGGGCAAAGAACAGTTTGAGAATCATCGACAAATTGATACTTACTGCATTATTGAACTCAAGTAAATGAAAAAAGGTGATTATTTTTTGTCACAAAACTACAATAAAATGAGATTAAACAATTGTAGTTGTGATTGCTAATTCTTTTGTATCATAAATTGACACTTAATAATAAAATAATAATAAAATAATAAAAATATTTTATTAAAGTATTATTATAGTATTATTATATAGCCAGTCAGTTTCACAGAAGTTGGAAGGGACCTCTGGAAATCATGTAGTCCAACTGCCCTCCTCAGAGCAGAGTAAGTCAGGACTGTGTTTGGTTGGATTTTGAATATCTCCAAGGATGGAAATTGGGGAACCTGCTCCAGGGTTTGGCCTCCCTCGCAGTAGTATGTTGTGTATTCCATTTTTTGCCCATTGCCTCTTCTTTAACTGAACACCATTGAAAGAGTCGGGGTCTGTTTATTTGCCCCGATCAGGTATTTATAAGTATTGCCAACATCCCCCCCAAACCATCTCTTCTTAAGGCCAAACATTTGCAGATTTAAAAATCCCTACTTAGCTTCAGGAGGGATGTTTTTTGGAGGATGACCTATACTATGGAATACTGTGGAGGAGGAAAATCTCATTGTCTCACTCATTGCATTTTAAGTACATGTGACTTAAAATAACACAGACTTTTCCCCTTCCCTAGTAAACTGTGAGTATTGAAAGAAACTTGCAGTATTCGGTATCAGCTACTGCATTCTTTTCTACACTGCTCAATAAGATATTAGTTAGTGTGTTCTGCCATATGCCCTACACTCCTACTCTATTTGTTATCCAGGGAGACTTCTCTCTCCCTTCGAGAAGATCATACCTCCTTCCCATCATGTCATAAAATCCAGTTGTAGAAGTATATGCCTTGGACTTGGCAGCTGAAAAGCACTTTAATGCTATTAAGGCAGAGCTACACTTTCCATCCTAAGAAAAGGATTAATATAATCAAATATTGATATGTAGTATGAAGACAGGTATTTGAGAGGCTATTATGTTACTTTGTCCTTACAGTCAATAAAGAAAAAGAGGCAAATTTCATTTATAGACAAAATTTTTCTCTATTTCTTAACCTTTTCTCATAGAAATAACAAAGAAACAGTAACTAAATGTGCTCCATAACCTATATTAATTTGAAAAGTTTTCAGATACTCAAATCAGCACAAAGGAATTATGCCTAGGAACTGCTCTGTCTCTTCACTGAATACACATAGTGTTTGTGCTTGATATCGATAGCTGAACTAAACATGCTTCAGTTAGGTGAATGAGTTTTACTGTGTGTATTTAATTAGTATTGCCTCCCTATACACTCTGGGGTTTTATAACATGGAACACATAATTATGCCATAGATTCCATATAAACCAAAGGAAAAATGAGTCATCTAATAAATTTCTAATACAAATTATTTCAGTATTCTATTCATTACCATGAAGTAACTTAGTTAAATACTTTCCAGTGTGGCTTAAAACACGATTGAGAACGGTTCTCTCCTGGTATAGCCATTTTACCCTGATACAACCTATAGTAGTGTGTAGCCATTCACAGAAATCTTCATCATGATAGCTCTGTGCTCTTTTTGCCTACAAATGAAAATTTAAGCTTTAGTAATTTTCACTGGAGCTGACAAAAAAAATATATGGTTTTGAAATGAAACAAAAACAAACAAACAAACAAAAAAAACAAACAAAAAAACCCCAAACAAAAAAAGAAGATTCTGTACTAAAAACTTTGATAATAAATGTTGAGGAATGTGTCTTAATTCTTCTGTATTGGCAGCTGATACCTGAAAAAAACTCTAAGCAAGAGAGAAGGTTCTTGCATACTACATTAACAAGACAGTATTGATGCCCAAGATCCATGTGTCCTAGGGTCAAGCCCAGTTTGCTTATTTTTTGGCAAGCAATCTTGCCAATCATTTGTGAAGTAGACTCTTAAAAGCAGCCTTTTTTGAGTGGATTTTTTGACTACAAGGGGACAATTGCAAACTTAGTCTTTAAGCCTAATCTCAGGTAGCCAATCGTGAAGAATTGTCAATGAAGTTTTCATTAAAAATATTTTCCTGAGATTTTTGATATTTTAAAACAAGATTAAAAGGAGAAAATTATGAACAGTGGTGTAGGTGGAAGCATGCTAGTAGTAGGATCTCCTCAGTTCATCAGAATTGATCAGTGCAGCATGCACCAGAAGATGTGTATTGGCCTCCTGCTGTGCAGCCTCACCACTTACAGAGCAGCTGGGTTAACTTTGTAACTCTGTAAGTAGTATAGTAATTCAGCAAAACATTGCTTTGCTTAAAACGAATATCAGATCTTCCTCATTAGGATGAACTTGAGAATACAAATTCTTTTTGTTTGTTTTTCTTCTACTCAAAGGGGAATACAACTCACAAATATGGCTGATACAACAGGATTATAAGACCTATGTAAAGAGATGAGTTCTCCCTAAAAATTAAAAAACTCATCTCTGTCTAGGCTACCTCTAAATGACTTAATATGAGGGAATTCTTTGCCGACACAGATGCTTAGAATAGAGCTTTCACAAGAATTTAAGGAAGAACTTCTTGACAGTGAGGGTGACAGAGCACTGGAACAGGCTGCCCAGAGAGATTGTGGAGTCTCCTTCTCTGGAGATCTTCAAGACCTGCCTGGATGCAGTCCTGTGCCACGCGCTCTAAGTGGCCCTGCGTGTGCAGAGGGGTTGGACTAGATGACCTCTAGAGGTCCCTTCCAACCTTAGGTATTCTAATAATAATTCTAATAATAATTCTAATTCTAATTTTCTCAAATTATGGAGGCTTGATTCNTTCTCTGGAGATCTTCAAGACCTGCCTGGATGCAGTCCTGTGCCACGCGCTCTAAGTGGCCCTGCGTGTGCAGAGGGGTTGGACTAGATGACCTCTAGAGGTCCCTTCCAACCTTAGGTATTCTATGATTCTATGATTCTACTGTTACATCATTCTTGAGCAAATTTTCTCAAATTATGGAGGCTTGATTCCATGCTCATTAAGCATGGGTATTTAAAGAAATATTAGATGCTTCAGAGGGCCATTTGGCCTCTAGCTGCTGCCCCAGAAGCGTGCAGGTCTCCCACAGGTTTGTGTCATATCTGACAGACATCTGTTTTAATGTCTTGAATACATGATGACATCTCAAATGTCTTCAGGCAACCTAATTAAGCTTCAATAAGTGGTATTCGTTTCTAGGCTGTATAGATTGATTTCTGATGATTAAATATAAATTATTCATATCAGATAGTACATAAACTCCTTTAGCCAATGTCAATCTAGGGATTGACAGCTTAAGCATAAATATCTAACATCATTTAAAATGCTCTGGTATATCCAAATATCCTTGTAAAACTGGCAGACAGGCTATGACTCCTGTGAGAGAACCATGCTTTTCTGCAATGATAACAATGATATAGCTGGGCTGTCCAAGGCATCTCAGATATCATCACTAGATGCCTGCAAGTGGCAGATGTGCCTGTAACTGAGAGGAACTTCTTCATTTCCTATTTGTAGTTATATTCATTTCAAAGAGAGTTTAGATCTATATACCCATCCCACCTACATGTGCCTTCAGCATTGCAAATACTGGAGTTTGGAATGAACCCACCGGAATGAATCCGCCTTTGTCTCGACCCACGCAAGTTTGTGTCCCTTATGTTCATAACAGACCTGCCTAGTTTAACTTTGCTTTGTTAGGATGTGTTATGACCTATTACTCATCTGTACTGCATATCATTATGTGTTTAAACTTTACTTGTTATAATAATATTGTAGTATGTAAAATATAGTATCCTTATTCATTTATTCCTAATTAGAATTAAAATTTTATCAGAATATATTGCCAGCGACCTAGTACTATAGATATGGAATGAAAATGTAATATACTTCCTACTGGCTATTCATATAGTTAAAGAATGATTAACTTGAGTTATCTGATTAGGGATTTGTTCTGGATTTTACATGCAAGATTTTTGTACATGGAGTTTATCAGGGTCTAATAAATTGGACTTTATCAAAAATATGATTATGGTATATAAAAGATACAGGTCTTCAGTTTTCTTCCACATTCTTTTTCCATATGTAAATTCTGTTGCTAAACACGAATAAAACAAATGCTGGGTAAAAGTAAATAAGTAAAAAAGGAAATAAATAGGATCTTGTATGCATTTTCAGAAAGTACAGTAACAGTATTAAAGTTATCATCATATTTGATATGTGCAAAATGTTTATGTAAAGTAGCCCATGACTGCATCTGCTTATTGCCTAATTTCTTTCCAATCATTTTCATGTACACACGAATGTTTATAAACACATCCATGGAAGCCAACCAATAAGGCTCAGAAGATCTTGAGGTAACCAAAAAATTGCCTGAGGTCATACTTTATTTTAATGGTGTGTTTACTAATAAAGAATATGACCTAGGGAAGAATATAATAGTCTGCACTTTCTGTGTAATGGCTACTGTTCCTTTGTCCTTCAAATATTCTCATGTTACTTTGTGTATCCTGTTCTCTAAATGGGCCCTGTCAAATATCTCTTGGCAGAACATGCTAATCAGCTCGCAAACAATTTAGAAAATGCAGGGAGTTACATAACGTTTAGATTGAGCATTGTTCTTGGCTAGAAATGCTAGATGCAGCGATTCTGTCTGTAAAATAACAAAAGTTACTATTTTGTGTATCCCCTCACTCCAGTATTTCTTCTTACTAATTGCTGAAAACTAGACTTAACACAGGAAGTCAAGTGTAGGACCCACAGCATGATGTCAGAGAGAGCTCACAGGCTGGAAGGGATCCCAGCAGGCTTTCTACAGCAATTTCATCAGCATCACAAATCAAGCATGCTTTCTGCTATGCGCATTTGCCGTATGCACTTAGTTGTGTTTGAGTATCAGGCTTTTTCGGGGACTAAATATGTATTTCACATGCATCCCAAGTAGAAGAAACAGTTAAGAGCTATATGAATCATCAGTTGTTTCTTGGCTACTTCCAATGCACGCTTCCCTTACAAGGCTGTTCTGTTGGTCTCAGGGAATGTCACCAAGTGACTCATTCTTCTTTGTTGAATGAATCAGAGAAATGTGCAAAAGCCAAGATCGGGTAAAAAAAAAAAAAAGGTCTTCTTCAAATGACCTTTTGAGACCATTTTTCAGTAGCTTCATTTCTCACCCTTGGGAACTTAAAAAAAACAGTGTAGTACATGCAGATAATTCTGCACGCCTGATTCTGAAGGCCTTTGGTGAAAAATAGGTTCAGGAAATTCTTCAGTAGGTATACCTCTCCCGCAAAGGACGGCAGACAGCTTGTTTAGGTGCAGCTACAGCCATCAGCTTTCCTCTCGGCTGAGGTTGTGTGACTCACCAGAAATTCTGAAAATTTCTCCCCCTGTGCTGTTATAGCATTGTGGTATATGTTGTAGATGGGAGGAGAAAGGTCTGTAGTTGAAATGCTGAACTGGAAATTAAGAGATGCAATAACTGTTTTTGACACTGGCTATGTCCATTTACATAAACAACAATACAACACACCTGTAGTTTTACAGCTTTGTTACGGTGAAACCATTTGTTTTTAAGAAGAGTTAAAATCCCGGTAATGAGAATATGAGGGAGAATCCCAGATACAGATGGTAAGAAAATTTAAGAAATTTTAAACAAATAGAAAACTCACAGATTTTTTATTTCTAAGGCATACAAACTATGACATTGAAGTAGATGTTGTTTTTGTATTTTATATACCGGAAAATAGCTACCATCTATTTGGATAGGGACAGAATTGTCAGGGACATTTTACATTTGTCCCTCATAGCATAGACAAGCAATTGCCTCTACAGGAAAGTAAAATTGGAAGCAACATAGAAAAAAAAATGGGTTAGACATCAGGATGGGAGAAGACTGATAATCAGGAGCAGACAATATGGGTAGACCAGAGTAGCTGAAAATCTTTGTAGTCTGACAGTTTTTACTTGAGAGGGGTGGCTCAAGAGGATTCAGTGTTAAGCTTTACAAGTTTTTATGTCTCCAGCCTTTTTTCTTGTAGTGTCTGGAATTCTTCTTCACACCATTACTATCAGGATGTTACTCATATGGTTAAATTTGATTCCCACTGCTTTGCAAATCCTAATTACCTAGCTAGGATTAGCACTAGATTTCCCAATAGTTTTCATAAAGATTTTGTTTCCACTTCTGATGAGGGACAGCATACATAGTTTCCCTAAATGCAGTGCTGGCTGTAAAGTCCTAGATAAATTAAAAACTTATCTCAGTTTTCCATACATGCTCTAAATGACTTACACATTTCAATTTTTACCTATAGTGAGTCTCACATTTCTGTACTGCAAGGCAGGTTTAGAGTAAATGTCTGCTGTGCAAATTAACTTTAAACTATCAAAATCACCAAAGGCTTTAGAATGACCTATTTTTAAAAATAAGGCTACTTTTACTTATTTTCTTCCTAGGTATTGTAATTCAGTTCTCTTTTTCCAGAGCACTTCAGATAGATACTGTGACACTTCTTTTTTCTTTAACTTGGGTAATTGTCTTACTCCTTCTGTACCAGGCATTGCTGAGATGATAAGTCTGAGCCATAGAGGCCAAATAGACTCTGTTTGATTCAGCAGTGATCAAACTAGAATGCTGCAGTTTCCATTTGTTCCTCGTCTCGACTTCCTAATGTTTGAACAGGTTTGAACATTCAGGGTTGTCATTTCCTCTAGCAGAGAAGATTTACCAACAGAAGTCTCCCTAATCTAAAAAATCAGAGAGCAATTATAAGCATTCCATCATCACAAAGTTTTAGACAAATATCTCTATACATAAAAGCTAAAATTTCAATGTAAACCAGGCCTGAGACATGATGAAAAAAATAGTCATTTAGATAGTATGTATATTTTTCAACTGTATATCCCTGGCAGTAGCTAAAAATTAATATCACAGCTATTCAGAATTCTGTTCTTCTGTGCATGCACAAACACTTTAGGAAGTGAGTTCTTTTCAGTAATATCCCAGGAGAAAAATAGCAAAAGTTATAAGCTTATGTACCAACTGATTTCTCTTCAGTGAGGTAAATTAACTTCTCTTGCCTGTCAAAGCAGTTTATGCATATAATAAGTGCAAAACAAAGTTACTGAAATGTCACTTTTGAAATAAAACATTCACACTGCTTGCTAAGAATTAACAGGAGACATCTGAAGTCCATTGCATATACTAACAAGTTACAAGGGGCTGCCTACAGACAGGCAGTCAGGCCCGTGCCCCGAGGCTGCTCCCCCTACGGAGAAAAGGAACACCCGGAAGAAGCGGCAGGTGATCATTGTGGGTGACTCCCTGCTGCAAGGCACGGAGGCAGCAATCTGTAGACCTGACCCCCTATCCAGAGAGGTCTGCTGCTTGCCGAGGGCTCGAATAAGGGATGTTACAGAGAGGCTCCCAAGGCTTGTCCAGGAGTCTGACTATTATCCCCTAGTACTATTTCACGTGGGTGCTAATGATACCAAGAGGAAACTGAGGGACATCAAGCAAGGTTTCAAAGCCCTAGGGATGGCCATCAAAGGCATGGGAGCCCAGGTAGTGTTCTCCTCGATCCTACCAACGAGGGGAATGGATTCAAGGAAGAGAAGGCGGATGATAGGACAAATTAACAGCGGGCTGCACCACTGGGCT
>VWPW01005225.1:0-13107 GCA_013389825.1 Crypturellus undulatus | reverse complement strand
TTTTTTTTTTCAGAAACTCTAGAACTGGCTGCACTGAACTCAACAGGACTTCTTTAACTCAATGATGCTGCCAGGCCAAAGCTGCCAAAATGGTCTGTGCATCCAAGAGTGCAAAAGCAAGGGAGGTGGCGGGTGACAGGAGCAGCCAATGAAGGGTTTCTGCTGCCTGCGTTTGGCGGGTCCCACTGAAGACCTTGCCCAGCTGCTTCTCAGCCCGGCCACCCCCAGAGCATCGTCCCCGGGTGCCTGCAGCAACACGGCCACCTGGCTGGTGAGGTCCAGCAGTGCCGTCCCGTGGGACTGTGCTCCTTGGCCGGCCTCTCGCAAGGCTGTGCAGGGCTCTTGGCTCCTCCTCCTCAGACACTGATTTAAACAGACTTTGCTGGTGCTGCCCTGCTCTTAAGAGGCTCCTTGCCTGGCGACCCATTAAATGAGGCCTCCTGCTGTGGTCTGGCAGTTGCTTTGTGTCTTTGCTGAAGAGCCAGTCAATCCTAGGGGTTAATTTATTCCTTTGTGATACTGCTGCAAGAGGCTGGGTTGTTTCATTAACCCCATCCTGACTTGCCCCATGTAACTGGGGGCCTGGCACGATGCTTAAGGAGCCCCCCTGTCCATGTCCCCAAAGCTGTGGTTGTCCTCACTGTCGCCTTATGCCTCTGCTTAACAATCTCTTTTTGCAGTTGCACCTTTTGCCTCCCCTGTGCAGAACCAGTGTGGGCTGAATCTGTCCTGCCACAGGTGACATGGAAGTGCCATCAGCTGAGCTGTCCCCTGAAATGGTGACCTGGGAATGGGTTAGGACTGACTGTTATTTATCCTGCTCTTTTCCAGGTCAGAGTGGTTTGGGGAAATCCACATTAATCAACACACTCTTTAAATCCAAAATCAGCCGGAAATCCATACAGCCAACTTCGGAAGAGCGGATCCCCAAGACCATTGAAATAAAATCCATCACTCACGGTGAGTCTGTGCACATCCTGCTTGGTGGCATTTGGTCCCTCTGTGCCTTGTCTCTCTAGAGGCTTTCTGGCACTGGAAATCTCCACTCTTGTAATTTGTCTGAAGGGACTTCAATCACCAGAGGTGCCTACTGGGCCAAGCAAGCTCCTCACCTTTTCCCTGTATTCACTAGCATTGATTTAATTGTGGAAGAGGCCAACTGAGGTGGTCGTGGGGGTTTTGCTTCAGGGCAGATGTGATGCTAGATCCGTCATCTGGCTTCGGGTGAGCAGGCTTGGCCCGCGCGCCCGTCAGCTCTTGCCTCATGAAGCTGCTCCCTGCTTCTGTGTTCCAGAGATTGAAGAGAAGGGAGTTCGCATGAAGCTGACTGTCATTGACACCCCGGGCTTTGGAGACCACATCAACAACGAGAACTGGTGAGAAGGCTGAGTGGGAGGTCTGGGGGCTTTGGTTCGGGCTGTGAGTACACTGCCATCCCTCTCTGTGTTGGAGAGATGTGGAGTGCTGGGAAGGTAGAGCATTCCAGGCTCATCTTCTGGGCTACTTGTGTGCAGAAGGCGAGAGAGGCTGGTGTGGGTGACATAAAGAGAGGTGGGAGACAGCCAGGCCTCCCCAGGACGCTGTTTCCTCCCATGCAGCCCGTCACCTCAGAGCCAGCACCATGCTGTGCTCTAAAGCGCTCAGCAGAGCCCTGCAACAGCCCTGCTGGAATCCACAAACGTCCTGCTGTTTCTGTCATGAGACAACCTTTGTTTTCTGCTTGGGTCAGCTGCTGCGCTGGGGTGACCGGTCCCGTGACCTCTTTCACAGGTCCTAAAGGCCAAATTCTGCAATAAGTCTCTGGGACAGCAGCATTCTCCATGTATAATGTATTCCTGCAATAAAGCAGGGCTGTCCTCTGCGATGCTGCCCACAGTTGGGCTGCTCACGTGGATGTGACCACGCGTGCGTGTGCTTCTCTGCTGGGAAGCTCTTTTTGTACCCCGTACACCACCACATCCCTTTCTCTGTAGATGGGTTCAGAAACCCCTAGATGCTGTCATCACACACTAGGCACACTAGGGAGAGGAAAAATCCTGCTTTTAGGCAGTCTGGTCCTAGAGTAAAGAAGGGAAGAATTTCTAGGCACTTGTTCTTTAAAAGACACAGTAAACAAGACCCACTACTCCCACGGTTTAAGGAGTGAGAGGAATTGCCAAGTGGTGGACAGTGAGGTTTGTGCTCCTGCTTCCTGCAGTTGCTGTATGAATGGGAGCTGATAGCGACTAAAATGTTCCGTGTTTGTTTGGTGGTTGTTGTTTCTGTTTTTCTTGTGGGATTCTGTAAGATGCTTCACTTCTAAGGACTGCGCTTTGCAGAACGATTAAGGGGGATCCAGATCTCTCACGTAACCCTCTGTCGTGTTTATGTCTCTGTAGCTGGCAGCCCATCATGAAGTTCATCAATGACCAGTATGAGAAGTATCTGCAGGAGGAAATCAACATTAACCGTAAGAAGCGGATCCCGGACACCAGGGTGCACTGCTGTATATACTTCATCCCAGCCACTGGCCACTCGTACGTACCCTCTCTCTTTGGAGCACATCTGCCCTCCAGGTTGGGCCTGGAGGCCTGTCTCTGCTCAAATTCCGTGTGCTTCACTCTCCTACTTTTGGTCTCACCTAAGTTAGCTGCTCTGAATCATCCTTCATCAGAGATATATCCACTTGCCCCTCTGTAGAGACTTGAAGGAGCTCAGGTCCTTCACAACACCCTACCTGAAGCGTGTAAGATCTGGTGATGGCTTGTGTGCCCTTGAGGATCATCAGGAGCATGGTAGCTGGTCATGCCATCTCCGACAAACGGTGCACGTGAAACCTGCTGTCCTTAAAGCCATAGCCAGTTTCCTTCTGCATCTAGAGTCTTTGCAAGATCATGGCAAAGCTGCTTTAGCCTGGCAGAAGTTGGCGTTTTCCCTTCTCTGGGAGGACTTCTCAATAGTCTCCCTCACTTGGCTGACAAAAGCAAAGCAACCGAGTCACTCGCTTGGCCGATGACGGACACCGGTCAGTGAGTTCTGCAATGTGATGGGAATGCTTCCTTTGCAGATGAGGAAAATGTTGTTTTTTTGTTTTTTGTTTTTTGTTTTTTTTTTTTACACCTATGATGCTGCCATTGTAGGGGAAGAAACCAGTTGTCCTAGGGCTATTATACAGAGCAAGCAAACACCCAAGCCCTTTAAGAGTGTTTGGTAGATTTTAATCAGTGTGCGAGTGAGATACAGTTTACACTGTGCAGAGCCTTCCTGGCTCTGGCACTTCTCACATAACAGCATCAAAGAGCCAGAAGATTTTTTTTTTCGACTTGTAGCCCTCAGTGAGTATCTTGGGCACATAAAATATCTTAGAAAAATCTGACTTGAAGTATCATAGCATAAAATGAGACCTGAGTTTCCTTTTGATTTGTGTCAATTCCTTCCACTTCTGGCTTTGTCTGCATGGGGATTTCTTTGTCTGTTTTTAAAAGTAAATTTAAACTGCCAGAATTGTATTAAGTTCAGCTTTTTAATTTTTTCCGTTTCCCCGTGTAGAACTTTATTCCAAAAGAAAAGAATTTATTTTGCTTGTGTCAGTGGGTAGACCAAAAATGCATTCCTCACTGGAATAAGATGACTGCATGGGTCAGTTATGCCGTGCTTGTGTAAGGAGCAAAGCTTACTTGTGTGGATGAGGTTTAAAGTCTCCTCTTGGAGGAGACAGCAGGATGCTCAGAGCATCTTGTATCCAGTAGAGCACTGAGTCCACAGGGACATTCCAGTAGGGCCATGGTTTTATATTTACACCCTGGCCTGTGTCTGTTTATGGCCTTGGATCCTCATGGGATGTTCTGCCTTGAGACAAGGTGATAAAGTCGAATGCTTTCAAAAGGGAGATGATGTTTGTGGACTGTTTGGCGTGTTGGTCCTGTGAGGGCTGTGTCTACCAGCTGTGCCGTGGTGGGTCTGGAGCTCTGCAGCACCCGCCACGCTCCAGCTCCCTCTGCCTCCCTCCAGGCGTTTAACGCTCGCAGGCAGCACACGGACGCTGGGGCAGCGCAGGGCTCCACTCCCTGGGAAACCCCGCTCTGCCCGGGCCCTCGTTGCGTGTGTGGCCGTCACGTGTGTGGGGAGGCCCCGGTGTGAAGCAGCCGGCCCCGGCCCCTGCCCGCGCCTCTCGAGTGCTGCATTCTGGTTTCTCTCACCCACCGGCTCTCCGGCTAGCAATAACTGTGTGGAAGTTCAGCTGCCTTTTGTCTTTCTCTCCAAAGAACATGTGTTTCCAATAGGGAGCCAGCCCTGCCGTTGGAGGGACGTTGCAGTGCGCGGTCGGGCCCAGCCAGGGGCTGCCGCTCGCGCTGCTCCCAGGGATGCGGTTTCCTGCCCAGGGGTCAGAGGGGGCATCTGGCTCCTGAGTCCCCTCTCGCAGCGGGGTTAGAGATAAACTGAAGGGCATTAGGTTTTAGGGAAGCTGGGAAGCCCAAGGAGGGTGGAAATACCTTCCTGGGAGGGAGAAAATGATGGGAAATGTCTCTTTGAGAGCTCAAGCAAGGGCTGGGGTTTCCCTGCCCTCTTGCAAAGTGGGCAGCATTTTTCATCACCCTGGACATGCTTTCTCAAGTGCTGGCCTTGGTCCCTGGATGTGAATGAAACACCTGCTCTGCTCCTACTGCAGCGGAGATGCATCCTTAGGGAGAGCAGGGACTTGGGAGGCAGTTTCACACGGGAAGCCCATGGTGTTTAACGCAGGCCTTGTGCCTCCTGCGGATGCAATCAGTGTCCCTTGCAAAAGGGTGAAGAGAAGGGAGCAGAGGTCCTTAATCCTGTGCTTCTCCATGAGTAAGTGGGGAATATGATTGGAAAGGGTGCTCTAAGGTACGTGGTGCCCTAAGGACCTTTACTAGGGGCAAGCTCACCAAGCCAGGCTGAGCTGAGGGTCCTGCAGGGGCCCAGTGCCACCCATCATATGCTGGTCTTGTACCTTGTGTTGGTCCCCACTGCTGGCTGCATTCAGCACCCAGTACAGACGCAACCACCGTTGTCACCAAAATTCACTCGAGCTCGGAGCATCTGTGCAGTGATGGGGGGCAGCAGCGCCGTGCAGCCTGGACACGGCTGTGCTGCCTTCAGGGGAGCTTCCTACTCTCCCCGTGGGCTGAGCAGCCCCGTTTGGGCAGGCCGTGGTGTCACCTGGGTTAGTCAGCTGGGAAAGTTCTTGTCGCACATGCTGCTGCCATCCAGCGCTGTGCGGCAGTGACAGGTCCCACAGTTGGGGCTTGGGTGGCAGCAGGATGCTCGCTGGTATTTGCTTAATACAGGGCTCAAATTCTTGCTGCTAGCTGGATTTGGGACTTAACCAGAAGGAAATAACTCCTAAGCTTGCAGTGGTTTTTTTATTCCTGTAATGGCATTTCAAGGGAGCCGGCAGGCGTGAGCCTCCACTCAGATACTCTCCATGCTGTGGTTATGTGGAAATAACGTGTGCCAACCCAGGGTGAATTCTTGCCCCTGAGCAAGTGGGGCTGGGGAGCACCTGGCACCAGCTAGGATGGGCTGGAGCTCTTGCTGCCTCCAGCAACTCATCCCGTCTCCTTAGGGGTTCTTCAACCCCCAGCAAGCGTTTACAAGGGGGCTTAGCATCAGGACTTGGCAGAATACCTAGAAATGTGTAAAATAGTCTGAGCAGTACATTTTACTCCTTGGTGGAGTCCTTTGCTTTCCTTTCTGTTTGCCAGGACTGTGCAGGGTCTTTTTAAGGAGAGTGATACTGCTCAAGAGAGCAGTCAGGGCTCCAGCCCCTTCGCGCCTCTGTGGGTCGTGGTCCCCCTGGAAGCTGAGGAAGCCGAGTCAGGGACGGACAAGGTCCACAGCAAGGACTGAGCCTCACGCAGTGACCTCCAAGCTCAGCGTCCTGCATGGGCCCCACTGCCTCCAACACTGCCCACAGGCTTTGAAGGAGAACGGCTGACCTGAGTGTTACACTTGGAGTAAGCCTTCTCCACCAGGGTATAAAGCACATACAGGAGAAAAGGCTGTTTAGTTTGATTGCTGGGAATTGCTTTTGCAAGTAATTTGGCTGGGGCTGCTAATTTTTGCTCTGAAATATCCTGAGGACCTCTCTGTTGCTGCCATGCACTTACTGGTTTGCTTATGCGGCAGTGCCTTGTTTTTTCTTGTGGCAAAAGAGAAGCAAAAGTGTTCTTGTTTCCTTGTGTTAGTGCAAGTTGTGTCCTGGGAAAAGTTTTCTAGTACTTCTTCATCACCTTCAAATCCTCATTGGCAGCTCTATTTCCCTGAGTGCCTTTTTCTCAAGAGATGCTGAGATTGCCCTGTGGGCGCTGTGCTTGCGGAGCGTTGGGGAGGTCGTGGCTGCAGTGGACACACAGAGCTCGAAGGCTGACGCCTGGCTGTGGCTTTGCATGTGCTGTCACCGTTGCAAGGAGCCTCTGGCCTCCTCCAGATATTACCAAGGGCTTGGTAATGGGGTTCCTAGGCAGCAGCCCGAGCCAAAATGCAAATGCCAGGTTGATTGTGGATCCATCTGCGTGGGCCACTTCTGCGTCCTTTAAAAGAAAAGCTGATGAAAGAGTCAGGAACACGGTCTCGGTGGGAAAGAGGCTTTTAAAGGGGCTAAAAATGTTTGAAAATAGCAAAGAGAAAGGAGGGGAAAGAAATCTGCTGGGAAAGGAGTGTAAGTGCATTGCTTCCTTGGAGGTCTGGGAAATACATTATGCAGTGCTCCAAACAATGTTTGCCAGCAGCAGTGTGCTTAGACGTGTCCACGGGGGTTTCCTTGTGTGCTTTATTCCCTTTATTTATTTATATATTTATTTAAATAGCCAAAATGTTTTGTTCCTGGAGCCGTGGGCGCTCGGTGACTCCCGTGTTCGTGTTAGTGACTCGTTTGCCCTCGCGCTGGGCGAGCTGTGTGCCCGGCTCCCTGAGGCTCCGCGAGGAGGATCCGTGCGGTCGGCGGGACGGGTGGGTGCAGACCCAGCCCTGGGCCTGAGTGAGGAGGGAGTTGGACCAGGAAGGACGCGGATGCGTCGCTGCCACGCTCTGCCTCGAGCAGCCTGGAGATGCCCAGCAGGATGAGGCTGGGCCGCTCAGCACGGCGCCGGGTCCCGCAGGCAGCGCTGCGCCCAGCTCTACCTGAGCATTTTAATTCTTCATCCTGATTATAGCCAATCTCTCATCCCATTTATACCCTATTTTTCCTTGGTTACACAGCTTCTGTTTTGCAAATGGGGCTGGCCTAGAATCGGGGTAATCTGTTTCTTGGCCCTAGTGCTGCAATTTCAGTTTATAGCTCTGACTTTCCTCTCCCTGCCCTAGTTCCCCAAGGATAAATGGGGTTGTGTCCTGCTGGCACTCCCTTGCCAGCTGTGTTGTGGGCTGCTAAAACCGACAGCCTCCACTCTCGGGACCTCGGTGTTTCCCTTTTTAGGCTGGCGTTGGCTCAGGCTGCCTGGAACGTGTCCCCCGTCACCCCCGGAGCCACCATGGGGGACTGCAGCATGCGGAAAGCGTCTCCAGGCAGGCTGCTATCTCGGGAGCCACCAGCAATAAAAACACCTTTGGGAAGGACTGAGGGATGAGCACCAAGGTGGGGTCACGGGCAGCCCCCCTGAGCCTTGGGAGCTGCGAGTAGCTGGATTGCAGCCCAGAGGGGCAGCAAGGAGAGTGGCACCGGAGGTCGCGCACGTGCTCTCAGCAGGAGCGTTTGACAGGGAAGCGTTTCCTGAGCCGCTGATTACTCGAGTTATGCAATCTCTGCAGCTTTGGTCTGCTGAGACTTTCGTTGTAGAAATTTTCTGACTCTTTTTGCCCTCTGGAATGAGCAGAGTCTCTTTGTGCCATGCGATCAGCTTGAGAATTAATAGAGCCTCTTTGAAGCCGAATCAGCAGATGGGAGGTGGAATCCTGCCTTGTCCACGACAGCCGGTTCGTGCTGGGGACAGGACCTGTAGCCAGGTCGTGCTCAGGCAGTGTGTGCCTGCATGTGGCCTCCTGCACAAGTCTGGAGAAGGCTGCATCGTGATCGCTCTTCAGCTTCTTGCTCCAGGATGTGTCACGGGTGCCCCTGCAGCTGCCGGTGCCCGAGCTCTGCTCCCTGCTCTGCCCAGGGCTTGTGTAGCCCTGGCGAGGTCCTGCCATCTTCGGTGACAGAGCATCTGTTCAGACAGAAAAACTCTCTCCTGCTTCACGGGGGTCTGCAGGGCTGAATCCATCCAGGTGCAGCACGTGGCCTTGAAACGAGAACACGGAGCGTTTTACACAGATGTCCGCAAACCGCCTGTGCAAGGCAGCCGTGTGCAGTCGTGCTTTTAGGAAAACGCCTTTGCTTTTCCTCCCTGAAAGAAAACGATTCCCCATCTGTGTGTAGCCTCTGGACACCCTCTCTTTGCTGAGGGATGGCGGGTGCTCACGGACCACGCACGATTCCCTTTCCCCTCTGTGTTCCGCAGGCTGCGGCCGCTGGACATCGAGTTCATGAAGCGCCTGAGCAAGGTGGTCAACATCGTCCCGGTGATCGCGAAAGCCGACACGCTAACGCTGGAGGAGAGGGACTACTTCAAGCAGCGGGTAAGGGCCGCGCGTCCCCCCAGCCCGCTCTCCCCCTGCCTCCACCCCGCGGCTCCGCGGAGCCGAGCGCCTGGCCGGGCGCCCAGCGCATTCCTCCGGCTGCAGCTCTGAGTGATCCCATGTGGCAGCAGGAAGGGCCCTCGCTCCAAGCAGTTCCTTGTGTTGCTCTTGGATCGCTGTCAGTGCAGGATGAATTTTGCACTCTTAGTCTTGGGGCCTGTTCGTGCTGCCTCTTTTATTGTTGTTGTGGTGCTTATGTTGAGACTGTTTTTTATTACTGGGGGAGGCGGAGGGTGTTGCAGAGGGAGCCTGGAAAACCCTTCTTTACACCGTTACAGTAAGCAGGCAAAAATGTGCATGTTTGCTGACCTTGGCTGGGCAAGAGTTCTGGGAAAAGCCATGAAACTCCCATGATCACGTTAGCGGGGAGCCCAGGAGGGTCTGTGCAGATCCGCAGCAAGGCACGTGGTTCCCTCCACACAGTCGTGCCCGGTGCTGCTGAGACGCAGCGATGCTCTGCTCCGGGCTTGGACTGGGACTACGAACCCATTACCGTAACTGCTGATGTGGCTGCAGGCAGAACGGCCTCGGCGCTTACTGCAAAAACAAGCAAATCACCAGAAGCCTCTTGGCTTGTTCTGAGAGTCTGAATTGCATTTTTGAGCATGAATAGGCTGAGTTTTGCCAACGTCTATCACTCAACCAGCTCTCCCTAAGTACCGCCATGCAGTGCAGCAAGTCCTGCACAGTGGGTGCTCGTGGCAGAGAAGAGTGTCAGGATTGTGGTTCTCTAGCCCAATACTGAGCTGCAGAGCCCCAGCAGGAGCCCGTGTCCTGCTAACGGCCTGAGCAGGATAGGGTTAACTCGAGCAGGCTCCGTTTCTTGGTGTGCGAGACGCTGAAGGAAGATAAGCCTGTGCTGGGCCTCTTGCTCTCCGACGTCCTGGACTCGGCTGTCCCTTTGAGCTCTCCGAGGTCAGGAATTTGCTTCCTGCACATCTCTGCTTCGAGTGGAGATGTGAGGCAAGGGGAGAGGGTGGAGGGGCTCTGCCAAAAGGGTGTTTTGAGGGGCCACCTTCAGTAGGGATGCACAGTGCCAGCGTCTGCAGGGAGCGTTATCCAGCACATCTGTACAGAAGTGCCGTGAGCCTTCCCTTCTTGTGGGGGGAATCATGATGGGCTTGAGCTCATTTTACTGTCTTCCCTTTTTATGAAGAGCACGGTCCTGAACTGAAACACCCAGTCTAGTTTTGAGGGCTGTCCCAAATCTGCAAGTGGTTCCCTCCACGGCGAGCTAAGGGATTCCTGGAAATGGAGCCGAACCTTAATCCAGACGGGGCTTGATGAGCACGTCAGCCTGCTCACAGAGAGCAGCGCGAGGAGCGGGTGCCAGAGCAGGGAGGAAGGAGGGCCGGGGGCTGAAGAGGTGTCAGGCCAAGGTGCCGCCGGCTCTGCAATGGCTTTTCCAGCCTACTTGCTCTGTGCGGAGGCTCCGTGTGTTTGCGTGAAGAGCGGGGTGTCTGTCAGCCCGCCTGACTGCTGGAACCCCAGAGTCAGGCTGGAATCTAAAACTCCATCTGGGCACGTGCTGCCTCTGTTATCATCCATGTAATAGAAGACCGTGCTGTTGGAATGGTGCTGACAGTGTTGCTGATGCTGTGGGAGATCCATCTGGCTCAGCGGCCATGCGGTTAATTGTGGTTAAAGCAGCAAAAGCAGGACCCAGAGTGGTGCCCTCTGCTCTTCTGGGCCTGTCGGTTGGGTGCAGGTGGCGAAGAAGAGCAGCCTGTGATACGGGGAGCAGTCAGGGTGACCTTCCCCATGTCCAGATACATCACAGATTGTAAACAGACCTCTGAAATCCTCCTCAGCTGGAGCAGGGGACAGCTGTGCTGGCTCGTGGGCTGTGTCCATGTTGCAAAGGGCTCATCCTTGGCAAACTCAACTCCATATCAACTCCTGGTGCAAAGCAGAAAGCAAGTAATCAATTCAGTTTTGCACCAGCTAAGATCTAGATTGGGATTTTAGCACAGCTCCAGTGTGCATGCTGCACACTTCCAAAAGGCCTTGCCTGCCTTTGCAGGGGAGAGTTAGATGGTGTGTTTAGTTTCTTAGTTTTTACTGAGCTGGGTAAGTCATAATGGAGCATTAATCTGCCTGTTTGCTGCCTTGGGTTCTTCCTGGCCAATGCCAATGTTGCACATGGAATCCCGTGCCCTGCGGAGTTGGCTTGTGCTGCATTGTTCCTTTAAAGCAGTCCGTGGGCTTAGTACGGGGTGAGAGGCCTGGTGTGGGAGGGTTCTTTGGCATGAACACATCTCCTTTGCCACCTGGGAATGTAGAGCTTATGTGGAGGAGTTCCCTGGTGCTCGGCTGAGGGTTCAGGTTTGGCACTTCCTTCGGGAAGGACGTGTTTCTGGTGCTGACTTTGCCAAGTCTCCACCCAGGAGTTGAATTTCAGCGTGATGCGTTTTCCCCCATCCCTGGTTCCCTTTTCCATAGAGGTGATATCCTTAGAGCTGGCTCTGAGCTGTCTGTGTGCGTGTGCCCTCTTGGACTATGCTCTGCTGTGACTTCTGAGGAGCATAAATGAACGCTGGAAAGCAGCTTATTAATTTTGGGTCCAGCACCACATGCCTGGCAGCTACATTCCCTATTGTTTAGTGCAACTTTTAACTTCCCATTGTTTTCTCAATGCAAAAGCAGAGCCCAGTTCTTGTAACATCATTGCGCTCTGCAAGACCCTCTCCTCATTTCCTCGGCATACGGTTCTCCTAGAGCTTCTAGGAGAAGTGCTTGATAGGTGGCTACTAGTTGAACGTGGCTCTCTGCCCTCCAGGTGGGCACTGTCAAGGAAGGAAAGGGACAATATTATTACTTGGCTCTCCAGCCTCCTGACAGTGCCTGGAGCCTGGCAGGCTGGTTCCTGTGTCCTCGTGGGTTGGCCTGTGCCGGGGGTTCTGCTCTGCTGTTCCTCCCTCCTGCACCTCTCATTCATGTGGTTCTCTGCCCTTCCTCTCCTAGATCACGGCCGACCTTCTTGCCAATGGGATTGACGTGTATCCTCAGAAGGAATTTGATGAAGACTCTGAAGATCGGCTAGTAAATGAGAAATTCAGGGTTAGTGTGTGGTGTTGTGGCTTGGGCGTGTTTGGATGGGGGGCCTGCAGCCCTTGATAACCTGTGATGTATGGGGGGCCTCTTGGAAAGTACCTATATTTTCTTTCCGAAGGTCCTGTCCCCCACTCCTGTCTGACGAAGGATGGGGCTGGAGATCAGAGTGACTTGTTGTGCTTGGACAGGCTTTAGTCTGGTCTTACATTCACATGAGAGCTTGAAATACCGAAGCACAACAGGCTTGAAGGAGAGGAGTAGGCAAGGCTGAGGCCCCTGTACTGACGCCCAGCGGTGAAAGCCAAGGGTGCAGAGTGAGGGAGCGTGGGGCAGACCGCACAGGTGCTGACAGCCACGTCCTATCGGAGCCCCGTGCTCCTAGTGCCTGATCAGGTCTCATCTGAAAGCTTCATGGAGCTAGGAGTAATCACTAAAGGGAAATCAGAAGTGGGAGATGCAACATTGTTCAAGAGCCTTAGATACCGACTGTGTCATCCCATGAAACTCCCCAGAAAACCACCTGAGAGGCTGGGCCTGGTGCTTGGTGGGATCAGGATCCATTGCAGACTTCCAAGTCTTTGCTCTAGCAGCTGTCTGGCTGCCTCACATGAACCTTCACTCACCATCTTGGTTTCCTCACTGTTTTTCAGGAGGAAAAAGTAACTTGTGCCTTTTCTTTGCTCAGGAAATGATCCCATTTGCAGTGGTGGGTAGTGACCAGGAGTACCAGGTTAACGGAAGAAGAATCCTTGGAAGGAAGACCAAGTGGGGCACCATTGAAGGTATCTTGTCCTTGTTTTCCTACCTCCTGAACCTGTTTCCCTGCCCTGACAGAAGTTGAGGAGACCCAAAACGAGGTGTGCATACTGCTTCCTTGACCCTGCAGAGAAAATTAATTCCCGCATTGTGGGAGACTTGAAACGATTTGACCAACACCACTGCAGCTGTAGTGAGTTTCTGAGCCTTCGTGCAGTGCTGGGGAGGCTGTCGAGTACAGTGAGAGCATGACGCTTTTGTCTCTCATCTCTGCTTTCTTTCTGGCCTTCTTTGATGTTGCCATCGCGTTGCTTGTCACATAATTAAATGCCTGATGACTGGATTTGAGGGCAGATGAATTCAGTGGGTGATGTCTTTATGTCTCGGGTCCAGAGCAGAGCCTTTCTCTGGCATCTGCAGTTTTCTGCACTTTGCACCATGCCCTTGACCGGTGCCCTTGTGGAGCCTGTTCCCTTCTCATCACATTAGCATCTTCCTTTTTCTTCCCCCCATTTTAAATCACAGTTTAATGGCTAGATGAAAGTTCATGGCTCTAGTTCTTCAACACATTTTCCCCCGTCCCTGACTTCTAGCAACCCGCAGAGACATCTTCGGTATCACCCTTCTATCTTCTTCCCCTTTGTTTCTTACAGATTTCTCTCATTTATGACTCTTTAT
>VWPW01005170.1:0-10398 GCA_013389825.1 Crypturellus undulatus | reverse complement strand
CTCCGCTGTTGGCTGCAACCCATTAGATGTTGAGTGGTGGAGACACACACCATGCCAGACCTTGATGTGAGTGATGGCCATTTCTTTCTGAGGGCCATCTAGGAGGCGAATGTAGGCCATGCGGCCCGTTGTTGACCTGAGTAACTTATGATTGAACATCTCTAAGAACAGCAGAAAAAGCCTAAGAAAAGCCGAGGACTGTGTCTTTGGAAGGAAATAGCAAGAACTTTACAACCATGGGCTACTGTGGAATAGAAGATTGCAAAACTGCAATCTCAGTGGTGTAGATTTCCCACCAATATTCTGGATCAACACCACGTTACACATATATGAATCTAGCTGCATACGGGCACTTTCTACTCTTTCTGTCGTGAAAGGTTTATTTCCCCTTTTCCTCATTTCAAACAGCGTAATACTAAAATTTTGCTACTGAGAAGCAGGAGATGCAACTGCTGGGTATCTCTCAAGAATAATTTTAAAACCTCCCAGAACTGTTCTAATCAATGGAAACTTCAGAGACTTTGTTCATAGCTATATACAAGTGAAATGAAAAAAAACAATAAGTCGTTTCATTTATAAATAAACAGATTAAATACTAAAATTCCTAGTCAGATAGTAGGTTTTTCATTGTTTTTTACCCCACAAGCATAACAAGAAAGTTATGACCAGACATATGCTATAACTAATCAGCCTCTACAGAGCTGTGTGCATATGAAGCAATACATAAAATGCTGCTGATGAAAACTAATAAAAAGCAACAGAAAATGGAAAAAAAGCAACAGTGCAGTATATAACACTGAAATAGCATAAGATTTTACTTATCCCAGAAGACTAAGACAAAACCTCACAAAACTTTTCTTCATTCTTATCTTTAAGAGATGTATGCTAAGGTGTTGGGCTAAAATAAATTAGCTACTAGTTATGGAAAGAGAGCTATAGTTCATACATCAGAAAATATTAACTGAGTAGAAATTTTCTGTCTGACATAAACAAAAGCACATAATAAAGCTTTCTTTCACAAACAAAAAAAAAAAAAAAAAGAAAAAGCTAAACACTGATACTACCAAGGATATGAATAAAAAGACAATCAAAAGATCTTCAAACTGGTAACATACAACTGCATTAGTTACGGGCGAGCAACTGTGGTTTGCAGAGAACAGATAATGGAGTCATACAGATGACTGAAAAAAATGCAGCAGGCTGTCAAAATTGTCCTACCTAAGAGTAACACCCACAATGATGGTGCATGCAGTCAGAAAAGGTGGTCTTCATTGCTTCACTAATTTCACTTTCAATCTTATATTCCTTTATACATCATTTGGCTATTACACATAATTTATTCAAGAATAAGCAGTCCTTCCTTCTCATTATCCTCAGAATAGATCTGAAAATGGTTTATTATCTTTAAAGCTATTTGTAGCTTTGGCTCTGGTCTTTGTCACCCCCAGCCTTTGCTACAAAGAATAGAGAGCTTTCTGCCTCATTCTCCCAAGAAATAGAAAAAGGACAATTCCAGAACCTGCATGCTTAATTTTCATTCCCTTTGAGCTTACTGAAAAAAAAAAAAAAATTGCCTGTGTCCTCCTATTCATTCACATCCTTCACATAACCACCTGCTTTCTTGGTTCACATCAAGTTTTTGAGCTATGTTTACCTTGCTCATTCATCACGGTTAACACACATACACAAACACACACACAAAAATTATGTCCACCATTCTTCTCATCTTCTTTCCTTTTTAAAATTCAGTGTAATAATGTGCTTTTTGAGTCCTTTTCTCTGATAACTTTGGAAATGGAGTTTTGCTCTCAGAGATACAAAAGAAAACCAACAAAATGGTGGTGGCAGAGCACAGTAAACTGAACAAAAGGATTAAAAAAAATGAGACTGGAAAACAAAAGACAAGATCACGCTCCTGTCTTGTGCATCACCAGAACATAGCTTGCGTAAAAAATGAACTGGTGTTTATCACAGTCTAAACAGCATACATTCATCTATGATGAAAAGAAGGTTACTGAAAATTAAACAAAAATGTCTCATTTGATGAAAGTTGTAATCAATAAAGGGTAAATGCTATCCTCGTTATGCAAATAAAGATAAAAGATATCTGTCCAAGCACAGTGAAATAAATTTTTCTTTTATGGATGGTTGTATTTTCTTTAGACAACAGTGAGAGTTAAAACTCCGTATCTTGCGGAGAGAAGCAGTAGTAGCTGGAAAAAAAATAAACTTGTCCTTTCCTAATAGATATGCAAGATTATAGACGGTATCCACCAAAGAAGGCTTTTTCATGAGCTGAATCAGTATCTGGATCTGGATAGATGGAAGACCTTTGTTTCTACATAAAATGTTTCCTAATGAAATAACTGAACTTAGCCAGTATAAAAAGATTAAATTGGTATATACTTTTTTGTAAAATTTAATGCATAAAAACATTCTCCAAGGTTATAATTGTACCAAGTGTCAACTACACTAAACATATATGTGAATGTATAATATAACTTACTGCTAACACATAAAACAAAAATGTTCACAAATGTACATATGTACTGCTTACATATGTTATTATGTTTTCATTACAAAGACTGAATAATTCTCTTTAAAATCAATCACAAATTAGAGTCAAGAATGGCATTTTTAACATACCATTTCAATGTCTCCTGTTCAGTGATAAACTCAAAATTACTTTATGGTACATTTTTGGACTTCTTACTACATTTTCAAATATCTATTCCATACATTGCCAAATGGTGCACCTGATGCATGAGTATCTACTGCAGCTATTGTTGTTGTATTCAGTTCTGAAACCATGACAACATTAATACAGAGCCTGTTCATCCAAAAAATAAAGAGTTTATGCAGGTAGAGTATTTTATTATTACAATACCCGCAGCAGCTCAATGTGTTGCACGTAAATTAGCTACTAAAGTTAGCTTTCTTTGCCCAGGAGAGACCAATTGGTAGAAATGGCTAATAGCAAAATTGATTACAGTTTGGATAAAAAGTATTGTTTAGTGACCAGTCACAGAAAATTTTGCTTGGAAAAAGATATAACCCTCAGTCCTCTGAGCCTGAAGGGGAACAGGAACTGTATGTTCCTGGCCTCAGCCTCAGAGGTTGGATCACCTTGGCTAGTTACATTACCCTCAATTCAAGACTCTTTTGTTACTGTTTTTTATTCTCATCTAGAATTATTTTGAAAATGTTTGATCTTGAACATAAAATTAATGTCCCTCTGTATAAGCCAAAGCTCAGAGTCATTTTTAAATTCAGATGACATTATTAAGGCAACAAAGTCTGTGGATATTAACCAGAATACTGTATTTAGTTTATAATTTGCACATAGGTTAACTGTATGATAAGGAACCTATTCCTAGAACCAAGTTAATTTCAGAAATAACTTCAGAATAGGGTCAGAATTCAATCACAGGTAAGAAGAGCATAAAATATTAGTACATTAGTAGAAAACAATCATACCTCTTGCCTAACGGTCCAGATAATCAAAATGTGTTTTCAGTTGCTGTTAAAAATGATGAATGTTTCAACATAGGGTGGGCAGGAGCTGTCCTGCTGACTTGCTGAAACCTCTGTGCTAGCTGCAGGGTGTGCCTGGAGGAACATATCTTCTTGCTTAGACAGAGAAAGACAAGAAATCATATTGCAGAAACACATCTGTTTGTTCATGTTCAATTCTGCAGAAGGGACAGGATAAAAATGGTACAGTATAAGTTCGAGGAAATGTTTTATAAAGTAAAAACTAATTAATACATAGGAGGTGACAAAATTTGATTTGCACCGTCTTCCTCTCTGAGCTAGAGTTTATACATTCTTTCATATATATATATATTTTTCTTGCTACATTATTTTTAAGTGATGGCAATCTACATAATTGTAGCAAAGTAAGATGATTCAGTGTGGTTTCCAGGGCTTCCACTCAGAATATTCAGAGACACACAGACTTTAGGATTTGGCTATTTTCTTCTGCTAAATCAAAGCCATATTTTTCCTAGTTATTTGGGATTTGTTTCTATCATGACAGTCTTGAGCCTTCAGAATGTGTGACTTGTCCATATTTCATAGAAAATCACATTATATAAATCTAAAACCAGAACTCAAGTAAAAGAATTAGTGATATCACCTGCATAATGAGCAACAGCATATGTAGTCAAATCTCTGATGTCTTTTTATCTTCTTCCTCATATTGAAGAAATGCAATCTGAACATCATATCAGAGCTAATGGCAACACAATTATACTATTAGATGTAAAATCAACTGCAACCCTTAAGCAATGCAGTTCTACTCATCCAGCCATTATCTGTTTTTTGTTGTTGTTTTATTGTTGTTTTCTCTAACAAATCAAGATTAGCTGGCAGCAAACCCTATCACTGACAACTGTTGAAAAGGAATCAAGTTTGTATAGATTCTTTAATTAATGAATTAATTCAAACTGACTGGGATATGATATTGCCATGAGATTTGCTAACTTGCTGAAGGACTATAAATTATAAATGTCAGGGACTCAGAAACAATAAATGAATTACACTGGTAAATCAAACCAGGGAAGCTTGCAAAAACAAACTGGTGTCTGGAAAAGTAATACTGAGAATATTGTCAAATCTATTTTCTGTAACTTCTTAAAGCACGGGAACAAACGTAAGAATAAACTTTTCTCCAAATCTGTTGACTTCTCTAGGAATTGCCACTAATGGTGGAGTAAGTACCATAGTAGAATAGGTAAAAACCGTCACACTGCAGTGACCAGTTCTTCAAGAAGCAGCAATCATTATTTGCAGGTATACATGCATCTTGCACGTATGGACCTTATTCATTAGGACTGCTCATGCATCCTATATATCTTTGTGCTTTTTTTTTTCTGAGCGTACACAAGCCGAGCTATGGAAAGAAGACAGGAACTCCTAAAAGAATACAGTATACAGAGAATAACAGAATTTTCTGACATGCAGTAATGACAGAGAAACACCCAGCAGCTCTGATTATGACCACAATATTTCACTTCCCTCTTAGACGCAACTAATTTGGAAAAGAAGCCCAATAATTAACTGAAGAACAGTGGAATAGATTAAAAAAAAATCACTCTGGGTATGATCTCTTCACCACTTCTGAGGATCAGTCTGCAATTACTGAATCAGATCCATATAGAAGTTCCGCTGTAACTACCTAAAGAGTGTCTATTATTCGGGTTAAGGTAGTAACTAATGAAACAGTCATTTTTCATCAAACTTCAGATGACAATAAGAATAGCTGGAGCTGGATATCATTTTAATGTCCAATTAGGAAGCACAGGGAAAATGAAAGATCAGGAACATCCAAGAGCAAACAACAAAATGTTGAGTACTGGAACACTGTGATCCCAATTCTATTTTGCTAGCATCAGTTCTGTATTTCATATTCTCTTGGAGAAGTCTCAACATACGCACATCAAATACACTCAGAGAACTCTGAATTTATGAAAAAGCTGTGAACATTGTCCAGGAGGATATACCTAAGGAACTAAACTAAAAGTAGAAATACAGAAGTAAAGCAACAATCATATTTATAATTGCTATCTTATTTGGAAGAAGTAAATTTTGCTGAAAAAAAAATGAAAGCAGCTGTCTGGAATAACAGAAGACTAATAATTGGGCATGGATTTCCTGTAAAATATCAGCAATTAAAATTTGAATACTATATTTTTTATATAAACAGAAAGTTATCCCCAAAGTATACTTTCATTCCATACAGAATTCACTGCCATTCACTCTGTTTCTTAATTTTGCTTTACATAAATACAGTTTACTGAATCTTTTACAGTGTTATTCTCTAAGGATGGAGATCTTTAGAGAATATGCACAAAGGCTGAGATCTACGAGGAATTTTGCCAAAGACGCTATTTTTCAATACTTTCATCTTTATCTTTGAATATTTTTCTATTTTCTTCATTTATTCACCTTAGACTGAAAAACTTAAAGGAAGGCCGGTTTCTTTTTATTTCTGTTCTCTCTCTCAGCAAGCCCTTGGCTTGTATAAAATCTTAGTAGAAATCCATATTACATTTGAATATTGGCACCATTTTATTTGATTAGCTTTACAGCAAGAAGTTTGGACATCAAAAATTTTCCATCTGAACAAATAGAACTTTACCTGTTCTACTTAACCAGCCCTACTAACCGGATGTCAACCAGTTGATTTCCCATGTGGCTGAAGGTTACAGGCGATCTTTTTACTTTCAACCTTTCTCACAGGTTTGTATCTATAATTTTTAACTTTGCTACTGTAAATTCTATAAAATAAACACATGGTTGGACACGGGTGGGGGTGAGGAAGCCTACTCTGACAGGTATCCTTTAGGTATCCTTTACATTAGAACTCATTAAGTAGGAATCTTTAAAATAGGCAGTGGCTCAGGAATGGAATTATGATGGTTTGACAGAATCACAATTCTCAGAACACTTTCAAATGACACACATCTCTGCTGAACCATAAATGTTTTATACCTGTACACTATAATCTGAGGAAAAAAATGACACAGCAGTGCGTTGTTATTTTATAAGTTTATGCTGCTGGCAAAGTATTTTGGAAGAGTTAACTAGCTGTCAGGTTGTACACTGAAACTCTTATTTGGCGTATGAAAACTGAAAAATAACCCTTACTTCTTTGGATATATCATTTTTGTGAACATATTCTGGTCTAGCATGTAGGGACTCAATTTTTTTAAGGTTTGATTTTTGTCTTTTGTTTAGCTAAGTACCTAAGTTACTAAAAATCAGTCTTAATTTCAAATATACTACATTGAGATACCCTTCTGTCTATCTGGGAGGAGTAAACAAACAAATACAATCCCAGCCACAATCACAAATCTTTCATGCAGGCTTGCATTAGGCCTTCATTAGCTAGAATAATTAGTTTTATTTCAGAATCTCACTACTCATCATGGGAATATTGAGTAACAATCTTAACAGAAGAATGCAGACTTCACTTTTATTTAGCACTAACTACTATATAGGAACATAAATTATCTCACTGGATTAAACATCTTTGTTAAAGATCTTGCGGGGAACATCCAGAAGTTATTTTTAAATGGCGATCAAGCTAAGCACTATAGTTTACATTCCATTACAATCTGTTGCTTGTATCAGTTTCTTTTTCTAAAAAATCTTGAGTATTATTTTAAGCAGCTGGGGTTCAATTATTCCATCTGGCACAGATGGAACACATACATTTTTACATGAAACTGAAGTTACATCTAAATCATCTCAAAGAGCTTATGACACCCCAAACTGCACTGCATCCGAGGTAAAAAAAAAAAAAAAAAAAAAAAAAAAACGGAAATCAAGGTCAATAGAGCAAGGTAGACCCCAAGTTTATTTTCCTTTCACAAGCTCCTTTCATGAGGACATTCCAGTGTCCAAATGCATGGTATTCACCTTAAAAGCGCCACAGAAATTGGAACAGGCAGCCTTTTTTCTGCTCATGGGACTAATGTAGATTTTGTTTAAAATAACTTTTAAATTTTTTTCAAATAGAACAGTTTATACTGGAAACTATCATCTATTAACTTGTTTGTCATCATCTCATAAATATCAGCAAAAGAAAATTAAAAAGAATTAAAACGTTGTACAACAGAATTGTCTGTTTTATGGAAGGAACAGGGAGATTGCCACTGCTATTCTTGATCATGCCTATATTCAGTGGTGTCACAGTGTAGTGTCAGAATCCAGTCTGCATAGCTGTCTTATTTTCAGCTGTTCATCTAGAAAGCATCAAATAAACATGCTTTGTTAGTAACAAAGCTCCATCAAATATCTACTAAATTCTTTATGAATTGGTCCCACCAATAAACAGAAAGAGGACAGAGAGATCGAGGAGCTCTAAGACACAAGTGTTGTTCCAGATGAAATACGACCCTCTTTCCACTCACCCTGTTACATCCTATAGCCTGAACTGTAGGTTGACTCCAGGTAGAACAGTATGCTCAAATCAGTCCTTATTCAATCAAAAGAAATCTATATGAACACTGCCTGTAATATATCATCATTAAATTGTTTCAGTATAATAATTGGGCAGTTATAGCATATATCCCCCAAAAAAATATTAAAATTACTAAAATATCAGAATAGGGGATATTAAACAAGAACAATCTAAAATGATGCAAAGTTCTACAGCAAAGAAAACTTACATCATTCACAAAGCCTAGCATTATATAAATCCAATACTAACCACACTATTAAACCAATGGCAGGATTAAAATTCCACTTTTCAGCAGATATAACACCCCATCACTTGGTATGCATTTTTTTTTCAGTCCCCATTCAAAGGGAGTCCTGAGATTTTCTCATCAATTTATTCCATCTGATTCATGAAGATTAGAACCATTAGAATAAAATAACCTACATGTAATTAGAACCCTTAGGAATTTGCCTCATTCTAATTGATATAGTCTTATCACTAAAAATAAAGTTACAGCAAGTTCCAAATTTACTTGTTCTAATTTTCTTTAAGCGACTCTTTCTGGACAGGCATTGAACACTCCAGGACGTGTGGGTCACATTTGCTTTTACTTACATAAGTTAGAAATATTGTATTTGTTTTCTAGATTCTTAGTTGTTGTATGAAATGCACCTTTCACCTAAAAATTGTAACCTTCTTGCATTGTTTTTCTAAGTTCTAAGATGGATTTTGAAAAGTTGACAAGTACAATAAAATCTTATTCATATAAAGACAGCAATTATTTGACTGTAGCCTGACTGTAGCCTGATGCTGCCCTAGGCAATTAGGCAACATTGGAATCTACAATACACTTGAGTGAGTAATGCAACTTAGGAACCATTAGTTGCGTGGAAGCTGTATTGATATATCTGACCAATAGTATCTAAAAAGTGGAACAGCTATACCACATAGATCAGTAGCCAAAGCACTCTTCTATTGCAAAAATAATCTCCATACTTGACCAACAAAATTACCTCTTTCCCTTCCCCACATAGATCAGTAGCCAAAGCACTCTTCTATTGCAAAAATAATCTCCATACTTGACCAAAAAAATTACCTCTTTCCCTTCCCTGCAAAGCAATAGCTGTCTTTCATAGGAGAAACAGCAATAACTGCTGGAAATAAACTTCATGGAGAGAGATTCCCTGCAGTATTTTAGCAGCCAAACTGAAGCAACCTTATACATAACTTTCAAAGAACCACAGAGTGGTTGAGGTTGGAAGGGACCTCCAGAGATCATCTAGTCCAACCTCCTGCTCCAGCAGGGACACCCAGAGCACGTGGCACAGGGTGGCATCCAGGCAGGTTTGGAAGATCTCCGGAGAAGGAGACTCCACAGCCTCTTTGGGCAGCTCTGTCACCCTCACAGGAAAGGAGTTCTTCCTCACATGGAGATTAAACTTCCTATGTTTTAATTTGTACCCATTACTCCTTGCCAATCCATCACCAAGAAGAGTTTAGCCTCATCCTCTTTACATCCTCCCTTCACATATTTGTGCATGTTTGTAAGATCCTCTGTCAGTGTTCTCTTCTCTAAGCTATACAGGCCCAGCTCACTTAGACTTTCCTGATAAGATAGATGCTCCAGTCCCTTTATCATCATTGTCGCTCTGTACTGGACCCTCTCTAGAATCTCCATGTGCCTCTTGTACTCGGGATCCAAGAAGAGCACACAGCAATCCAGGAATCCAGGTGTGCTCAGATACATTTTTTTTTATCCAAGTGTCCTTTACTCCTTTATTTAAACCCAAAACTTTTGATTTGTTTTGTTTATAAAAGTGCACAAATAATTTAAAAAGAACAAAGAAAGTTCATAATTCATCTTACTGATTTCATAGGAAATTCAATACTATACACAAACAAATGCAAAGAAATGATATCCATATTCTCAAGATGTTACTTATTCTATTCTATTATTCTATTCTATTATTCTAGCCTATTCTATTTATATGATTTGACAGAGATGAGATGAAAATAAGTTGTGTCTTTTTTAATTATAAACAATTAATGATTGCTATAAATGGAAAAGGATAAGCTAAACACAGTGCAATTATTATATTTTTCCTGTGTACATATTAAATTGGAATAAGACCAACTCATCTCATTGAGCCTCTCAGAACTACAGAATGGTTGAGGTTAGAAAGACCTTTAGAGATCATCTAGTCCAATCTCCTGTCGCAAGCAGGGTCATCTAGAACAGGAACACCGTGTCCTGTGCAGATGGCTTTTGAATATTTCCAAGGACGGAGACGCCACAGCCTCAATGGGCAACACATTCAGTCACCTTTACAGGTAACAACATCTTTACAGTTTTTCCTTATGTTCAGATGGAGTTTCAGTTTGTAGCCGTTGCTTCCCATCCTGTTACTCTGCACCACAGAGAAGAGCCTGTCAAGGAAAATGTTGCAGTT
>VWPW01005133.1:56315-73439 GCA_013389825.1 Crypturellus undulatus | reverse complement strand
AAAAAATAAAAGGGGGAAAGAAGCAGGATGTGCTATTTCTATCCCTGTGGAAAGTGATCCCGGGCCTGGCATGAGGCTCATGCAGCCTGGCTGCCCTCTGCTGCCATCATGGCTGAGAGCTCACAGCAGTGCGCCTGTCCCCAAAGCTGAGGCAAGGAGGCTGGGTGGGCAGGAAAAGCAGATGAGAGCCCAGGGGTTCTAAAAGTCTGCAGCAAGACCAGCACTGCAGCTTTGCCTCCTGCCTTGTTACTGAAGCACTGACTAAATCCTCTAGCTAATCCTCCACTGAAGGAGCAGTTGATAATTTTTAACCTTCCCATCTCTCCTGCCTCTCACTGCTTCCAGGCCAAGGATGCCAGCACTCAGACTGTTCTGCTGAACGTCATGGGTGCAGGAAGCCAGAATGTTGCGTGGAGGGGCCCCGCGTTGCCTCCCGCTCCCAGCTCACATGCTGTTGCCAAGAAGTTGGACGCTCTCCACAGCGAGATGCAGAAGCTGAGCCGGGCTGTGCACACGGTGCTGGAGAGGCAGGGCCGCCTGGAGCAGCAGCAGCAGCGGCTGCAGCAGGAGGTGCTGGTGGCGCTGCAGCAGCTGAGCTGCACCGCGAGCCCTGTCGCTGTGCCTGGGGAGCAGCCCTGCGTCCCCTTCAGCGGCGTGGCCGAGCCCATGCCCGCCATGCCCAACTTCAGCCAGTTCAAGATGGAGCTCATCTGACCTCCCCGATGCCCAAGTGCAGGCCCCGAGCAGGAGCAGCCCAGGGTGCCACTGCACGGGAGTAAAAGCCAGGAAGCAGAGTGGGCTCTAATGCCCCCAAAGCTGCGCCAGCCACCTCGGGATTATGCCTGGCTGACGGCAGAGCAGGGTCCATGCTGTGTCATGTCCTGCTCTGCTTCAGCTTTGTCACCTAAAAGGAGCTGCCTGGCCTAGGAGAGAGGGCAGAAGAAAGCTGAGGCCTCCTTCTGCCCGTGCCGGCTGCTGCCGGAGCCGGTCCATCGCTGCCGTCCGCCAGCAGCCCAGGCAGGGCAGCTACAGGCCGAGCTCACCTAGGAGGGGTGCAGCAGAGAGGCAGGTGCCCCACAGCACGAGGCTGTCCTGGGAGTTGCTGCTGCAGCAGGCAGTCACACGAATGCTCCATACCCACCCTGCAGAGCCCTGTGCAGTAAAAGCCTGCACACGATGAGTCAGGAAAGCGTGGGATCTAATTCTCCATTTTAACCGCACGTCCCCCCCATCAGTGACCGGCATTGATAGATTTGAGGCTGTTGTGGCTGTCGTCATGCACTGAACTGCTCAGGGTGGGCAACCTATGAGGTGAGACCACGACTGCGTACACCAAAGATGTCACTGGAGGCATCAGCCTCCGCACAGTCAGGGATAAGGCTCATTTGTGTAGCAAACAATTTCTTCAGCCAGGCAGCTCCCAGCCAGGTCACCCTTCCTGCTCCCAAATTCCCAGCAAATCGGGAATTGGGCACTAGCCTCTGCTCCTGCTCAGTGTCTGGCCAGAGTACAGGCTGCAGACAAAGTCTCACAGAACTGTGTGTTCTGAGGGATGTGAACAGAGTGGATGCTGACATGAGTCAGGTATTTGTGTCTCCTCAACCTTTTCTTTTGTACCTGGCTGGGATGTTGCCCTGCATGGATGAGAAGGGCTCCAGGGAGCTGATGCATCTTCACTGCAGCAGCAGAGTCCAAAGTGACAGTAACTGGACTTGCCTTCAAGGGGAAAGGACTGGCAGGTCCAGCAGCAAACCTCAGAAGGTGACGAACTCATCGTTCCTCTGCGTCACTCAAGGGTGATGCTACCACGACACTTTCTTTCTGAGTACCTCAGTGAGCATAAAGTCTGCCTTAAACAAGCCCCCAGCCTTTTTCTTTGGACTCCTTTTGTTGGAGGTCAAAAATAAAAGTGTAAAGACATTTAAAAAAATGTGTGTGTGTGCACATATGTATTCATGTATATATAAAGCTGTCCTGTGGGTGTCCTTGCAGCAATCCTGGTGAAGGAGGGTGGTGGACAGCTGGTCTGCCCATCCCACAGGTGACGGAGCTGCCACCACAGCAGGGCCTGGGAGCACTAGAAATCCGCCACCATCTCCCTGCGGTCATTCATCTCGATGTTGGTGTAATGTGGAGGATGTCTAGAAAGCAATGGGTAGGGAGAGGGAAGATTAGTTGCATTGCTCGGTCATACAGGGCAGCTAACAAGATCCCCGTCACCTCCTCTGGGCTCTAGAGGCAGAGGTGCCTCTGAAGTTGCAGCCACTTGGCATATCTCAGGTTTGTATTAAAATGAAGAGGGCAGAACATGGAGTTTACTAAACATCGGGGGAAAACATGAGGCAGAACACTTAGCATCAAGAACACCTAGCATCAACTTGCACTTAGTTAGTATACATCAAATTAACAGCATCTTGGTTTCTGAAGGAGATGCCCTGAGCTTGACTTACAGTATTTTAAACCTTCCTTTCAAAAGGTGTAATGAGATTTTGCTATTTTGCAGATGAGTTTTAAGAACCGTAAGTCTGTGGTTCCCCTGAGCCGCCGTGGCAGAAAGGGGTGCGAGGTGCACTGCAGATGGGCAGACAGAGACAATTTCTCACCTTCTGATGAGGTGAAACGCCAGGCCAACCAACAAGAGAGCGAGCAGGAGAGATCCCACCACAAACAGCGCAATTTCCCAGCCCTGGAAGGAGGCTGAGGGTAGAAAAATAGAGACAGAAGGTTGTGATCAGGATCTTTGCAAGCCTACAGCGCCTTCGAGAGGTCGGCTTCTCCCAGCCCCCTCTGCAGAGCCCCCTTCCACCACCCTGGAGACCATCGCCCTTGCAGCAACTTTGTTTGTTGCTCTAGTCCAGTTTGGGTGCCACCTAGTCCCTCAAGGCGGGAGAGTTTTCTCTGCTAACAACCCTCTGGTTGCCCCCTGGCCACAGCCTCACTGGCTGCAGAGGAGCAGAGCGCCCCGTTGGCTCTGCCTCCTACTCACAGGTGCCCGGCAACGTCCGAGACGCGTTTCCCAGGGCGATGCACTCCACGCTGCTCCTCAACACGCTGCCTTCCACGGACAGGGGGTGCAGGCTGGCCAGGAGGCCCCGGTGCCAGGTCTCGATGTGCTGCTGCTGCTCCAGCTGCCGGGCCCACAGCTGGCCGGACACCCGCACCACAGCATCCGTGCACGTCGCGTTCAGCTCTGTGGAGAAGCGACACAGGATCCCCGTTAAGAAGCTGGAACCTCCTGCTTCTGAAGTCCCCCATGGTGGACAGCGCTTCGTCCTCTCCAGAACACGTAGCTCAAGCACATGCTCAACCTTCCTTCCAGTGACAAAAGGACCTTGGAGTGCTCCCCGCAACCCTTACAATTCCTTGGGCTACACTTAGGGGGACTTAATAACTTCAAGACTTCTACCCATTGGTTGGAGATGCTTGAAATTGTTTGAAGGATCAAAAGACTCTTCTGCCAAAGAAATTGCTCAGGAGAGGGAGGCCTGCTAGGACTGTGTAGCCTTCATGTCCTCACATAACCAAACTAAAAAAGGGCAGCATTTCTTTCTAGCTCTCAAAAGCTGTAGGGCACTAAGACTTTTGGAAGTGATTTTCTGCTCTAGGTACCTCAACTAGACACAGGACACTCTAAAGGAGTCTGATTCGGAAAGGGCTGAGAAACCCCCCTCCTCTGGAGGCCAGAGCTCTTTAGGGTGCAAAGGACTTCTTGCTTTGCAAGTTTAGACCTGCCTCCCAGGCACCCCAAGGCATCACTTACAAAGTCCTTCTTGGCAACCTTGCCCTGTCCTTGTTCCACATTGTACCGGATAGTTGGACATAAAGGAAATGCTGGGGAGATCAGACCTGTGATCTCAAGCCATTTGGACCATTTCCTGAAGTGTGTGACACTGATATTAGGAGTCCTTTGTAGTCCCTTTTGCTGGCCCGAGCTCTACTAAGCAGCCCCTGCGCTCTCCTTGGTGAAGGTCTGTGCAGGCACCACTGCCTGGCCAGCTCACCTCACTCACGTCACGAGTGTGCAAGGTCTGTGAGGCAGGCCCAAAGCAAGGCCAGCTGCTTGCAACCACCTCAGCCCCCTGCTGGCATCTCCGGAGGAGGGAATGTGCCTGGGGTGGCCGTGGGTTGGCAGTGGTGCAGACCGCGCGCGCCAAGCGGGGCCTCACCATGCAGGTAGAGCCGCGAGACGCCGCAGGAGCAGTTCTGCTCCAGGGAATCCAGCAAGGCGCTCCCCAGGCTCTCCAGCATCCTGCTGCGGTTCAGGGCCCACATGGAACAATCTACAGCAAGAGGAGAAGTGGTTACTCGAGCGCAGCTTAGGCCTGTGCATAAGCTTCCAGCTCTGCCCTCCTTCCAAAGCAGGCGTCCTCATGAGCCGGCCAGAGCCTTGTCCCTGCTTGGTGGCAGCCTCCACACGGAGCAGGCGCTTGCACAGGAGCTCTCCGGCTGGCTGGGCCTCGTCCCACGGCTCCCTCGGTGCCAGAGCAACCCCTTACAGCCCAAGACTGCAGAGACAGTGATGAGGTTCCCTGCCTTACTCCAATATTTATAGGGAAGAAATAGCTGCATCCCAATCTCCTCTACTTTTCTGCAGCTCTCTGCAGGGTGGCTCTTCCCTTCTGGCCTTCAACAGACACACGCAGCAGTTTAACCTCCTCTTCTGTACCCCAAAGCACCTTCTCCAATGCTGATGCCTGCATGGCCCCCACGAGGGCTGCAGACCCCGCTGTGCATCCAGCCGCTGTTGCCAGGGCCAGGACGAGGCCACACTGCTTGGCTCGTCCTGCTGGGCCGGGACAGGACGGTTCGGTGGCCAGCTCCCTGGCCACGCGGCCTTTACCAGGACAGACCCTGGGGATGATGTCCGGCTGTTGCTGGAAAGCTAAGTGACCTCCCATCCCAAATGGCTGGCAAACATCTCAAAAGCAGGGCAGGGGCCCTGCTGCGCAGAGGTGTCTCCAACGAAACATGCCGCCACCTTCACCCAAAGAGCGTGCGTGAGGCTGCCCGCTGGGGCAGGAGTGGTCGCCATTGCACCAACACGTCGGTGTCTGCATCAACCCTCCCTCCTGCCCATGGGCCCATCACACATGGGAGCACCCTGTGGGCCGGGGAGGTGAGGGCGAGTGCAGCAGTTCCCTCCCACTGCCCCGGGCTCTTCCCAAGCCGCGCTCTGCTTACCAGCCTTCGGGAAGCACAGGTCGAGGTCCACGGCGAGGGCCGGCTGGGGGCAGCTGTTGTGCGCGCCGGGCGTGGGTGCCGACACAGCGAAGCGCAGCGCCGCGCCGGAGCCGGAGCAGCAGCTCAGGGACACAGGCCTTGCCACAGAGACACGAGGCAAAGCTCAGCACAGGCTTCTCCCCGCACCCACCCCAGAGCCATGGTCCGGGGCATCCCCGGGGGTGCTGGGGAGTTGGGTTTGGCAAAGGGAAACCTGCTGGATTTGCCTGGTTTCTAGAGGAGCAAGAACGTGTTACAATGGCGTACAGCACTTAGAGAGGACAGCTTTAGTTCAAAGAGGTGACCTTGCGGAAAGGAGAAAATTCCTGGGATTTTTACCTCAGGCTTCTCTGCCTTTGCCAAACAGAGACTCCACCTAGTTGTGAAAGGAAAGTCAGGTTTGGTTTTGGTCGTCTGCTCATAGAGCTACCCCGAGTTTTAAATAAAAAAAAAATTAAAGTTTGGCAAAGCAGCACTGCAGCTGCTAACTGTGAAGTCTGAATTCCTTCACCTGATGCCACAAATCTATACCCCTTGGGGAAGGCACGTGAAGTGAGCAGCACAGTGCCAAGTTTGAATTCCCTGTGCTGAAGGAGGGAAATCCTCTTCCATGGCAATGTGCTACCCATGCTGCCCGCTTCTCCGTTTGTCATCCCACTGTGGTGAATGTGTTGGGCTTTGCAGGATGCCGGCCAAAGCAACGAGCTCTGCAACGCACCATCTGCTGGCTCTGGGCATGAAGAACATACAGGCATTTCCCAGGGCAAGTCGCCTCACCTGTCACCCTTGCAGGGCACGACGTAGGATGGTCCCAGGACGTCCAGCTGTCCTTCCTCCGTGCCAGGCCTGCATGTGAAAACCACAGCGTCCACCAGGTTCTCTGCTGTTGCCTTCATGTCACCAGGAACGAGGCTGGTGTTGTACACAGCGATAGCACCATAGCCTTCGCTGGCAGCAGGGATATCCTTGACAGTCGGCTTCATCTCATCTGGAAATGCCAGGGGGATAAATGGGGTGAACATCTAGAGCTCAGGGCCTTGAGCCTGAAAGTTGGTAATAAGGCGTGGATTTCACCAGAGAACTCAAAGAAACAGCAGGCAAAATAGTGATAGATGGGCCACAAGAAGCCACCTCTTGCTGTGAACACGGGTGAAGGTCAAGGTTCCTTTAAGAAACAGAGTGCTCTTCATGCAACCCAGACAGAATTTAAGCACAAAATTCAACGTTAATGCATGTGCCAAGCAAACACCAGCTCCTCACCAGGAGGAGGCAGCAGCGTTGCAGGTTGCTGGCCCATCCAGCCTCAAAGATTTCAGTGAAGGGCTCAGAGCAGACTTCGCTCCTGCTAAAACCCACCGGCCATGGGGCTGGCGGAGGAGCCCTCAGTCTTCCAGGTCCCTCTGCTCCACACCAACAGCCCACAAAGCAACTAATCTAGGAACCGTAAACCCTGGCTCAGGAGGAACATCCCACTTATGCCCTGAAGGGCGGGGCCATCTGCCTGCCAGGCTCCCCCATGAGCCTTACCGTGCTTGGGCTCTTGTTCTGCTGCAAGCACCAACAGCCCCGTGGCTCCAAAGGTGCCCCACAGCGGGATGCTGGCGGACACTTTGCCCCCCTTCTCGGAGAAGAGGACCAGGCTGTGTCCTTTCAGGCTGGCCCCGGGCTCCCCTTTCAGCTCTACGAAGCAGTAGGGAGCGGTGCCGTTGACAAGGCACAGCTCGTTGATGAGGATGGTGGAGGCGTGAGGAGGCAGAGCCGCAGAGGGGCTGCAGGAGTTCTCTGCGAGCGGCGTCGTCACAGTCACCTGCGGGGAGACGGACAAGCTGCCACCATTATCGCCGGCCCCATTTCTCCACATGGAGACACTGCTCCTCACGGTGCTACTCGTGCTCGAGTCTCCCCAGCACCTCAGGTAAGAGCCCCAGGAGGATGTGGTTGTTCTGACTCACAGCTGTTCCTCACCTCCCAGCACCGCATCAAAGGGCTGTCCTGACTGCAAGGTTACAGCCCCCATCACTGCCTTCCTTTTTTCTGCATTATTGTCTTCATTTCCATCCTCAAGACAAATTATCTTTCCCTGCTAACAGGAGCATTTCTACACTCATATCTCAACTCCATACCAACACTTCCTTGGGTCCTTTTCCTGGTGCATGGGTCCCTTGGAACGTGACAGTGTGGTGGCAGCTCAGTATCACCTTTTCCATCTCTTCTACATCCAGAGCACTTTTATGGTCTCAATTTTTGAGTTCATAAAAATCAACATAAATTAGTCACACCAACGTTTAACGCCTGTCCTTTACAGCTTCACCTTGCAACAAGAAGGGTTTCAAGGATGTGAACTGTTGTACCACACATCCTGAAACTGGCACCAGGTAAGCAGGGTGGCTCTGCATCTGACCTGAGAAAACCCTGAAGACGAGGGTGCTTCCCAGAGCAAACTGCCCAGGTCCGGGCTGGTGGCATGGGAGCTGCCTTAGGGGCTCTGAACCGCATGGCCCAGGGCATGGAGTTAATATATGACTAAATACAGGAATGAAAGTGGGGCAGGTGATGGCCCTTGCAGAGCAGCAGTGCTGACAGGAGATAGAAATGATTCACCAAAATGCCCTGGTTTTCCCAATAAAGGACATATTGGAAGGCAATGTCACCTTCTCAGGGAATAGGGATGGAGAACAGACACCTGCCCTCCACCTACCTGGAAGCTGCTCTGCAGTTTTGCGCTCAGGCTGTTGCAGCGGCTCAGAGACTCATCCTCAGGGCTGTGCGAATCGTCTTCGTACAGGATGCTCTGCCCCGGCAGCAGCACTTGGATCAGCCGCTCCGCCTTCTCCGACGGCCGGGAGGTGTACACCACCGCGTCCACCAGCCCCTGCGCCGTCACCACCCACGGCGCCTTGTAGGAGGTGGCGTTGCTGTAGTAGAGGGCCACCGCGTCCGCCCCGTTCTGGATGGTGTTTGAGGGCAGCCTGATCATGGGTGCTGGGCTCACAGCACTGCTCCCCACCAGGAAGTACCCCAGCTCGTTCGTGTGATGTCCGGACAGGTCCATCACCCGGTAGGCCTGGTTATTTTTACCGTTGTAGAGGACCAGCCAGTATCCCTGAAGGTCAAAGCGTCTCCGTCCAGTGTAGAAGAGTTCGATGTACTCTGTGTCTTCTCTTCCCCCTGGGTTGTCTGGGTTTATCTCACTGATGAGTAGCTTGGCCACTGGTGCAGAGGACTCTTGTGTCCCTTCTGGTTCCTCTGATGGAGCATCTTAGAAAGCAAAAATGACACAAACATGGGCCTCAACACAGAGCCCTAGGCAAAGGAAGAGGGGCAAGGAGGTCTTTGCCAGAGTTAGGGAAGTGGAGGGAGGCACAACTCTCTTTTCCAGGTAAGTTAGACCCTCATGTCCACCCTCAAATGCACTGTGTCCCCCAACCAGCAAGAATCATGCTTGGTACCTGGAGGTAATTCTGGCACATTCATGTCCTTGAAGCAGGAGCTTTCTGCTGTGATGTTCTTCCCATCAAAACTCAAAACTCTGGGGCTCTCTAGGAAGGTCCTGAAGTCTAACAGCAGGCTGCTCAGCTGATCTTCTGACCTGGCCATCAGCAAAGCACTGAACACAAGCCCCAGCTCCTGGCAGACTGCCTTGGAATCTGGAAAGGCAAGCAGAGAACTCAGTTTCACCGTATCCTCATGAAGATGCACTTCATCCTGGAAGGGATGAAGAGCAAACCAGCTAATCTCCACCTCTGCTGCCCTCCTGGTCAGAGCTGATTCAGGAGAAGAGCTTACGGAAATGGCTCATACCACCAGCTCAGAGCTGTGAGCTCTGCAGCATCCCCTGTGCCTGTCCATCCTCATCCTTCTGGAGGCTTTGTAACCCCAACAGCAAACAGAGAGGTTCCTTGGAGGAGACTCAACACAGGGAACTGAACGTAACGCTGCTGTCAGTGCAGGTTGCATGGAGAGGCCTCTCCATGCATCTGCTCACGCTCACCACCCCTGCACATGAATCTAGCAGGAACAGTCACAGGAACACTGGAACCAGTCAGTCCATTTATGTTTCTGCTACAACTTGACTTATTTGGCAGCAACACAACACTCACTCAACAGGAACCTTCCCCAGAAATCTGTTTGTTGCCTACTGCAACTGTGCGATACCGTTGTGGTTATCTCCTCCCAGCTAAGTGGCATCACTTTCTGCAAGGTGATTTGGGGATTAGTGAACTAATTTTTGCTTTCTGGAGTCCAGTTTCATTTGGATCCTAAGGTCAATTAGGCAACTAACTCTTAGTCAAGATATCAGTCCTGTTGCCAACCTCGCCTGACAGATAATAGGCTGAAATAGGTGGCAGTGCAAGTCAGCACTGGTTGGGAGAGATGCAGGTGACAGTGCTCTGCGGAACACGTGCAGAACAGCACCACGCTCTGCTTAACATTTGGCTTTTCCATGATCAGCAGCTTCACTCAAATCCCTATGAGCTAGGATCTAAGCCAGAAGGATGTAATTGCACAGGACTGAAAACTAGATGTAAGTCGACATTAACTGTCAGCGGGACCTGGACTGGCCCTCTCCTGCCTTCCTCACCTTTGAAGTAGGCAATGGAGATTCCACAGCCACAGGACTTGCCGAGGGCTTGGACTAGAGCCATCAGGATCTCCTCTGACCTCAGGAGCCACCCCTGGCAATCTAGGAGAGAAGGAAATCGAGTGTTATCCAGCCAGGGAAACTCCAGCCACAGGTTCCAGTTCATTCCTGCATGGGTGCAGCTCAACTGTTATTTGCTACTCAGAGGGCCTGGAAAGGCTTTATTTCACGCAGAATAGGAGTCAAGAGCGGAGAAGTTTGGTCTGGAACAAGTTTCTGGGAAGAAAAATATCGCATAGAATTGCCAGTTGTTCCTGTTGCATCTGTTTTCGGTACCTGCACACATCTTCGCACGGTTCAAGGTTTTGGCTTCTGTGCACATGCTCTTGTCCATAGCAAGCTGTGCCTTCAGGAGCAGAGCAAGTCTCTAATACCCACCTGGCACAGGAATGCAGAAGGAGACGGTCTGGCTGAAGTGCCTGCTGGGGCAGTCGTTGACCTTGCCAGGAGTGGGGCTGCTGAGGACGAAGGACGCGGAATCCCTGGTCACAGAGCAGCAGCTGCATTGGCTCATGGACACATCACACGGCTGGCGCCTGAAGACACACACGGGAAAATGAGAGAAATGAGGGGAAAGCCAGAAAACGGGGTGTTCTTCACCTTCAAGTTGTCTCTACCTGTGCTACAGGATGAAACTGTACATGTAAGACCTTCTCCCTTCGCAAGGTCTGGAGAGATACCCCGTTCTCACCAGTATCTTGCTGTGTAAAATACGAGCCCAAAAGCTCTCTATCCTCAAGAGCAGAGCACAGGCTTCTCTGCATCCCTTCTCTTCTAGCATGTCACCAGCTACTTTCCTCTCAGCTTGCTTGTTATCTGTATCTGTCTCCATAGAGTGGCCACAACACAAGGCTTTTGGCTGATGTGAAGACAGCCAAGTGAATACAGAGATGCTTGTGCTCTCGCCAGGGTGATAGGGGGAGCAGCGGGGTGCAGCTAGAGAATGCAGAAAGGGAGCGTCTGAGGATGAAAGGTTTGGGCAGGAGCCCTCAGCTCAACAGCAGTCACCTCAGGGGAGAAGACATCTGATGGCAGAAATGTGGATTTTGTTCCACCAGGAGGAGGAAGATGAAAAATAAAAGGAATAGGTGTGTTGTGTTGATGACCCTAGCATAGAATTAAACGATACTCTTTTCTGACTTGGTTAACTCTGATGAGGTCTCAGATGTTCTCGGGCTCATCCTGAAAGGGTGATCTGCAGCTATGGAGCCAGGACACTGGTATTTAATTGATCAGTTACACAAAGATCAAGTCTAAAAACCACAGACAAGAGTTTTCCTAGATCTTTTTTGCTTATTATCTGGACACCCAACCCTGTGTCCACGTGCATTGCATCTCATTGCTTCTGCCCCTCCACTTGCACTACTGGTCTTTAGCCGTTTCTGTTTGTCTTCTAATTTTCCAGTGAGTCCCATCAAAATTTGAGGTTACCAGTGTGTCTCTCAATCCACCCCGTTTGTGCTCCGCCACGGGGGCAAACATTTGCTCTTCAAAAACCATGAAGAACGTGGCTCAATCTAAAATGGCAGGTAACCCAATTGCAAGTCCTTGGTCAGAGCAGGGATTTTGGCCTGGATCAGGTGAGCATCATCACCATCAGAGATACTGAGCTCCCTCCCCTTTCCCTCATTTTGACCTGGAATTCCATCCATCCATCCATCCATCCATCCATCCATCCATCCATCCATCCATCCATCATAGAGCAACAAAGGCCAAACTAGAGATGTGTCACACGGTACTACAGACCTCACAGCTGCCAGGAACTCTCCTCTCAAAGGGGACCTAAATGTCCTCATAGTCAACACCTCTCTTTGGAAGGGTAAAGACACGAGTTAAAGATGACTCTAGCAGGCAAGGACAACTGCAGTGGTCGGATTCTCTTCCCAGCCCTCTCCAGCAAGGAGCTCCTCACCATGTTTTTTCATAGGCAGGTCTACCCGGGGTCAGGGTCTCCAATAGCTCGGGGTCCAGTTCCTCGTGGCTCCTGTACACGAACGCATCCAACAGGCCGATCGTGGGCAGCGATTCCCCCTGGAGGAAGCGGCTGCTGGTGCCTCTGTAGAGGGCGATGGCCCCAGCGCTGTCCCTGAGCACGGGGCTGCTGGTGTTTGGTGGGAACGGCAGATCCACTGCATGCCGGGAAGAAAAGGGAAAATGACAGTATGTGAGAAATGCACAACAACACCCAGTGAGGCAGGAACCCACATCCCATGGGGCCTGGAGAAGTGCTGCTGGCCGCACATCTTCAAGGGCTGCAGCTACACCCGCCTGCTCCGCAGTGTTTCGCATATCCCCCCGGGCTGGATTTCTGCCTTCGTGATTGGGCTTGTGGGCTGGGAGGAGGCCAGAGGGGAAGTCTGAGCAGTTTGTTCTGCTACTTGGGTTCTCCTAGCAGAGAAGCTGATTCATGGGCAAGCAGGGGAACTGCAGAAGTGCTCATGTGGCTGCTCATGCTAGGGTCAGTTTTTAATATCTAAAAAAACTTGCAAAATTAGCTAAATTTGAAAGTAGTGGTTGCTCTAATAGTACCACCAAGATATTTAAGAGCTTTCATTTTATTTTAGCATTTAACTAGCAATACCTGGTTTTCACAAACACATACTCTGCACAAAAGTCCAAGATATCAGGAGAATTTGGTGCTTTTCCAGTTTCCTGAGCTTTCTCCTTGCATTTACTTTACACACTCCTTTCCCAAAACCTGGTAGGAAGTGCTAAGGCTATCACAAAGCAGCAGACTGCTGAAGTTTCAATAATCCTCCCTTGCCTAAAGGACTCTAGGGAATAACCATAAAAGCAGGAATCGCAGGAGAGGGCCAGGGGGTACAGAAAAGGGACAACCACCTATGAAGTAGGACCAGGGACCTGCACTCTAATGGGTAGTCCACTGTGCTGGGCACTGAGGTACCCCTGCACCCTGCCCAGCTGAAATCTGCCTCAGCGGCACTTTTTCTCCTATTCGACTGAAGATTTTCACACCAGCAGGAATCAGGGCAGGACTTTTGCCCTAGTGCTCTTACAGTTTTAAATTCAAAGCTATTTTAAGAGCTCCTGGCCCAAATTGAAGATAATTCAAGGGTCAGCTTTTCACAGAGTTCACAGTGTGGCAGCACTACGAAAGCAGCCTTTTAAGATGACTAAAATACAACCCAGTATCACTTTATTTTCTTTTTTTAGAAAAATCTAGACTACCCTTCCACAGAAAAGAGCTTATGAGTGGCACGTCTTGAGAAAGCCCTAGTGGAAGAAAAGCCAAAGCATATCCAGCATCACCTTCTCGCCGTGAATGAGCCTTGAGGGACAGTTCAACCTAATCCCTAGAACTGGGAGATCAGCCCTTGGCCTGCAAGCTTGTCGTGCCCTCAGAGTGCTTTGGTTGAACCCCCATAGCTGGTTGAACCCCCGTAGCCTTCTGACTGCAGAGCAGGAAGAGGCACCAGCCATGGACCTAGTCTTTACCAAATGTATGCACCCCAACCTAAAGTCAAGGCCATGCAGGAACAATCTCTGCTTGAACCAAAGATGAGGCCCAGTGTCAGAGAAGAGTTTAGACAACAAATTCAATGTCTGCCACGGAGAAGCAAGGCTTCAATTTAAAAGTGCCCCAGCTCTATGTTCATCTGGCAGCATCCATCTGAGCTTTGTTCTGGTTTTGTTTAGCAACCCAACTACTGATTCAGAAACAATTTTATATATGCGTTTAATTGCAACATGGGAACCAGATTTTTAAGAGATGACAAGCGCTGACTCAGAGCTCATGATTCAGGCAATTGCACAAGAGAGCTGCAGAGTCAGTGTCTCCAGCTGCCAAGTTCTTCTTCTGAGATGCCCAAAAGAACAAGACAACCCATCTTCATCTGATAACTCAGGTGAAATTTGGAAAGCTGGAGAGAAGTTTAGATCACAGTTTCAAATGACTGATACAAGTGTGATCTTCTGCATTTGAAGATGACTCAGTGAAAGAAAAGCCCCTGTGCTTTTGTGAGGGAGTGCAGTGAATATACACCAAGTTATAGAAACGGAGACATGGACTTCCTTCTCAACAGTGACTGTACACAGATGTGCAGGGAAGGAGAAGCATACATGACATTTCCCCCTCATGTTTTCTCAGTATCTCTCTTTAGTTGGACACTTGATAAGATGGATATACTTTTGTGTATTTAGCAAACTTAGGGGAGTCTTTCTTTGCTGAGACTTCCCTGTGAGCCCCTGTAAATGTCTGACCTTCCACAAGGTCCCTCACCCTGGAGCTTGTTAGTCCTGAAACTACCTCCTTCCATCTCTGCTCGAGGCCCCTCAGCTCTTGCATCAGAAGAGACCCTGAACACGTGACCCCTTTCCATTTCTTCAGACTACCCACATTTCTGGAACCTTTATCACTCTCCCTCCTAAACTTTTCTCTTTGTAGGCTGAAGAGCCCTAGCATGCTAAGTTGTTCCCTGTATGGAAGCATTTCCAGACTGCCGACCTTCTGCAGATCCTTGCTGACCTTCTCCAACCTTTTTCAGCTCTAATATATCCCTTTTGAGGTTAAAGTATTCTACCAGATAAGATACAATTCAAGATGCAGGCAGATCATGGATTTATGCAGTGGCATCGGGATGGCCTCCATTTTGTTCTCTTCTCCTAACAATTCCTAATATTTAATCTGCTTTTTGTAATTGCTCTTCCAATTTTATCTCCTTTTTTTTTTCTCTGTCACTGAGTACTCAGCTCACATTTGTATTGATCTATCACAATGCCAAAAAAAGGACAGCATTTCCCAGCCCCAAACTTGCCCAATGGCTCTCACAGCCATCGGGACACAGTCCTCACCTGGGTTTGGGCTTTGTGCTGGACCGATCAGAAGTAGCCCATCTGGTGAGGTTTTGCCACAAATGTCCATGGCAAAATAAATCTCTTTGGTCCGTCCATCGATCAGCACCAGCACCACGTCCCTCACCATGGTGGAATGGGGACCCTGGAGCTCTATGTACTCAAAGTCCTCAGAAGAAGAGACAGTGTGGACCTCACTGATGAGGACAGTAGACGCGTTCAGCTGAGAAGTCAGGATGCAGTGGTTGTCCTTGCCCGGGCTGGGCATGGCCACCTGGAAGATCCATTCAGAATCGGCCCCGCGGCACCTTTCAATTGACTCATCCAAGGTCCTGAATGTGAAGTCCTCCAGGAAAGCATCTCTGCCAGGGGTCAGGACACTGACCAGCATATCTGCTCTGTCTGTCTTCTTAATCTTATGGACCAAAGCATCCACCAGACCGTCGCTTGTGACGCTCATGCCTTCCTTGTAATTCCCCTTCCCGTAGTACAGAGCAATAGCATCAGGGCCGTTCTGGATGGTGTTCTTAGGAATGACCATAGCAGGGTTTAAGGAAGAGGAGCCGATGAGGAAGAACCCTTGGCTGTTAGTGACTTTGCCCTGGAGGTTCAGCACCTTGTAGGCTTGGTTCCCATTGCCATTGTAGAAGACCAGATAGTAGCCATCTAAGCGAGCAGTTCGACCACTGGTGTGATAGAGCTCCACAAACTCAGATGTGTCCTCTCCAGGGCTGTCAGCGTTGACTTCATTAATCAAAAGTGTGTGTTCAGTTTTCTGGTCTCTAGGGTTTTTTATAAGATTCAGAGTAGCAACTTCGTGAAACCAGATGCAAGCAAGTGCCGTCAAACCAACCAGCCTGGCAGCTCCCATGGCGACGGCTGGAACTCCAGTGTCCCGTCCCTTTCCCAGCCACGATGCAGCATGGAAAGAAGATGCTACCACTTAGTCATTGCAAGGTGGCAACACGAGGCCTCACAACTGGCTGCTGACTGGGGTTGGCCACGTGTGCGAAGCAAAGCAGCAATCCCACAAAAAATGGAGAGAAAAAGAGGTGGCTTGAGCAAGGGATTTCCTGGCTAAGCTCCTTCCTTCAAAGATGGAGGAATAAAAAAGGGGGAAAGGGGAAAAAGAGAAAAACGAAAAGAGAAAAAAAAATGGGGGGAAAAGAGAAAAGAAAAAACATTAGACCAAAAGGAAAAAAAAAAAAAGTTAGCACAAAAACACACCAGTGTAATGTAATGGCTTTGAAGCCCCAGTACAGGTGGACATCTCTAACTTTTCTTGCTCTGCATCTTTATAGGTTTACCAAGATGCGTAACCATCTTCAGCTACTGAAATAGACAGCTGGGGACTGCGGGCAAGACTGACCATGAGGAAACCACCTAATGTCAAAGCGATCCACAGTGATCCCACCCTGGTGGGAGGGTCACAGGGAGCCAGTCTGCCCTAGACACCTTCCCCTCTGCTCCACAGCCCTTAACCTCATCTGCTGTCATGCCCTGGAGACTGGAAAGCCCCCACATTTCCCAGGACTGCTCCTCACATCTGCTCTCTTTTCTGCCAGATGTTCAGGATCAGGAATGTCCCCTGCCCTTTTCAGCTAATGGCTCTTCACCGGCATCACTATCACTATATCAATATACTCCTCTGGGAAGCTCTTCTCCTCGCTCAGCCTCCAAAGACAGAATCCACATTGGCTTCTCCCCCTCACAAATCCACCCACATCCTATTCCCATGTTTCCCATTTCAGTTAAAAGGAGGGATGAGGAGTGAGGAATCCATGGGGATGGCTTCTGTTCAAGGGTAGTGCAGGACAGCACTGAAACCACAAGAGATCGGGGAAAAAAGAGAAAAAGAAAAAGAAAAAGAAAAAGAAAAAGAAAAAGAAAAAGAAAGTGGAAATGAATTTTCTGGGCACTGGGCAAGGCTGTACAGCAGGAGCGTGTCAGGGATTTCCCAGCACAGCTCAGCATATGGATAAGTTTTGCTGTACAGACTGGCCCAGTCAGAATGTAGACATGGATATGTGCTGCCTCTGGGAGAGGCTCTGGAGAGCAAAAGAAGCCTCCTTGCGAAGAGCTCGAAACCGCGCGGGGGGCCCTGGATGCAGCTGGGGCAGTTGGAGCCGCCGGGCCCAGAACCAGGAGCGGGATCAGGAGCGAGGCCAGGACCAGGAGCGGAGTCAGGAGTGGGGCCTGGGCCGGGAGTGAGGTCGGGACCAGGAGCGGGGCCGCGATCAGGAGCGAGGCCGGGACTAGGAGCGGGGCCAGGACCAGGAGCGCGGCCGGTACCGGGAGCGGGGCCGGGCTCGGGCGCGCACAAAGCGGAGCGGCCGCGGCCCCGCTCCGCCCGGCAACGCGAGAGCGGGCGGGTGCCCGACCTCCCCCGATCCCCTGCCCCCTCGAGGTCCCTCCCCGGCCCCGCGGTCGCCCCGGCCCCGCGGTCGCCG
>VWPW01005133.1:26989-56303 GCA_013389825.1 Crypturellus undulatus | reverse complement strand
CGCTGGTGCCGTCGGGCCGCGAACCCGGCCCCGGGGGCGGCGGCTCCGCCCGGCCCGGCCCCGCTCCCCCTCAGGGAGCCCGGCACTGGGATTCTTCCTTCGGCCCCTCCAGTGCCTCCGTGGAGGGTTCTGCTCCCGAGCTGGTATAACCGGGCTGTGGGCACACTGCTTAACATCTTCAAAAATATCTAATCCAAGTGCATTTGCTGCTGTAGGGCCCTGCAAGAGCTTCCAGGCAATTCCCAACACAGGGAAGCGCGAGGCAGGGAGGAGAGCCTGCCCTGGCTTGCACCGTCCAACGGGGTGCCCTGGCGCTGAGGGGATATTCGAGCTGTGGCTCTGCTCTATGCAGCCAAACTGTGACGGTCACACAGTGTGACTGAGGCGTGGGAGAGGTGGGCAAGCTGCAACAGGAACAGCCTTTCCTAATGGGCATTTAGGAGATCCTGGTATTCAGATACCCTCAGACCCATCCTGAGGATGCGGAACTGACCCCCCAAATCCATGGTGCTCCCCCAAATCCATGTTGCAAACAGTGAAGTCAGACACATGTGCACAAGTGGCACCTTTGGGGTGGATAGAAATCACCAAAATGCATGGGAAGTGAAAGGCACTTTAGAATGTCGTATTGAATAAATATTCCAAAGTTCCATTCCCAAAGCTCCACCCTCAAAAGCAGTTTACTTGTCCCTGTGCCCCTGGGAGCTGCAGAAGTCCTAGCACTCCTAATGAGGGACACAAGTCCGGGCCTTGCCCCTCCTCCCTGTGAATGAGCCCCGCTCCAGTGAGAGCTGCTCATGGAGCTGCCCAGACTCCATTCTCTGGATAATCCTGCCGGGAAACACATTATCCTGCCCTGACTCCCGTAACCACTGGGTGTTTTATGTGCTGAATCACCTCGTAGGAGAAGAAGCTTCCCACTCTGGGATGAACTCAGCTCCGGAGCCTCAAACATTGCCCCGAATAGTGACCTTGACACCATGGCTGCTTTCTGCTTCCCATGGCAGTGAGATAACGCTCGAGTTATCCAGCGCTAGCGATGTCCATGAGCAGCCAGACATCTCCACTTCCCTTGCCACAATCCAGTGATGAGAGCAGAAAGCCAATATTCCTCCTGGTAGGAGGTTTTGCTAAGGCAGGAGGGTTTGCTAAGTGATTCAGAGTTTATTAAGCCTTGGAACTCCTGTACTCAGGCAGTGTTCTTGTGTTGCAAACCGATCATGGAAAAGAACTCTTCCATGGAAAGATGTTGCCAAGGGGAGCACTCCTCACTCCAAGCCTTGACCTGTCCTTGCGAAAGGCTGCGTTTCTGGGCTCTAAATGGCGCAACTGGAGACAAGGGGCTTCCCAACACACTTGCCATGGACCCCAGACCCCCATGGGGACTCGAGGCACCTGAGGCAGCTCAGCTCCCTGCAGCCACTACCAAGAGGGGCTGCTGCGGACCAGCAAGAGGAGCAGAGACCCGGCCTGGGAGAAATGGGCCCCCAGAGAGTAAAAGCTTAAAAGTCATTCACAAAATACTGGTTTCAAATAGCAGTTGGCTGGACCCTCCTCAGCGCTTTTCCAGCTCCTCAAGGGAGTTTAAAAGCGAAGGACTTCCAGACGGGCAGTGCTGGGCTCCAGGGCTCCTGGTGTGGAGTGGGGCAATTCACAGGTCCCTGCGGCTGGATGGACACTGTGACTCTGCGCAGGAGTCTCTGAGTCATTGGGGCAGGATCTGGGTTTGTGCTTCACAGTCTCGTTTTACCATGCACCTCATTGCAGGTGCCCAAATTCATACTGTGACCTGTCTGGGTGTGGCCTGTGATGAAGGGGAGGTCTAGGCCTTAGAACAGAGCAGTTTCAGCTGCCACTGCTTTTGTGGATACCTGTGTGTGCTGGCTGGCATAGACACATCCACACTTTCTGACCCGCTCCAGGTACTGTACACTGGGATCGCTGGAAGAGCATGTGCTGGACAGGTGAGCCATGGATTCTGGGAAGAAAATCTGAGTGGAAAGTGAGCAGTCCCAAAGCCTCTGGGGCCAAGCTTTGCCCAGCTGGGAAGAAGAGCTACCCATTGACCTGACGAGAGGTGGGAGCGGGGGAAGCATCAGCTGGGGTTTAGATAAATGAAGATGCCGCTCTGCTTGCAAATATCCCCTGGGAAATGAACCCAACCATGGGGATGGAGCTTGTGCTGTGACCTCTGGGGTTCTTGCTGGGGCAGAAGCAAGAGGCACCACAAGGAGCCCTTCTCACACGGATTCAACAGCCTAAGGGAATTCAAGTGTCTTCACATTCAGCCTAGTGAGTCCACAGTGTCCTGGCAGTTTAGTCATTGATGCAGATCCCTTTTCCTAAAGCCTGAGGAGCTCTGCCGTGTGGAAGAGAGCCTGGCCCATGCCTGGGAGCACTGGGAATTCCTAGCCCGTGCGATGGTGTTCTGAGCTGCAGGATGCCACTGTGGAGCTTTGTCCAGCCAGACCCTCTAGGGCTCAACTGTTCACGGCTGTACAAAAATTCTAATGACTCTTTAATTAGGAAAACATATCATGCTGTCAGAATGTGTTTCCTGCCTATATTTTGAATAACGTCTGTTGGCTGCATTAGTTAAAGGTAGAAAAAATCTGAACGTCTCAGATGCTTTACGAGAGAGTGTTCCTCTTGTGCCAGGGATGCCCCAGAGGAAGCTGTTTTCAGCCTCCCACTTACCTCTGTTAAGGTCTCTGGAGCTCGGCCAGGTCTGTAGCCGGGCAAATGCGTTGGGTCTCAGGCTGAGAGGACACAGGGTCGGGGATGGCTGATCCTGGGTGTGGGAGACAAGTGGGTGCTCCCGAGCACCCAAGGGGTTGTCTTAGCTGAGCAGTGCCAGTTACATCTGGGTAGAACCAGGTTAGGCTGAACTGGCTCCAGAGCAGCCCCGCTTCCTTTGGGAAGGCGTTTGGGTGAGTCCTTCCCCTCCCCATGGTGGCCACTGCAGAGCCACAGGAGCAGCATCCATAGCCACGGGCCTTGATGGAGGGACAACTTTCGCCAAGGGCGCCATGTCCCATAGCCAGCGGTGGCCGTGGGTGCTGTGCCCTGCCAGCTGAGCATGGCAACGCTGGCAGACTGCCCCCAGGCACAGGGGTGACCTGGAGGGCGCGGGGAGGCTAAGTGACCACACAGGTGAGAAAGCTTTGTTTTGCCAAGAGCTCAGTGTTTATTGGTTTTGCTTGGGTTGCTAACGGTTAGGACAGAGACCAAGCTGGCTCTGCAGTGCGCACAGGTACATACACACAAACAGCGCTAGAGACGGCCTTGGGAGAACATCCTCAGACATCCCGGAAGCAGCGCTCAGCTCTGCGAAGTGCGACCCTGCCAAATCACCCACATTGACCCCACTGTAAACGCACGAGGCTCTGAGTGCACCTACACTGTCACGGGAGGGACCAGGCACCCATCAGAGGGTACCGAGCTTCAGCAATGCCTGCGTGTGCAGGGGCCCAATGTGGAGGGTCGGAGAGGTCTGTGCTCGTACGTGGAGCAGCGCTCCCCACGCACGTGTTCTACTGCCAGGACTGAGCTGCCTCCCCGCACTCAGCAGGGTCTTCCTTCCATAGCTAATCTAGACCATGGGCAGCTGTGGCAACTCTAGGCTGATCAGCGCTGCCTCTAATGCTACCGCTGCGAAGCATGACTAAAATGCACTGTCCTCCTTGGACCTGGAGACTTCCTTGCTGGTTCTAACCAAGCGTTTGCAGGGTGGCTGGCATGTCCTCTGCGAGCTGCAAGATGTGTCAGACATTTAGTGCTTGGGTGAGGAGGGATGTGTGCTCATCAGGAGGCCAAAATATGGTACACCCGGGGAGAGGAGAAGAGCTAACAGGCACAAATTGAAACACAGGAGGCCCCACTGGAATAAAGGAAAAGCACTTTTGACTGTGAGGGTGACTGAGCGCTGGAACGCGCTGCCCAGAGAGGTTGTGAATTCTCCATTACTGGTGGTATTCCTGGGCAATGTGCTGTCGGTGACCCTGCTTGAGCAAGCGGTTGAACTAGATGAGCTCCAAAGGTCCCTTCCTCCAGAGCAGCATCCGATTCCCATGCAAGTCTCATCCTCAGCCCAGCGGTGGGGTGGGCTCCACATTTCCCACCCCTCTGCGCTGGGATAAGACTCACTGTGACTGAGAACTCAACCAGCCCCCAAAGCTAATGAGGTCTAGAGGTCAAAGCAGATACTCCAGCCTCCCAGGACAGGGAGCACCATCTCAGTCCAGCCAGGGGTCCTCCAGCCAGCACCGGCCGGTCCTCCCAGCACCGGCCACGCTCGGGCTGTGGAAGAGCTTTACACTTTGCGTGGCCTGAGGCCGGCCCTGCATCGACATACTGAAGGCAACAGGCCAGGTCAAATCACACGGTGTTTCTTGAGATTTTTGCCTTCTATTTTTATGCACCACCTTTTTACTCTTGGTGCCAAGTGGCAGCTCAGCCAGCGGGAGGTGCAGGTGACAGGATTGCCGCAGAGCCCACTGTCTTCAGAGAAGGAATTGCTGACGAGATGAGGACTGCAGCTCTGCAAATGCGGCGGGACACTTATTCTCAAGAAACTGCGAATGTACCTGGCCTGACCTCAACACGGGAAGGCTTTTTTTGCCTTAGCCAATACAGAAATGCAATGCCAAATGGTCACTACTCCCTCCTTCCCACACCTGCATTCACCCATAAAGATGCCCCTGTCCCATCCCGCCCCACCAAACTGCTCAGGTCACTCCAGGTCTCTTCCAGGAAGGCTGCAATACCACTAATGCTGCAAGCTGCCACCACACACAGTGGAAACTGGAGCTGTTGGGGAACAGAAAGGAAAGGGAATGAAACCGGATGGAAGATCACATGCAAAGATACAGATGGCAAGGTGGGGAGTGGAGAGAGATGCCAGCACTTCTCACAGGACTCCCAAAGTTTCGGTCTATCATCCCTTGTGGCTTGGCTTCCCTCCAGGTCTCCATTGCCCCACACCGAGCTGTTACTAAACCACTGGATACACAGTCAAGGCTCCAAGTCATCTCTGTATCTCTACAGTGGCCCAGAAAGGGCCCCACATAAAGGAAGAACTTATGAGCCCCACTCTGTCTAGAGCAGGGCTAGATCACACTCCTCTCCTTCTGACACAGACTGAACATCATGTTCTAGTTCAGGCAGAAAAAAAGATGGTCTCATCCTATGTCAAGGCAGTGAACTTCCTCCTAGCCTAGTAACTTGTCTGAAGAGGTGGGAAAGGAAGAGGTATTTTTACAAATCTGAAATGTGAAAGAGCAAGAATGTTATCTCCTGACCTGCCCTCCCTTGCCAAAGGCTGGAAACCAGAAGATGGAAAAGAACGTTGTGTTCTCAGCATATGCTTGCTTGCAAGGTAAGCGGATACTGAGAACACAATAAAACCAGGGCAAAATGTCGGTGCTTAAACATAAGCGTCCAGCCTCACTGGGGATGCCATGAGGCACCCAAAACTCTTTCAAGATCAGTCAGGCCTAACTCAAGTCTCCGAGAAGGCTTTTGGCCAGGCCAGGCAGGTTCTTGGGGTGGCTCTGATGATGCCAGACACCTATGGTTAAGCTCCTAAATTGCTCCCTAGGAAAAAGTATCTACCCCAGGACCAGTTTCGCTTCAAGGAGGATGACAATGGTGGCAAAGAACCATTTCTCCATTTCTGGTCCCCTAACAAACTTTTGTCACCTCTTAGCTCCGTCTGGTTTCCTCGCAGGCAGGAGCTGTCTGGATGAGGAAATGGGGCAGAGGACATTTTCCCTGTCAGGTTCTCCTTGCTGGGCCCCAGGGAGGAGTCACTGTGGGCTGCATGGAGCCATTTTGAGTGAGTCGCCCATTTAAATAGGCCCAGGAGGTCCTGCCAACCAGCAAGGCCTCTGTCAACTCCTATGGGGTTTCAGGTTGTCTCTTGGCAAGGGCACAACAGTCTCAAACTAGTGACCAAATTGGGGGAAAACATGGAAACTGCCTAAACTATGAAGCAGAGGCAGAAAGCCTGTGGCAGTGGGGCAGGGAGAAGAGGGGGCTCAACCTCAGTCTTCTTCTCTGGAAATATCCAGGCACATGGAAGTGAGGCAACCACATGCCAGGGAGCAAAAGTCATGCAGGACCTGAAGTCTGCTGGGACTTCTGGCATGATAGGAAGTGTCATTGGACGCCCAGCATGTTCAGTTTGGGCCTTGGGCTCTGAAGGCCTCCCCAAAGGACTCCTTGGAGCTGGGAAGCACGAGCTGCTTCTGGAAGAAGCTACTTTCAATCACCCCTTAATCACAAACTGAAGGAAAGTGAGGACCTCCCTCTCTGTGGGAGCTGGACCATCCTCTGGTACCTCCCGCAAGGCTTCCTGGCCAGTCAAACAGCTGCTAAAGGAAACACAGCCCTAACCAAGCCCAAGGCTGGGGCTTGTTTCTCATTCTATGGACACGGCAGGTTGAGGACAGCCACATCTATCATCCAGGGCGGGCAGGTGTCAGGGGACTCCGTTCACCTGACTTGGTGGAGCTGCATAAAACAGGTGGGGAGTTATGGGAGTCACTTACCAACAACTGCTCTAAGTATTATCTGTCTCAGGATGACTGGTTGGTTCAAGCCTGCAAGAAAAGAACAGAACCAAAACACGCAGGCGGTCAGTGGTGGGAAGACAGATCATCCTGAAGCAACAGGAGAAACCCAACAGTGGTATCACCCTGGGGGAAAGGACCCTTTCAGAGCTGTGGTCCTCAGCCCAGTACTAGCGGGTGAGACCTGCTGATGTTGCTCACGGCCTGAGGACATCTGAGGTTCAAATCGAGGGGAGCGAAGGAGAAGTGGCCTGTAGCATGTTACTTGCTCAGTGTCACTGCTGAGAGCTCAGCACAGTCTGGGAACTGCTGCGTTTGGGTGACACTTCTGATCTACACTGTCATTTAGGAGAAGGGCAGGGGAGAATCCCTTGACTTCTCATCATTCCAATTGCAGAGCTCTATGCACAGCCCCAAATCCTGTCTTTGCACTGGTGTAAAGTCCAAGTGACTCCAGGGACCCAAGCTGGGCTTTACACTAGAGTGCATTAAGACAAGGACTGAGCTTGGCAGAGCCTGGGTGAACAAGCATGCAGCCGTGGCAGATCAGGTTGCCAAAGGCATTCCCAGCATGCAGGGGACCCGCTGCCCATCCCTGAGCAGTGTTTCAGCTATGAAGAGCTGAGACTGCTTGTCCAGTAAGGGCTCCAACACTTGTACCTGCTTCAAAGCAGGTCTAAACATGTGCCCAGCCCTTAACTCTGGAAAGCATGAGGAGACTTTGCTTTCAGCAGACAACCCCGGGAGCCACTGGCTCCTGGGAGATGAGCGCTCTGAATTTAATTTACTTCTTTACCATGATGTTTAAGGAAAAAAAAAAAAAAGGAAGCTGCCTGAATATCTGCCCCTTGCTGGATGCTGGATAGGTGTCCCCATGATGGAGTCTCCCTAGCCCTATGGCCGAGATCGTGCTTCTCTGGGAGTAGCGTCATTCCTGGGATCCCGCACCACTGTCCATGCACAGCCCACCCTCCCCTCCAGCCCCTGCACTGACTCTGCACTTGTGCAGCTGCCCCAGCCGGGGGCTCTAATTACAGCCTGGCAGCTACACCGCAGGGCTGAGGAAGGTTACTCCGGCCGCTGTGATACCCCAAAGTGCAGCGGCCCTTGCTCGCATGAGCGAGCTTTTGGCACCACTTACCTTGGAGAGCCAGAGCAGGGTTAACCCCAGCCGTTACAGCAACACATCACACACCCCATATGTGCTCTATATGACATAACATAGAATATACAGTGGATGTACACAAAGCCCCCCATATGGGACTACCTAGCAGTAAGTGTGTATTTGTCAGCTACTTTCAACTGCATTTATCCTCAATTGAAATCAGCCCACATGTGTAATGTGCATTAAAGCAGGTGGAAATAGGCAGATGGTCTAGATACTGGTACATCTCTCTCTCACCCTATAGACGTGCACCCTTTCATCCGTGCACCCTTTCATCCATGCACCGTGCGTTACCCCAAGCAAGGAGCACCCCATACAAGAGCTCCTGAGAGAACAAGCTCCTGTGAGCAGTGCAACGTCCTTGGGCTGCTTGAGGAAACACAGTCTCAAAGACGTGGGTTTTAGTGGCTGAATAACATAAAAAAGATGGTCACACCCCTTTTTGGCACACATCGCCAGGCCTTACATGCCCCTTTCTCTACTCCTTTCCTGACGTGGCTAGAGGGACAGCTGCCCCTAAGAGTCCGCAAGGCAGTTTCCCCAGGTGCGATGCCTCCCTTTCCTGTCACGGGGGCCATGGCAGCCTTTGAGGCTGGACCGGGCCGGCGGTGATGTATTTGCTTGGTCCCAGCCCATCAGCACATCCGACGATGTGAGACATGAACCTTTCCTTGTTGGCTCAGCAGTGTCACTGCCAGCGCCCCTGCCCAGCGGCCGAGCACGGCTGGGACGGCGCCAGACCCTGCTACAGCAGCGCCTCTGAGTCGCGTGCGACATGGCCACTGCTCAGGGCACTCAGGTTGCCAGCAAGAGCCTGGGCGCCATCAGGGCTCCACTGCCAGCAGAGGCAGCATGCTGGGAAAGGCCGTGCCATTTCCACTGCAGATGCCAGGACAAGACCCCAGGCCATTCCCCTGGGCACACACCCCATGGGGATGGGGAAAGCCTGCTGGAATGCCAGCCCGTTCAGGCCACTCATGAGAAAGTCTCCTCAGCGACCCATGCTGGGGTGAGGAGACGATGCCACCTCAGGCAGCGCCAGACCTCCTGCTCCACAGGAGGAGGGGCAGAGCAGAGCCTCCTAGTGCTCCTCATAGCCCCTGGCTTCACTGTGGCCCCCTGGCCTAGGCCTGTGGCCACCACGGCCTTCAGCGCTGACACCCCTTCCCCTGGGCCACTGCACACCATAGGGAGCCACTAAGAGCCACATGCCGGCAGCCCCTGCCCCTCACCCCACCCCGCTAAGGGCAAGGCCGAACTTAGCGGAGTCCACAAGGACAGGAAAAGAAGAGTGAGACAAGGAGAACTACAGCCAAAACGAGAGCGCTCAGGGAGAACTGTCTTTACCGGTGCCCCTCACGGTATCTCCTGGAAGTGGTCGGGCGCTGTCTTCTTCTCGCATAGAGATCTGTGTCTACCGTCTCCTGAACCGCTTGCTCTGGAAGCAGGACAAAGAAAAATACACCTCTGTTGATAAGCTCCCTGCGATGGTCAGCAGGCCCTGCAGGAGACCACCTTGTGAGAGCACCTGGCGGGGAATAAGCACTGTAGGACCCTAGGAATAGTGCTCTCAAATGGCACGGAATGATCCCGAAAGCCTCTTTCCTACTTGGCTAAAAATGCCTTTATCCTCTCAAGCTTGATTATAGACTTTTTATTAGTCGGACTTTCTTTTTTATGGGGGGAGTGTTTGGAAACCAAGCACCTCAACCTCCTTCCAGATCGTGACTGCTGCACAGAGCAGGTGACCGTAGGTTTTGCACTCTCCAAGAGCCAAGAGAGGCCTTTGGGATTACAGTTAGCCTCACAGAAGCAAGGGGGTCATTGGCTTGTGTGCGTATGCAAAAACAACCATCTCCAAATGACTACCAAGTCACTGGAGACATGGACATGCTTCTGGTCTCTCTTCTCTTTCATGCTGGCCAAGAAGGCTGGTCTTATACCACATGAAGGCACATATTCCTTTTCAGTCCCTTCCTTCTTGCCTTTCTAGGAAGCGCTTCAGAACAGTTCAAACAGGACAGAAGAGCCTCAAACCACATGGCCAAATTAAAATCACTCTCCCATTTGGGGAATCTGAGCCAGATTTTCTCAGTAAGCCTTTGGTAAGTGAATGCTTAGGAGGGAAATATTCTCCACAGATTTTGCAGAGCAAAAAGGCAACTGTTTGGTCACTGCAGGGTGTGACTGAGTTTATACAGCAAAGTGCCCAGTTACATCGGTGATACCATGACTCATGAGTGACCATATGTGCCTGGGATATACCCAGATTTGTATAAAGCCAAATGCAGGGAGCTACTTGGGGTTGTTCTAAGTTTTCCTTCACAGAGCTAGTGAAGAACAACTAACTTAAGGAGGAAGGAAAAGGGACAAAAATAAATCTGGAATGGGAGTGTTTCGTTATTTTCCATAAAAAATAACAGAATCTGCACTAGAATTTTGCTTATTGATCAACAACTATCTTCTAGAAACTAAGATTTCTTGTAATGGATTTAATTATTTCTTTCTGTTTTCTTGTGCATTCTGGAGGGTTTTTGCTCCAAAACACTCGCTGCAGAGAAGTGGCCATTGCCCAGCAGATAAAATAAAACCGTCAGACCAGGGAGCCGGGGAGGGACCTGAGTCCTTGACTGGGTATACAGATATTCATGCAAGAGAGGGCAAAGCCATGAGTGCTTTCCCCATCACTCCTAGTGGAAGTGATGAAGGAAATGAGCACACTGCATGGGAGAAGGAGCTTCTTCCAGCCATAATCTCACAGCTTAGCCCAACTCACCAATCTCTTCCTCAATATTCTCAGCGCTTCCAGGAGGAGCGGTATTTTCCTGTTCAGAAACAAAACAAAACAAACAAAAAAACAACCTCAGGTGGGTGCCCCTCAACCTGCCGCTTTGCTCCAAGAGAGGACTACAAATTGCTGTGGATTTCCTGGTCCTTGCTATGATTAACACCATGAAGGTCATGAGGACAGAGTTGGTGCCCTCCTTCTCGCAAGCACCGGGACCTGCCATCTTCGGCCAACCAAGGCTCCATCTGAATCGCCCAACGTGGTTACCATCCCATCTAGTGCAAGTCCTTCAATCGTGCTGCTGTGCAGCCACCTCAAGTCCTCCTCATGCTTTTTAAAAAGTTTATTTTTCTTTAAAAAGCAACATAGGGCAAATTTGCACTGTTTGCTCCAGAGCCGGGGAGAAAGAGCAAGGAGAAGACCCACAGTCTATCCCCCTGAAGGATAACGCCAGTGTGGCTGAGGCACACATGGAGCAAGTACGGAGAGTGCAGCTGCCCACAAATACATGAAGCCTTAAAGATCTCATGAGTGGTACGTTCAGCATAACCAAATATTAGACATTTCTTGATACTGAAGGACTGAGCATTCATGCTACTCTAGCTGAGGCTCTGCAGACCCAGTTACGCAGGTGGATGATGCTCTGCCCTGCAGACGCTTGGAGGTCTTCAGCAGCTGGATCCTCCTTTACCCAAAGGGCAGATCTTGTCCACAGAGGCTAAATGGGAGCCAGCCTGGAGTCTATCATGCAAGATGAGGCCTTCCTAACTCCAGCTGAATGAGCACCATGAGCACCTGCACACCCTGCACAGCGTTTCCCAATATCTCAAACTCAACAACAATGTTGTACATAGGGAAAGATTAAGCGGGAGAGGAGAAGGAGGCCAAATGATGGCATTGATTTATTTAGGGGTTCACAGGGTTTCTCAGTGGAAAACCTGCCTACCTTTACCCAACAGGCTCCAGAGTATTTGCTGTTTGGGATAGCAAAGGAAACCGCATCAAGGAGTCCATGAAATGGAATCTCATTTTAACTCTTCAGAAAGAAGAAGAAAATTTAGGGAGATAAAAAAAAATAAAAGCAGCTTCAAAAATCACAACAAAGACCCTTCTACTTTTAGGTGTAAAGAGCGTAGAGCAACAAAATGGTAATTTGATTTAATTCAAGTGAGGGGGCTCCCTTCTGCTCCTGTGCAACTTGGTGCCCCCACTGTCCTGCCTAGCACAGGACCCATCTCAAACAACCTCAACCTTTCTACCTGAGGGTAGAAAGAAGACGAAAGCAGAGCAGCTACCACATTGTAATCAGTCATGAACATCTGTAACGTCTTGTATGTTACCATGCAAGCCACGGGGCTGACCATGACGGGAGGAAGAGAGCCGTGAAGAAGCAGGAGAGGAGCAGGCGCTTGGGGTCTCCGTGTGGATCCTCTGCAGGAGCTACAGGCAGAGGGTGGCACTGCTGAGCTTTCGGGCTAGCTTTAATGTGGGGTTGGCTCTAGCGTCTGCTCCTAGCACGTCTCCAAGGCCCAGTGCGCTCCCGCTAACCCGCTGTGGGTTTGTGCGCGGGCGCCGCTGCGGCCTCCCAGGCTGCTCACGCGGTTCGTGTTTCTCACTCAAATGGCAGAGCGGAGCAGCTGCTCCGGCGCTGACCTTTGGGCTGAGGAGGCTCCCACTGGGCTAGTGGCTTCCCCAGAGGCTGGCCTCGGCGTCGAGCAGCCGGCGAGCGCTTCGCTGTGCACGCCGGAGGCCCCTGTGGCCTCCGTCCCAGGGCTTCCGATGCCCGGGAGAGCCACCCAAGGGAGGGCTGGGCCTCAAGTGCTGCCCTCCAGCAGCCCCAGCGCCTCCCGTGTGAGAGGGGGCGGCCGAACAAAGGAATGGAAAGGTACAGTGCAGCGGGGAGTGGATCTCCAGTGAGCTCCCCCCGACCGTGCTTTCGGAGCCTTCCCTTTGGCAAAGGGGCTGCGTGACATTAACTTGACCTATGCGGTTTAAAGGCTGTCAGGAGCCCCTGCCGGGGGTCTGGATATCTGAACAGGTCACCCTGGCTCGGGGCTGCATTCCCGCAGGGCCCTGACTGTAACTCAATACTGTCCCGGGCTGCAGCAACCCGCTAGCAGGAGCCGCGGTCCAAGATTCCCGGCTCCCGCTCGGAGGACCCTAGGAGGCTGCTGCAACGGGGACAGGTCTCAGCTAAGGAGCAGGGTCAGTCCCCGAGAGCGGAGCTGTGGGTTTTCCTGCCCACTCCACTGACATGGTCACGCACTGCCTGCTGATGCAGCTACCCAGAAACAGCAGGACACCCATTCGGTGGGGGAAGTCCACTTTTGGGGAGCAAAACTGGAAATGGAGCAATCAAGAGCTGACCAGAGGGTCTGCAATGCTGCTGGGACTGAGCTTGGGCCACCAGCTCCACCTGGGTGCAAATGGTTTACAGCAAGACCACAGGGATCCCGGCTGCCAGGCCAGTGTGCACAAAAATCTCTCTCGTTGCATGAAGCACGGCGTGACAAGTGGGATGTGCACCCTAAACCCAGGTGCACACGGCCTCTGACTGTGGGGACCTAGCACGCATGGATGTGTCATCGCCCCTGTCTGCACAGATGCAAATGCAAGTGGTGATTTTGCTCCATTCTTCCTTAGACTTCATGGTTGCAAGCAATCATCTTAGTGCAGCTTGACACGTTACCAGTCGTCTGAGCCTGGTAGCTCAGGCAGCTGGCTAAGCGTGTCTTGATTGCAAAGTAAAAATGACATAGTTTAAGATGTGACTTAAAGGAACACCCAGCTTTTCCACTTCCCGTGTGCTAAAAGCATGTGCATGGTAGTTCTGCAGCTCAGCTGACAAGTTCTATTAAAAGCTACAGAGTTTTTCACCACCTTTTTGTGCTTCTCCTCACTGAGCTTCCTCCTGGTCACTTCTCGCTGTCTCCCTATCTCACTGTTCTGCTCTCCTCACCCCGCAAGTTGTCTGCACTTCACAGCTTCCCATCCACTCTTCATTACTTAAATGGCCTTCAAGCCTCTTCTTTCAGCTTGGAGAAGTTCAGTCAGCTGCTCTTAACTTGCTCCTTCCACCCTGCTGTCCCATTCACTCATGCTCTCTGCATTCATTTTATGACTCCTCTCACCCAACCCTGGTGAAATCAGTAGCAGTAGCTCTCTCTCCTTCACTATCTCTGCCTTTATGCTTTTCCTTTCTTCCTTTCTTCTCTTTTGACTTTTCTTTCAGCTTAGATCTCTCCCAAAGAAATTCACTTCTCCTGAATCCATTCCTAAACTTCTTCCTACCCGAGGAACCTCTCTGTCCTGTTTGCTCCTCCACTGCTTCACAGTCTGACTAACAGTTCTGGAGAGAGAACTGACAGGAACTGTTGGGCACGTTCTGTCCTCCCCATATCACAATCATCACTCAACCATCACATTTCCATTTGCTCTCTGTTCCCAGTCTCTTGAGCCCCCCAGTCACCAGCCTCTCGTCCCGTTTGTTCTTCTCAGAGACTTGCGTTCTGCCTCAGATGCACTCTTCATAACCGTCTGCTTTTCCCATTTATTGCCCTACTGTGTTCCTATCTTCTCACACTGACATAGCTCTGCTTCTTTCAAGGTCTGCAGGAAGCTCCCATGCCAACAAACACCTTCTCCACTCATCAATTCTGAACCAAACCAAAGGGACTCTTGATTTCTGCCCATTGCCTTTATATTAATGATTTATCTTGGTGCCTCTGCCAAGGTGTCATCTCTTGGATGTCTACACCACCTTTCCCAAATTCAGTGTGCCCCAAGCACATCTTACCTGTTCTTAGGAACGACCTTTTCCTCTTTCTTTTCTGTCTTGGCCACCTTAGGCCCCTTCCACAGCTTCAGTATCTGCAGTGATCACTCTGCCTCTGCATGCAGCTTTTCATTAAGTCCTGGTAATTCACTTTCCTCATCTGTCACATGAGGAGCCTTTATTCTTTCTCTTCTTGCCTACTGCAGCTCCATCCTGCCTTTTCCATGGGGCTTTCTGGAATGCAATATGAAATATACCTGGCTTCCCTTGCAGAGGGCAGGCTAAGGCTGTGTGTGCTGGGAGCACCGTGTGCTCCCCAGCCTGCCCTCGTGCCTCAGAGGTTTTACAGACCCATAACAACCCCTGAACACAATGTGCTCTCAAGAGCAGCCTCAAAGTATCCCTCAAAGCAAAGCCTACATGGAGCCTTCCAAGCACAACTGGAGGAGTGAGCAAAATAACCAGGAACTGCTAAGACTTGACCACAATGTGGTCCTTCTGTGCGGTCTTGGTCTTCAACTATATTAAATATTCCATTACCTTCAGCTCCCAAATCCTGAAGGCTTAATCCTCCCAAAGCCCTGATCAGCCTCAAGAATACAGTATCATTGCTCTACTGGAAGTAGAAAGCCATTTTCACGCCTAGTAAATCTACCTTTAGACTTAGAACGGTTCCTCAGAGGGTTTAACCCAGCTTGGTTCCACATCTTGCTACGTGCTCCTTCAAAGCCCTCTGTAATGCACCAACATTTCTCACAAGGCCCATCAGCTGTCTCTGACTTGAAAATAGACATATGATCAGCTGTAAATCTGTCACTGTAAGTGCTAGCAGCACTGTTCCATCACCGAGCCTTGGACAGCGAGCAGCCGTGCCGGATTCCTTCCTGATGGCCAGCAGATTTTGAAACCTGGTTTGTCAGAGGTGAGGCTAGCTGAAAGAAATGTTTTGTTTTATCTGAGTGTTCACCTTATATGTCTGCTACGACTGGAGAAGCTCTTCCCATTTGGCAGGACACCAAAGGTTAAGAGATCAGCACACCTGCCCTGCCCTGCCCTGCCTCCTTTCAGCCTAGGAAACAAGCTATTTTTTAACCATCTCAGTTTCAGAGGGAGGACGGACACTGAAAAGTCTTTTTCAGTCCAAATCCAAGATGCAACATATACAAGGTAGTTTAGTTTATTTAACCTAAGAACGAGCATGACAATTAGCTTGGCAGCAAACCTTAAGAGAGAGTATGAAACAAGGTACATCTCTCTGTGTGTTTGTGCCAACTTCTATGGATGTGCATAGATCCAACTTCTATGGGTGTGCTTAATCTGTTAGAAAAAATAAATACTTTCAGCGTCCACATAATTTACTAGTAGAAACTCACAATTAATCCACGTACTCTGTGCTGCTGCTCTTGGTTTTCAATCTGATGTATGGTGCTGTTGTTGGCTAAGCCACAGTCTTGCAGGGAAGGCAGAAGAGTGCACAGTCATTCCCAACTCACCGTCTCTGCATCCTTCAGGTTTTAGAGACTTTATTGCCCTCTCTCCAGCTGTCTTTTTCCCAGCACATTTGAAACCTAGATTCATGTTTTCTACAGCTAAACTGAACACGGCATTTGGTACAAAGATCAGCAGGCTCCGAGCCCACAGTCCTTGGTGCGCTCTACAAAATGGCACAACGTGGACAACAACAACTTATTCCACAGCTTGTGCCAAGATTCTCCAAAGTACCGAGTCGAGGTAAGAACAGGTGCTTACCAACTGTGATAAAAAAAGATGCTGCATAAGCCCTGGAAAATCAGATACAAGATATTTAAAGCATCCACTTGAAGGCTACCTACTCTCTATGACAATTTCTTGAATTATTCAGGCACCTTGTCAAGTGTATTTTTAAACACAAATGACTTGAGAAAGATTCCTCCGCTAGGAATTTGCTTGGACAGTCTAATGTAAATGCCTTACCACAGCTTAACAAAGTTTACATTTAATTACAATTTAGCTAATAAACTCTATACTGCAGTAGCAGAAATTACAATGCTGATAAGGAAAAGAATGCATCAAGTAGCAATAGTTTAGGAGCTTGTGGTAATATAAAGATGCATTTATATATATATATTTATAAAAGACAAAACTGCAATGCTTCCTTCTGAAATCAGTGTCAGGGTTGCCAGCTCTTATAATTCTTATGAAAATTTCTCTTTGTGCTAGTATCAGTTTAGAGCAGAAATCTAACCTGAGACACTAAAGGCACTGCCTTTACGCCGTTGAATACTCACAAAAACTTCTAACCATCTAGCCAGATGACAGGTATTTTGTCTTAAGGCTAGACTATGCATTTGTTAACTTATGTGTTAATTTATTTAACTGGGCTCAACTAGGATGAACACTTTCCCTTACTGCAGCAGTCTTTCCCAAAGCCCCTGGACTTCATGGGAAGCCTATTGCTTTATTAGACTGTGACTCCCACCAGCTGTATGGATACACTGATCAGTTGTACCCATCGTGAAAGTTTGTGGAGCCTAGGAAATGGGTCAAGAGCATTTATAAGGGTCAGCTGAAAACTGTGAAGAAAATCTTAAAAATCTAGCAATTATTTTAAGCAACACGCTGGGCTAAGTGGTGGGAGTGGAGCACCATTCTACACTGCTGTTTGGACCACCAGCTCTATTACCTCTAAACAACTCCTTGCTGTGCCAGAGAGACTTGCATTGCCCAGCTTGGGCAATCCATGTGACCCAAGATGCTGATGGGATGGAAGGAACTGTCCTCTGAGGATGCCAGTAATCTCTCTTGATTACAAAGAGGTCCCAGGGAAGGGTCAAGCTTTAGATGGCTTTCTAGCACCTAAGTTAGAGCATTCCTGAGCTGCAGATCTGCACACTCATCTCTTGATCCGTCTTTCAGTACCGAATGCCAATAGCTCAACAGAGTGTGGCATGTTAGGAGCAAGCTAATGGAAGAGGGTTGGTATATGGTTAACACCACTCTTATCTGAGGCTACTTTAGGCATTTTAATTTTGCTCCCAACTTCAGTGCTCCTGGACAGTCACCTCAGAATGGCTGCTGCCTCCCACAGGTGGAGCAGGGCATCTAACTCAAAAGCCTGAAGTTAGGAAGTGCGAGTGCTCTTGAGGTCACTTCTGCTCACCTTAAAGGCTGGCAGGAACCTGGTTACAGATCTGCTAACAGGGAGCAGAGCTCAGAGAACATACTGAGCACAACCTCCACTCGGTTAGACAGACGCCTCTCCATCAACTACTCTGGAGCGGAGCTTGCAGGGCAAACTGATATGGAGAGCAGCAGGGATGAAACCATGCTGACTTCACCTGCGTTACGGACTTGCTTGCTTGCTTATGGACACTTTCTGCTGGCCCTGCCACCTCCTTTCTCCATTACTGGAGACCTGTAAAGACACTACTAAAAAGTAGTGTTTTAAGAACCAAAGGCAAAAGATTTAAGAACTGAAATGCTACTCAGATTCAATACAGCAGATACGATACAGGCACTTCAGGGGTGACCCTCCTCACCACAGCCTTGAGAGAGGAAACAGCAACCATGTGGCAAGAAAAGAGCAGATTAGCACATTCAGCAGCAGTGCTAGACAGTTAAAATATAAATAAATAAATATAAATATAAAATATGTCAGGAAAGGAAACACTGGAAGTAGCCCAGGCTTCTCCAAAACAGTCACTAGTTTTCCCCCAAATAACAAACACTTTCTGCTCTTTCTCTCAGAGAACCAAATGCCTCATCACACAGCACAAGGCTGACAACAAGCGGATAAGGTATGTAACAAATACTATGTTGTAGCTTCTTTCCAGCCCATTGGAACCTTAATCTGCTGAATTAAAAATCCTAAATTGTTAGACTACAAATAGAGATGTTGCTTAAATGTCACCAGCAGCTGAGTTAAGAAGAACGATTCAAGGAGAAGGAATTTCTGCACCTGTAAATTGATGCTTGTTGCTTATGATAAGCAGCCACGGAACCTCTGCTCATCTTGCCAGAACTCCTTAGGCCTCCTAAACAGCAAGGAGAAGCAGGGCAGAGTCACCTGCTCGCATTGCAAGAGAAGTTTTCCCATATTTCATGTGCAACTTGGAACAGGCCTGAACAAAGTCAAGGCCGAAGCACAATCACGAAACTTCCCTTGGCAGATCCACATCCCAGGATCTGCCTAAGACACTTCCCTGGGGACATGGCGGGCACTAGAGGAGTTATAAGGTTGAAAGATCTCTAGATGCTGCTGCGAATACCAAGATGAAGGAGAATCTGGACATAAGCAGAGACTCCAAAGGAAAATACATATTGTTTTCTTCCTATAGAAATGCTCAAATATTATCATGTTGGAGGGTGTATAAGTATCTAAATAGAGACACTGAAAGTATTGAGAGATATTCAGGTATCCAGACAGAGATTTTAAAGCTTGACCGGGCACAGTCCTGGGCAACCTCCTCCAGTTGACCCTGCTTTGGGCAAGGGGGTTGGAGTAGGTGATATCCAGAGGTCCCGTGCGACCTCGGCTGCTCTGCGAGTCTGTAAGGAACTATCTGGGCCAGGCACAGCATGAAACTCGAGTGTGGGAGGCAGCAGATCTTTTACCAGATGATATAGCTAGAAAAAAAGCAAAGAAGTGTTGGGGCACACAAGCCCTTCTTTAGATGAATACATGGGTAATGAAAGGCATTCTGTCTGCCTGGAAACCAATATCCTGAAAAGAGAAAAGAGGACAGCTACAACACAGACCTGAATAGCAACACGCTGGCAGGCCTTGAGGGCCTTAGAGAAACCCAGGCTCACAGCAGCGCTGTCCCAGACAGTCCCCACAAGGACTGCTCTGGGTGACCCTGCGTGTGCAGGGGGTTGGAATAGATGATCTCTAGATGTCCCTTCCAATCTTAAGCATTCTGTGATTCTATGATTCTTTGATCAGGAATGGGCTGGAGAAAGCCTGCGGTCCTGGCAGAACGGGGAAAGGGTGAAGGCCAGTCCTGAATCACCAAAGGCAACTCTGTGCCTATAAATACTCCTTCTCCTGCAGTTCTGCCTGCTGAGCTTGGCTTGGCCACGTTTCAGATTTCCCTCTTCTGCCTTGCCCCCCATGGCCCATGTTCTACCTCCATGAGGCCTTCGTGTGGCTGAAAACCTGGTTTTCCTGGGCCTGTGCTTCTTTGCCATCTGTCTCCATTCATTTCTCATTGTATCTAAAAACAACCCCAAAATACTCCTGCTCTGCTTATATTTAATGAAGTGGGAAACCTTTTCAGTACCCTTTTTCCCTCTAAATAATCCACTTACAGATGTGTCGGACCTACTGCCTCTCCCTGTCCTGCCCTCCTGCGCTCTTCACCGCTAAGTCCAAATCCACTATTTGCTCCTTTTTGGCTGTAATGAGTCGACACCTGAGTTTCCATGAGAACCAAGAGACACTGGATATTCGGGAGAACCTGGAAATTATTTTTATATCATTTAATTAATTCAAGTGTAAAAGCAAATAGAAATATGTAAGAAAACAGGGGTTTTATCACCCTAGGCAAGGGTTAGATGTGTGCAGTGAATTACACTGCACCTTCTCCAGATCTCAACACCGAATCTCCCCTGCTGCTCCTGAGTACCTGCATGCAAGGCAATCCGCTGTCCCTGCTGGGCAACAGGCTACTTGGAGGCCACTGATACCTGAACAAGTACGGCCAGCAGCATCTTGATCCAAAGGGCACTTAACCTCATGCCCCCTGAAAAATCTGAAAGGTTTCTTGACGATACTAGCTGTGTTATTCTGAATTTCCATGGTTTTTTGCTCTTGAACACGCTTGTCCAGGGCCTCCTCTTGCAGCTGGATGCTGTTCTCTCCCTGTCTCCTCCTGTCACAGGTTTTTATGACCCTCTCTAGCACAGCAGCACCAGCACAGCCGCTGCCTTGCTCAGAATCCGGCCGGCCAAGGCAGCAGGGAGCCTGGATGTGGCTCCTTTAGACCACGACTGACACAACAAGGCTTTAAGGACAGCTCCTAGCAAGCTATCCCATCTCTTCCAGACAGCACAGAAGATTTCATTTCCAAAGAATGTATTCTGGCACCTTCAATTAACCTGTATGCTTTAAAAGAGTTATACAGTACTGATAATAATAATAAAATAACAATAGTAATAGTAATAAAAAGGCTACCCCTTCCTTGAACAAAAACCACAACATCCTTGCTGCACCTGGGCTGGAGAGCAAATGCCTTCACACGTGGCCACACAAGTTGGTGCCCTCAGACGGCACACACCGGCCCATGGGCAGCAGGGGCACCCTGTGCCCGTCCAGCGCTCTGGAACTGCTGCTGCTCCGACGCCGCCTGCCTGGCAACAGCACCCGGCCTTGGCACAGGCCCTCGTCCCAGCATGGCTCAAGAGTTCAGCATTTCGCCGAGGCAGAATTAGCCCTTGCGCCCTGGACGAGCTGCTGACAAGTGTTTGTGTCCATCGTGGCTTCTCTTTCACTACTCCCTCAAAACAAGCGAGCAACAAGAGCTGACTTCTACTCCGTGATTTCCACTGGTTTCTCGTGAAAGAGGAGCTTACACAAGCATCAAGCTTGTAAATAAAATATAACCGTTTCTTCTGAGCAAGTGAAGCTAAACTGCACTAGTTTAAAACGTATAAAAGTAGTGATCACAGCACACTTCCTTCCCAATTTATCTCGTACTAATATAACCACCTGTAATATAGTAGAAAAAGAAAATAAGCTAATGCTGTTACTTTGCACCATAATCTGCTTACTAAACTCCTTATTTATCTATTCATTTAGGATCTGCAATCTAGTAAAACTAAGAGCACCTTCTTGAGCAAACCAAATGTGCCAGCAGGTAAATAACCACACGAATGACTCCCTCTGCCATACATTCTGTGCAGCGTAGTCTCCCATATTGCATATTCTCCCTTCTCCCTATAAAATGGGGGTATGAATTCCCCTAAAGAGCTAGGGTGGCTCTTGAAGCCTCAGGGACCTAGGCAGCTGTGCAGCTCACCAGAAAGGCTGCAAAGCAGCACTTTATTCACTAAGATATTCGCTTTATTTGCTAAGAAATGTCCCGGTTCTTTGGCAGGGAGCTGGTGTTGACATCCAGGTTCTCCCTAAGGTGAAGGCTCCACATGGCAATTCCCACCTTGAGCCGGCGCAGGGACTGGCACTGCGAGCTACCTGTCTCAAGGATGAAGAATACAAACAGCTGCTCCGCGATGTAATACAGCCTCGCACGGAGGCCATGAAACTCTGTCATCCCAAGGGCAAAATCTGATGTATTGCCGTGAGGATAACGATAAAAATATAAAGGCACGCATCTGGTTTCACTGCCTAAAAAAGGCCCTTGGGCAAGGCCAGGAGAATTTCGCGAGCTCACAATAGTGCCTCTCGTGTTTGCAGAGTGCAATGTGCACCATCATCTTGCCCAGCAGAAAAATAATGAGAAATTTCCAAAGGCTTAATATTATATATCACATCATGTCATATCATATCCAGCACTGCTGGCTAGGGTAGGTGTCTCCTCTACACAACAGGGCCAGATCCTTATCTGAGCAAACTGGCAAAATGTTACTTTAGGTGGGCAAAGGGGTAGATTTGCAACAGCTAAAGAGTTGCCCTGTTATTTCTTTAAGTGAAAAAACGATCTGCTTCTAAGAAGAGAGGAAGGAACGTAATTCAACACAGAGGTGTGCATGTGTGCATATATGATAACAGCAGCATTAGCCTCTCACTTGCACCTGGAGCATCCACACACATGGTGCCACACAGAGCCGTGCACAAGCACCTGCTGCGTGGGGACAGCCACAGTGCAGAAGTACCAGCTGGTGTCACACCTGAGCCCAGCACCATGCGCCCTCCTTCCCAGCCCCGTCCATGGACGCCTATTTGAGCAGAACCTACTGCCTCAGCCAGGAGCTCTGAACCCGGTACAGTTGGAAATTCTCTAGAGGCCTCATACCTGAACCCTTGTGCGCTGAGGAAACGCTCTCTCCTTCCCCACGTGCTCTTTAGTTTCAGACGTAGCATCAGTGACTCGGTGCTGGTGCTGATGGTGGTGCTGGTGCTCGTGGTGGCCATCCTGTTTCTTTTCGTCCGAGTCGAAGAAGACATGGGTTAGCCTCTCCAGATAGTGCTCCAGCTCCTCCTGGGTGTGCTCCAGCTGCCTGCCAACAGCACTGGGGAAAAAGGAAGAGGACGGCGGGGGGCTTTTGCTTTCCCTGTCCTTCTTGGCCTCTTCCAAATGCGGGTTATGCCTCATGAGAAGCAGCACCAGAATAAGCAGGATCAGGCACAGATACACAACCCAGACTTCTTCCATGGTGGTGGTGAGATACCAAGGGGCTGGTGCCAACTGCTTTACTTAAAGGTAAAAAAAAAAAAGACAAATACGCCAAACACGGAAGACGCTCAGTGCTTCGCAGGCTTCAGCATTCACAGGAGAGGACTGCAGCGCCGAGGAAAGCACTGAGTCAAAGCTCAGGTTCTGCGTTAGCAGCACCACTTATAGAGCTTCCTTTGGGTCTCAACGTGCAAGCAGCAAACAGCAGTAAGTTCTAAGCCAAGAAAATAAAATTACTTCCTCTTTGGAGTGAAAAATGTTCAGTAGAAAGATACAAGTTCATCTGTCCTAGCTCCTTCAAATATTATGCAAAGACACTATTCCTCTTTTTCTCGGGACCAGTTGTAACCACTTGGTTTCTTTAGAGATAGGGAGTCCTGACAATCCTGGTGGGAGGCACGTGGCAGAGTCAGTCTATGGAGCTGCGGTCCGAAGCTTATTGCTCTTCAGATAACAACTCTTCTAACGTTTGAGTTGTGGTGCTTGAAATGGTAAGCTCTTCTTTCAAATTCACACAGAAGATAAATCAGAATTGTGGTTTTCCTCCCTTAGATCAAATATTTTATCCTTTAGGGGTCATTAGATGCCAAATCCACAGTCCACCTCTAGCAGAAGGAATCGGGTGCCTGGAGCTGCTCTGTTGGCGCCCTCCTCTCTGCAGTCTGTGGGAGGGCAGGGAGCCCCGGTTGGGTCCAGGGGGATAATTCGGGCTGCACCTCGTGGGGATCCCTAGAGACCCCTCGCACTCTGCTCCCGCCCCAGCTACTTCAAGCAGCCGTTGGGCAGCCCAGGTGCCAATAAATCCATTTCCAGTGACCAACCCCAGGGGAAGGGACTGGGAGAACTTACCAATTAGCTCCCAGCATTGAGGTGAACGGCCAAAACCGAAGGAGGGACGAGAAGTCACCGGGATGGGGCCAATCCGTGTGGCGGGGCGGGGGGGCGGCCATGGGCACCACTCGCACCCCTCAGGGCCAGGTCTCTGGAAGGGGATTGCGTTTCCTAACCTTTGCTGGGGGATCTTTTTACAGATGAGGGTGCCAAGCCTAAAAGGAGCAGCGAGCACACCCACATTTCTGCTGCCTCTGCATGAAAACATTCTTGGGCTCAACATGTCACCGAAACAACTCCAGAATGCATCATTTTATTCCCAGCAGTGACACTTCTCCTCCGCTTTGCTAGATCCCCTTACTCACTTTAGAGACCGATCCTCAAGTTTTCCGTTTCAGGACCAATGCCATGAAGCAGGTTGGGCTCCAGCAGCGCTGCAGGACTCTGCCCTCCATTCTCACCTTGCTTGATCTCCTTCCTGAGGTCACAGCCGTGCTGGAAAACGTGTCCACAATTTGCTGGAACCTGGACCTGCTGCACTGCCTTGGAGGGAAGTCACCCCAATCAGTCACCCCTTTTACACCAACCTAAAGGGGTGGCACAAAACGGAGGAGGAGGAGACAGGCAGGACAGATGCGCACTTGCTTGTGCTGGGGTCTTAACATCGTAGAAAACAACCCCAAGCAGATGTTTTCTCCCTCCTTGCCCTGCATCACTAATGCTCAGGGCCTGGCGGTTTCCCCATCTGCACAGATACAGTAACTGGTAGAGCAAAGCCCTGATCAAAATTTGGTATTGTTGCCTCTGTGCGGCACAGCCATTTAGGAGCTCGCTAACATGGTTGTCACAAACACAGCAGCATCACCTCAACGATCCCAACATTTCCCCTGCCCGCCATGGAGGTAAGAGTACAAAGTTGGCAGGATTTGGTGGCACCAAGGGTCCTCAGCAGGACCTTTATTCTAGCTGGGAGTGCCTGAAGAACGAGGCAGTCACGTACAAATGCTTCCCAGGATACTCTCCCAGGCAATCAAAGCACAAGATTTTATGAAGTTTTATCAACTCAAACTTCACTTGAAACAACGTGGGGAAAAAAATCACTATTTCTCCAATATATGCTGCATAAGCAGTTAGGTGAGAGTCTGCAAACTGCTGTCCTGGGTCTGCAGGACAACACGGCAACAGTGCTCAGCAGATCGAGCTACCCATTTCCAGTTTATTTCAGTCTTCTGTATATTTTCTCTTTATCGGATATGCTATACAGTTTCACTTTCCCCTTGTGCCTTTGAACAGTCATTATTTTAAATATTTAAAACGAATCCTTCAGATGCAATTTACTTTATCTGAGCCTAATTCCTTTTTTTTTTCAGGAAAAATAATTCAACAAACTGCTTCTCCCACTGTCTCCCAGTCCACCCTGGAATCTGCCTGCACTTTCATTTCTTGCTTTTCATACAGCATGTCTGGCTGGGCTATAAAAAGGAGGAAAGCCCTGCTCCGTGGGGACATCTGACACTATATTTCTTTTTAAAAGTTTTTTATTCCTTCACCTTTTTAGGACTGAATGGGGAAGATTTTCTGCATGAAGACGGGTGACAAGTTCAGTGGCTGAAGCAGTGTGAGCCACCAGAGCCATACCCAAAAGTAGAAAATTAATACAGATCAAATGCAACAGATTCCTTGGGCTGTCACAGTCTGTTTCACTGTCATCCAAGGTTTGGGACAGAGTCAATTTATCTTCTGAGTCACTGCTGGTTGTCACTGGGCTACTTATAAGGTAAGCTGCTTTTTTTAAGAACTGACTGTACATTCTCCCCAGCTAGTGAGGATCTGACTTCAGAAACTAAAATATTTCCCCTCTGGAAACACCTGCCCAGCTATAAGCTAAAATAAATCAGCATCTGCATCTTCTCCTAAGTCTGTGTCTGCCAGGTAGAGAAATGAATGAGCAAAGATGATTCCCCTCATTTTCCTCTCAGTTCCTGAACTCTTGCAATGTTGCATTTAATTAAAGACAGTACCCAGTGCTTTCTGGACACTAGAGTCACTGCTGTTCTTTTGAAAATGTGAATTGCTACGACGCAAGGACGGAACTCTACTTGGTACAGTGAAAACTGCAGTTATGTGTAGAGTACATCTCCACATAAGGCACTCTCGTAGACAATCCTTTCTTTGGGAAATACTCACAGTATTAAGTAACATCTTGGGTTTGCAGGCAATTTGGCATAGCTTTTAGCCACAGTTTTAGTCTAAAACCTTCCTAGAAAAAATTAAAGTAAAAGTTTTCTTGTGAAGACGTGAATCTGAATGAGTTTGTGTTAGATGTCCTCGGTGATGTTGAAGGGGATTCTGCTGAATCCTGCCTTTTCCTGCAAGCTCCAGAGCGCTTCCGCACGACCTGGCAGCTCTTCCTGCGGACATCCTCCTTCACTTCCACAATCCGGGCAGATTTCATAGCTTGCAGAGGGGAGAAGAAAACAAGAAGAGAGGTTTAGTCATCTTACTCTACTGAGTTATGTGGAGGGTCAGAGTGAAGGAGGCTCTGCAACTGCGGGGAGCCGACTCCTGCTGCATGCAGAGTCCCCTACCTGCTTGCATGAGCTTCAGCTGTTGGCACCAGTCCTCCTCCATCCTCCTCCTGTAGTCCCCAAACAGAGTCCTCATGACTTGGCGCTTCTTCACCAGCGGGGCCTTGTCACTGCGCAGTGTCCTGATCGCACGCAGAGCCTCCTCCGCTGCAGCAGCGGGAGGCACCAACAAGCCACAGTTTAGACTCCACCAGGGCCCGTCCCCTGCGCTGCCATCCTGCGGGGCAGCCCCCCTGCTCCCTCAGCTCTCACCTTGTTTAGGAGTGGGCTTTTGGGTCTTCAGGCCAAGCTCCAGCTGTTCCACACACCAGTCCACTTCTTTCCGCAGCTGGTCCTCTGATTGCTATACGGAGTAAAACACAGGGAAATAAGTCCGCCAAACATTTCCCAAGGGAAATCCATGCAAAATCAGGACTAATTCAGAATTCACTTTATAAACTTTATGAGACCTGGCCTACAGTGTGTTTCATTGGAAAAATGTGAAATGATAAACAAAATGCTCAGTTGTGACTCGTTGTCTCTTTGGTGGGCTTAATATCTGGCTGCCATTCAGAAGATGCAGTTCTCTGAAAAATCCTTCAGGATTTCAGGATATTAAAGATGTCAAAGCAACTTACAATGGGAGAAATAGGCATTAATAATAATAAGCTGCCCATAGGGCGAGAAATGGACAAGTCCAGAAGCAGAATCTTTGTATCTTAGATGCCACTTGGAGGCAGCTCTCTGCAGTTCAACTTTGCTATTTGTCTAATATGAACAAATTCTCCTCCCTGATAGCAAGTGATGGGCATAGTGCCTGATTCAGCACCCAGAGCCTGGCCCTGATGGCAGTAATTTTTTTTTCCTACAGTAAATGTGGTCCCTGGCCTCCCAGAGGTTATCTGCCACAGGTCTCAACACCCAAAACACATAATGTTCCAGCACAGGTCTCCAGCAGACAACAAATAAAAGCACTAACTTCCTATCTACTACATCGGTCCGTCAGCTGACTAGCAGAGGAAGAAAACAGCTGCTGTAAGAAATAAGCAGCAACCCTTGTTTTTCAGCTTGCAGTTCATGCCAGGACACTAACTGATAAGCTGTGAACAGACAATGAATTTGTCTTCTATTAAATAGTTTATAATTTATGGGATGCTATCTGTATTCAGATACCTGAGCGGTCTCATCCTGGTGGGATGCATCCTTAGTCAGACATCCACTGGCTTCTGCCTTTGTCTTCCTGCTTATCTCAGGTTCTTCTTTCTCCTTTTTACTGCTAGATGCTTTTTGTTTCTTCTTCTTTTTCTTCTTCTGGGCCACTCCATCTGCTGCTGCTTTCTCTGTCGCTGCCTCTTCTCCAGGAGCACTCTCTCCCCGTAGCCCAGCTACGGGGCTGTTGGAAGTAAAACGGTCTCTGTCTTCTCCAGTTGCACTGTCTGCAGTCTGAGCCTGCTCAGGCTTCTGCGAGGCTGAACTCCCCAGCTCACCTCGTGATTCCGGGGACAGGGAATTACCTGGTGCTTCACAGGCTGCTGCACTTTCTCGGGGTTCCCTAGTTCTTTGGTTCACTAGACCCAGCGGGACTGGAGAATGATCTTCTAAAGGGAACTTGGGTTCTTGTCCACAGGCAGCAAAACTCAAGGCTTCACTCAAATTCTCTTGCTCTGGAGTTTGTTTCTGCTCAGCACCAGTAGCACTAGGAGCTGCCCCCAAAGTCATTCCGGCTGCTGTCAGGTCCATCTTGGCAGCTGTGAAGTGGAATTGGAAGCTGTTGTCAGACGTGAGCCACTCTGGCTTCGCCTTGGAGGCTTGGTCAGACTGATTCCTGTTCACAGCACCTGAGGCTGCCCACTGCCCGGCTGCACTTCTGCTTCACTGGCTCCCAGGGCTAGGACAGGTAGGGAATGTTACTATCAGCACACGGACACTCCTCCTGCAGGGATGCCACTGCTGGTGCAGTTCCCTCTATAAGGCAGAGCCGCAGGGAGCAAAATGCCGTGGAATAAAAAGTCTTCAGAAAGGAATCAAATATCAAATTCCCTGGAGGGACAGTTCACCATCACTTGTTTTCTCCCTGCTCTTTCGCTCCTCAGCCATTTTGAGCTGCTAATCCCCAGACTCAGGTTCACCATTTGTCGCTTCCTCGTTGTCCCCTGGTTGTGCAGGACCATGACAAAGTGCTGAGTTTTTCCTGCTGTATTCAAGAAAAAGATCCAAAGAGAGAAGAAATAGGTCAGGATGGGCCTCACAGACTGTACTGCAGGATGCTGATGCCCCATGAGGACGATCAGGGCTTGTAAGTGTGAGGCTACTTTTAGCCATCAGCAGCAGCCTCCTTTACACCTTGAGGAAACATCCGCAGCAACGTCCCACATACTTGCCTGCCCCTAACGCTGATGCAGGAGCCCTCAATGAGCCTATCACCATCCCATAGCAGAGCTCTATACGCTCCAGCTGGTCCCCCTGCATCCTCCCGGCCTGTCCTGCCTTGCTGGAGAGCCCGTATCCACCCATGACATCCCAACCAGGCTACTGCGCTGCGTCCCTGCGAGCCCAGGGGCATCACAGCCCTGCTGCCATCCTGGGGGCAGCCACTGCTCCTGCCGCCTCCTTCTCATGCTCGGCTCCCATCTCACCCAGACGGGTGGGAGCGGGTGTCCTCGCTGCTCCTGAGCCCTACGGACCCAGTCAAACAGAGCTGTGTAAAATATAAAACACAGCCCCGCTGGCCGGGCGCTGCGTGGGGGCACACAGGTGCTCCGTGTTCCAGCAGGTGTTAACGGAGAGCACCCGCCTCCTGGGTGCTGCACCACAGGCATGAGCAGGATCCAGTCTTCACCATCACCAAGCTGCGTGGAGCGGGTCAGACCACAGGCTCCCCCAAACTGTGTTAAGGGCCCTTCTCTGCCCGGTGGTTTCTCCTTGTGAAGGGCACAAGCTTCCCTGGAGGAGCCCTACACGTGTCCACGGGACGGCCTTCTTCTCCCTCAAGAGAGTAAAAGGAACCGCAGCAGAACCCAATAGCGCGATCGGGCAGGGAAACGGGGCACTACAGCGAACCGCGAGAGGGCGGCAGGAAGGGAGGCAGGGACAGGCAGGGCGGCTGGGCCAGCTCCGGCGCTCAGGGCTTTAGGGAATCGGGGGGCTACGAGAGGGGAAGCGGCACCGGGCGAGAGGAAACCGCCACAGCGCTAGGGCCGCCCCGGCGGCCGCGGGCTGGGGGCTCCTGGGCCGTCCCCGCCGCTCCTACCTGCGCCCACGGGGCCGCGCTGCCGCCGCCGCC
>VWPW01005133.1:1125-26980 GCA_013389825.1 Crypturellus undulatus | reverse complement strand
CGCGCGCCGCCAACGGCCGCGTGCGCTGCGCTGCGCTCCGGCCGGCTCCCCGTCCCCGGCGCCGCGGTTCCGCTGGGGCCCCGTCCCCGCCCCCTTCATTTATTTATTTATTTTTTTACCCCAATAAACGGAGGGACACCTTGTTTTATAATTCTTCTCCCTTGGATTTTTTTTTTTTAATTTCCTTATTTTTTTCTCCTCGGACAAGCAGTGAGTGAAGGCGCTGGTGAGGCCCGCGCTGTGGAAGCACTGCGGGTCGCAGCACGGCCCCGACGCCTCCTCCAAGCAACCCGCAGGGTCCTGCCTTCTGCTGACACAGGCCCGAGCTGCCCGGAGCCTCCCGGGCTGCCGCTCGCCCCAGGAAAGCGCTTCCAAATGATGTCGCGACTGCATAGTAAAAGGTACCAGGGAAAAATTCGCCCTTCTACCAGTGCTTGGGGCCTTGCTCTCAGCGCCCACCTCCTCCACAGCTCTGGGGCTGCTCACACTGAGCCGGGGGCTCCCCACGAGGGTTTCTGACGGTGGTAGCTTCCAAGTCGCACTCAGTCCTCAGGAAGAAGTTTTCAAGTGTCAGAACGTTAGCTGATAGTCAAGTATTGGAGCGGGAATGCGAGCAGGGGAGCAATGAGCTATCGGCAGCTGTTGTGGAAGGCCAGAACGCCACTGCCGTCTTCCCCTTAGCCCCCAGGCTGGACCGAGGGCTTGGGAAATGGTCACTACCGGGCAGGACGTATCCCCCTAAGCAACAACACTGCTCCTGCGGCTTGAGCCACGCACCAACCCCTCCCTGGGCGCAGAGCCCAGAGCTAAGGGTGAAGAGGACACCGCTTCCTGGGGCAGGACGCTGTCCGTCTCCAGCAGAAACCGCAGGCTGAGGGCTCTATGCCCGTGCAGGAGAAGGCACAAAGGGCCAGTGGTGCCTGGTTTTCCTGGGTTTGATCCCTGCCCTTAGGATTCAGCCCCACAGACATAGAGCCTCGCAGTGGCGCCAGTTCAGCGAGCGGCTCCGGAGGCCACGCAACAGAGGAAGTTCTGGGGCACTGGCACAGGATCCTCAACTTCGGCCTTCTCACATGAAGCTGCGCTGGTGGAAGGTGATGTCCAGTCAAGCACAGCGGCCCCCAAGTAAGGCAAACAGCAAGGAGAGGAGGGATGGCTGGAGCCTGCCCTGCACAGCGGGCAGGACAGTGTGTCCTGGACGAAGCAGTGCTGAGGCCGGGACAAGTCCCAGGCTGCTTGAAGACAGCGATGGCAGCACCTCTGCCTGGGGCTCCGTACAGGGCAGCTCTGCAGCCCATCAGGTCACCCCAGGGACTAGCGACCGCCCTCCCCTTCCCCACAACACTGCCTGCTTTTCTCCACTCCGCCGACTGAGCACCAACAAATTTGTTGCAGGCATGGCTGTGACTGGAAGCAGTGGTTGTGCTGGAAAACACAGCTCTTTGGTATGAGGCTCCTTCAAGGGAGTTGCAGGAAGGAAGAAGAGAGAAGTGGGGTGGCTTCCAAAGCTGCCAACCACAGCGGCAGGGAGCCGCGGCGGCTCCGGCGTCACATGCCCGATGTGTCCCGTCGCCAGACGCACTCGCCTGCGATGTACGTGGCTTGCACGTACAGGCTGTCACTGAGCATCAGGAAATCTGCACCAGGCGGGAGAGAAAGGAAGAACCGTCAGGGATGAACAGAGGGAAGGGAAGCAGAGCAGCTGAATCTGGCTGAGAGGAACCGGACGCTGTGTTAGCAGAGTCCTAAAGACACAGACTCTAAAGACACAGGACTGTGTTAGCAGGAAAGGGCTGCTCCCCGCTGCAGAAGTGACAGTCCCCAGGAACCCTGAGCATGAGAAGTCACAATGCTGTCCCCATACCGGTACCTGCATCGGAGTCGTAATTCAGGGTTCCCTTTTCATGTTCAATCCCCAGGAGCTGGGCGGGATGAAGAGATGCTGCCTCCAAGGCGGTCTCTACGGAGCACCCTGGAACAGAGGAAGAGCTTTAGGCATCAAACACAAACCCGGCGCCAGAGCAGCCCCAGCATCCCTTCCCTAAGGGAACGGCTCGAGGACAAACACAGCAGGGAAACTCCTCCAAAGAGGCACCTGGCAAGGACTCGTCTGGATGACCAAACCCACAGGGCACCACGGTATTTTCAGCACTGAAGTTTCTCTCCTCCTGTTGCAGGAAGGCATTAGCATCTCATCTCCCTAGGGGATGCTGCCTTTTCCTTGGACTCCCAGGAGCCTATGTACAAAGAGTGCAGGAAGGGCTGCCATGCTGTCAGCAGGATGGAGCTGAGGAGGGGAAACATCCCTACCAAGACAGCAGGCAGAGGAGAGCTCTCCCTCATCCCTACCAAGACAGCATCTAGGATATCGGGAGACATAGAGTTATCTTCAATATCTCTGTGAGAAGAGGGCAAGAGAGTTCCTTGGTTATTACTACTGCAAGTTCAAATGAAGTTGCTGCTCAAAAAAGTGCTCATCTGAGGCCCATGCCACTGATCCCAGCCCTTCCCCTCATCTCTTGGGCAAACAGAAGCATTTCTGGGCTGAGCAAGAGCTTTCCCGAGTCCCCGCAGGCCCGGGGACCAGGCCAGTTACCTGTGGCTTCGAGGAAGTGCCGCACACACGTGTCCATGGTCGCTACGCTGCCGCTCAGTGTCTTCGTGCCTGTGAGAGGAGGACAGCCCTGAGCACGTCCCACAGCAGGTGTCCAAACCACAGTGGGAGGCAAAACGCGAGAAGGTGGAAAATTTGGAATTATCAGAAGCAACTTGGAGGACTCTCGGCCACTGCTGCTGAGTGACAGAATGAGGGGAGACACAGTCCGTTCTGGCAGTGTGAGGAGGGATGCTGAGGAAAAAAAAAACACCCCACTGACTGGGTGTTCAGCTGGACTGAATGAAACCCCTGTTCCCAGCTCTGGCAGTTGCTGTCAGGGTACTGAGCAAAGGATAATTCTCCCCTGAAATATCCCTGCAGTCTTCAACTGTTTGCAGTTTGAGGACTTCTTCAACCAAGAGTGGTGGTATTATAGTGAAGACAAAGAAAATGTCTGTGGAATCTCCCCTCCTTTTTATCCCCACGAGAACTTGTAGCATCCTGTGCAACAAGAGGTCCCAAAGGTGTTACGGATAGGAGCAATCTAGTGTTTCTCAGCTCATTCCAGCAAAATGGGGCCCTTGCCATCTTCTTGAAATACTGCAATCAGCTCAGGGGCAAGTTATTACACAGCTATTAGTTACAGGGCCACACAACCCAAGAGGAAGGCACAAGTGCTGCCTTGTTCTGCTGGGCATTGCAGTGTCTGCAGAGCTCTGCAGGGACGGCAGGAAGGGCAGTGGCGACTGTGGCTCCTTTGCGAGTGGCGCTTACCTGCAATGTAGGTGTTGAGTCCGTCAATCTCCACTACCTGCTGTCCCAGCGTGTGCCGCCCGGGTGCCAGCCCCATGCCAGCGATTGCGTCTGTCACCAGCACCAGCCCTGAGGAATGCAAGGAAACGGGCTGCATTAGCTTCATGCCTGCTCCCCTGCAGGTCTGAGCACTGCACTTGGCTGACCCCCTGGAGAGGAGCAACAACATCTTGAGCAGTGTCTCACTGAGGTGGGACGTTCTGGGGAAGAGCATTTCTGGGGCAGCAAGACTCGGCACGTGTGGGAGGCAGGACGCTGTCTGAGATGGCAAGGGGCCCGGCTGGCAACTCTGCGTGGTTCCAGCACCGCTCACCTTTGGGATGCGCTCGGTGGGCAATGCGCAGGGCAGCTGGGTTGGTGTGGATGCCATCAGAGATCATGCCATAGAAGACCCTCCGCCCAGCAGGAATCTTGTCACTTGTCAGCAGCCCCACGATGCCTGGGTCGCGATGGTGGAACTGCCCGAGGGGAGAGAGCGCAAGCTGTGGAGCATCACCAGGACGCGGAGGCCGCGACTGCTCCTGCTAGGGACACAGCTGCCATCTCTGTCACACAGTGCCTGGCAGCTGGGCAACCCCATCACTTGTTGGCTTCAGCCTTGACTCTCTTTTAGATCAGGTAGCAGCAATGTGAAGCTAGAGGTTCAGTGCTGAAACCGCACTGAAAGGCCTGGTGTGAAACAAGCTCAGGAGAATAAGCACCCATGGGGAATGAGAGAAAAACCACCAAAAGCAGCACAAGCAGAGGGCAGGTGCCCTCAGCCACTCACCGGCAACATGGCATTGAAGAGGTGAGTGATGAAGGTAGCGCCCTGCCGCACGGCCTCCTCTGCCTGCGAGAGATTAGCCACCGAGTGACCTGCAAACAAAAGCCACTGCTTGATGTTCTTCTAAGCGTTTCTTTCTCCACTTAGCTTCCCACAGGGACACCCAAGAATCCGACACTAGCACACTGTTCTTATGTACCCCGCTACGTAGGAGATGCCAGCCTTGCCACAGATATCTGGCAATGACTCTAGTTGTGGATGTCACCTGAACAAATGTGTGGTTCGTACTGTAATAACCATAAATGCTGCCTTGGTCCCAAAAGAACTGGGGAGACTTGGCCATTTGACTAGCCTGGAGGTCCTAGGACCATTCTGCTGTCCTTGGGTATTTAAGGGCTAGATATGGGGAGGACATACGTCAAGGGAATAGAGAGATATGGGGGACTTTGCCAAGAAAGAAGGTGTGGATAATACACAGCCCAAAACAAACAGTTTTGTTTTTCCCAACAGCAACAGCAGCTTACTGCTAAGAGCTGTGGGCTCTTCTGTACAAATACCCATTTTGCATAAGGCTCAATTTCACCCTGAAATTGAAGTTTTTTTTTTTTTTTTTCCCCCAACTGATCCGAGGCAAAAAAGAATACATAAAATGGGACCAGAAAAACGTGGCCAGTTTCAAGTCAGTAGCCTGCAAAGCAGTGGAGGAAAATGTCTCCCACACCATTTCCCCTGAAAAATGGAGTTATCAGAACTCAGCAGCAACCTTTGGAAAACTCATGTCACCTGTCAATAAGGCCTAAAGCAGCTGAACTTCAGAGTTTGAACCTTTCCAAGGAGTCATTATTAAACGGAAAAGAAAAAAAAAGCTGCTATTCCTTCCTGCATTTGAACAGCACCAGCACTGCTGTGTGTTAAAGTGCAGGGGCTCTAATTGATATAAAACTAGATGCCATGGAAAGGGAGACAAATCTTCAAGATCAACCTGTGCTCCAGCTTGTGACAATTCTGTGACCCCTGTGGAAGCCAGGATTGCTGCTAGTGACCCAAGAGAGCCACTACCCTGCAAGGGCTCCCAGCACTCCTGGGAAACGGAGACCCTCCCTAATCTTGGAGAGGGCAGCCACAGCAACCCCCCTGCACGTCTGTCGCACCAGGACATGACTTTATGGTTGCTGCAGCCCCGAGGGAAGGGGCTGCCTGCCCACGCTCTGTGCAGCACAGGGAGGCCACACTGAGCGTCCGCGAGCTTCAGCGGCAGCCGTACCGAGCGAGACGCAGATGCCCCGCTGGGTGAGCTCCCGAATCACCTCACTGCTCCTCTGCATCTCGGGGGCCAGCGTGACTATGCGGACACAGTCGAGGCTCCCGTAGGTGGCAAGCAGGTCCTCGAAGGCGCCGGCCTCGAAGGTGCGGAGGCAGCGCTCCGGGTGCGCCCCCTTCTTCTCCTTGCTGATGAACGGTCCTTCCAGATGGACCCCTGCCCAAACAGCAACAATGAGCCAGGGCTCTTCTGATCAGACTAGGGAACCTGCTGCTTCAGTCCCACTCTAGTCAAGCTGCTGGTGCCCTCCCTCAGCAAAACACCCTGTCCAGGCAACTCTGAGCAGAAGCGATGCCTGAGTGGGAGCAAGATTTTGTCCCCTTCACCTTTATTTTGCACCATCTCTCTCCACTGGTAACCATCTCCCCCTTGCCCCAACAGGAAATAGCTGCTGGCAGTCACAGATCTCTGCCTTCCCCCAGCTCAGGCCTTCCAAGATTACTTCCAAAGCCCATTTCCAGGCTGTGCCACCCTGGCACTCCATTCCGGGATGGGGCTATGAAGAGCTCCAAGTAAGATCCCAGGGCGCAGCCTTCCCAAAGAGATAACCCAACCAATTTTTCAGGATAGTGGGGGAAATCAATCCCCTGAATACCTGGCAAAAAACAAAAGCCTCTCGATTGCAGCACTCAGTGTGGTAGAGAGGAAGCACTGGCCAAGCCAGCAGCACACTGCCATTATCCTGTCCAACCCAGAAGTGCTGGAATTGTGTGTGTTCAGAGGCAGAGAACACAGCAAAGGCCAGGGAAAGGCCAAGGGAGAAAGTAGGTCTGTGCCTGCCTGTGCATCTTTCCCACCACCAGCCCCCATTGCTCTTTCCCCACTGTAGCTTCTTCTCCCATAATGAGAAAAAAGTTAATTATCCGCCTACGGCAGCTTCAGAGAAACAAAAGCACTTACCCAGGATACCAGCTCCATGGGCTCCACCATTTCTTACACTGATCTGAGGGAGGATCTAGAGAAGGGAGCTTTGTCAGAAGCGTCGCAGATGGAGAAACCCAGCTTACCATGCTGAGATACCCCCGGAGCTGCCCCAGCAGAGCAGCGATCCCTGTTACCAACAGCAAGGGCTGATGTTTGCCATATAAACCCAGATGGTTCTGCTCAGTGGAGCACTCTGAAGCGTCCCCCCTGAGCAGAAACAGCCACATCTCTGTTCCTGTTGGGACCGAGGTGAAGGATTTGCCTCCAAATCCGTGGGTTCCCGCAGAATTTGGCAGGTGGGGCACTGGGGACCATTAGCCAAATGCAGCTCGCAAAGGAAGAGCAAGTCACAAGCCCTACTTGTGCCAGGCAGCTGCTAGGAGACATCACTGACTTGATGAATATTCAATTTGAATAGTTGACAGGTTAGGGCCAAAAAATCAAGGGGTCAGAGTCCAGTTGCTCATGGCTTTGCTTTCAAGGCAGCTACCTCAGCCTCCGAAGAACAAGGCTGCAGCCTCAGCCTGCAGAGCTCCATCACCCTGGGGATGCGTGGGGAGGAAATGCTCTTACCTGGTGGTACACGGATGGGGGAGAAGTCACCAGCGTGGGGCAGAACGAGGTCACTCCATGGGAGAGGATTTTCTGACTGACCAGGTCAATGCCTGATTTGAAATCATCGGTAGCCAGGGAGAAGTCAACCCCGAAGCCTCCTGCAGCATGAACAAAACAGAAATGGAGGCTGCAGCCTCTTCATGGAACCGCTCTCCTCCCCGCTCCCCAGAACTTCTCCTCCAATGAAGCAGGAACAGGGTACTCTAAGAATGTGTTATGATCTCTCACTCCAAAATGCTTCAGAATTATTTTGCATGACAAGATGAAGCCCCTCCATTCACATCTGCAATGACTGGGCCCAAAGGGCTCTATCAGCACCTGTGTTTTACATTCTCAAAGCTCTCAAAATACAAATCCAACCAACACTGTCCCATTGAAATGTTTTTTGCCTCAACATCCCAGGGGTTTGCAAGAAATACCAACTTTTCATTTTGACTCAGGGGAAAAATGTAATTTTGAAACCCATTAAAGAATAGAGCTGACTTTTATCATGATTTAACACAGTCCTTCTCGGCATCCAGAAAAGAGCTACTGCTGGTAAAAACTGTTCCTTTGACAAGTCCCACTCTGACCCTCCACATGCAGGAGAAAAAAAAACATGGATTAAAAAGAAGAAGAAAGATGGGTCCAAAACCCCACAGGACCAAAGCATCAAAATAGATCCATTATGCAACAGCAGTAACCATGGGCAAAATGGCTCTTTATCATGAGCTTGGTGACTCACAGCTCCCTCAAGCAGCTGTCACCCTGCTCACATAAATTCAGTTGCAGCCAGGACCTGCACAGCGAAGAACAACAATGGACATACCTGGGAACCCCCTATCTCAGGGTGGCTTCTCCTTACCGTTGATCTGCACGTCAATGAAACCGGGGGCAATGATGCTGTCCTTGCAGTCCAGCTGGATGTCAGCAGAGCCCTTCTCATCAAAGAAGAGCTTCTCTGGGTTGAGGATCTTCCCTTCTCGCACCCACAGGTCCTCCCTGCGTGGAGTCATGCACACACTGCTCCTCCCGGCAGCAGAAGAGGGGCCCCGAGTGCTCCGCACACCACAAACCCTCCCTATTTCCCCATATCTGCTGCATTTTCCAATTGCAATCTCTGATTTTGTGTAGGGACCTGGAACTATGTGGGAAAAGGAGGTCAAGTGACAGAGGCGACCACAGCTTACAGGACAAGCGGGGAAATGGAATGGCTTTGCTTCCCTGGCTAGAAGCTGCCTCTTTGCAAAGTACCTGACATCTCCAAAGGGCTGCGCTCAGGAACGCAGCGGAGACGCAACCTGCGACCAACTGTCTCTCTCCTTGGCCTCTAGTTTTACGAGGCTCACTCGATAATCCTGAGGCCTCTGTCAAGCGGCCAGAGGGCCGAGGGTTGACTGATGGGGTAGCATGAGAGACAGGCGAAAGCTGAGGGGAGCATGTTAGACGTATGATGGACACGTCGCCCTTCCTTCAGGGATCAGGCCGAGCGCTGGGGCTGCGGGGGACACGACACGCAGGAAGCAGGTCATGGGAACCTGCAGACATGTCCCAAGAACACGGACCTTCTTCCTGGGTCATGCCTGGGCTCAAGGTCACCTCCGGGGGCCGAGGACGCAGCGCCCAGTGGCGCCCGCTCACCTTTGCAGCTCGTGATTCCGCAGGATACGGCAGTTTGTGAACTGGAAGATGGGCGCGTCCGAGACGGATTTATTAGATGGCATTATCGGGGCTGGGAGGACAGCGACCTGGAAGGGGGCACAGAGACAGCGCTGAGGACTATGCGGGCTCTGGGGACGAGTGACGAGGCAGCAGGGGATGAGGTGCCGAGGAGGGGACATGACGGGGGCACACGAGCAGAGGAGGCCGAGGGGACAGGCCCAGGAGGGCACTCGGGTGATGGAGTAGCCTCCCCTCAGCCCCCTCGCCAGCCCCAGTAGGAGCCACCGCCGGCTCCGGCGAGGAGCCGCCCCAAGCCCGGGCTCAGCCGCAGCACCGGCGCCCCCTTCCCCCGGGCTGCCGAAGCCCCGAGCGCGCCCGCGGAGGGACCCGGACCCGGACCCGCGNGGAACTCCCCGCTTCCCCCGCCCTGGTCACGAAACGCGAAGCGAGGGGCGCGCGCGCCGGCCCGGCCCGGCCCGGCCCGCGGCGCCGCTCACGTGAGACTGCCCCGGCCCGCCCCGGCCGCCATCACGGGAAGGGCGTGAGAAGGGAGGGCGGCCGCCGCCGCCATCTGGAGGAGGGAGCGGCCCGGCGCAGGGCTGTGGCGGGCGTTATTCCCGCACGGGGGAGCTGTGAGGGGCTGCTTGGCACCAGGGCCCCGTTGCCGCCTCGGGACCCCGGCGCTGCAGCTCGAGGCAGCGGGAGCTGGGGTTTCCTCCTCTCGGACTGTCCCCTCTTGCTCTTGGCACTGAGGTTGCCAAGCTGGAATAAAGCCCCGAGGGACAGCTGAGAGGAAAAGATGGCCCTGCTGCCACCAGAGCATGACCGGAGGCAGCTCGGAGGCAGAGGGGGATCCGTCCGCACGGAGCGGGTGAGGCGCAATGTGGCCCCAGCAGTCTTCCCCCCACAGCGCTCCCCTCGCGGGGCTGAGGCTCCCTGCTCTGCTGCAGCCCCAGTTCAGGCAAGCCCAACTGGGCGCTCGGGGCTGCTTGCCCATTGCAGCCCAGAGGCTCCATAGCGCTGCTCTCTGGGTCTGCTTGGACCACACTGAGCACTAAATGGAGAAAAGAGTAATGGTTTGTATCGAGGTTTCTGAGGGGTGGGCAGGCCCTATCCTAGGGTAGACTAGAATAAGCTCCAACTACTTTTACCTTTACAGATCCACCACCTTGACAGTTCCTGGCAGCTTCTGGCTGAGGATCCCACAATGAAGACCTGAGCTGAGCGGCCCCACTGAGGACCCAGGACTCCACAGTGCAGCCCTTGCACTGGTAACGTAACCATGAGCAGGGCAGCCCTGTCACGGGCCGCTGGGTCTTGGTGCCGCATCCCTCAGTGCTGCTCAGTCAGTGCACCCACGATATCTGCCATCTCCGAGTACAGCATTTCTTCCCCAAAGGCTCTGACACGAGCAAACTTTTTTATCAGGGGTTCGTGATTATTTACCTCTCGAATGGCTAGACCCAGATGTGCTAGATGTACATGTTGCAGCTTGTCCCAGAGAGCTGTTGGATGAAGTGTTGCAAACTGTGTGCTTGACAAGGCAGCAGCAGTGTGGACGTGAGCACAGGGCATTGGCCTGTGCTCTAACCTAGTCCTTCTGCCTTTTCTCTTCAGGGGCACGGATGCTGCCAGCAGCCCCTTTGATGTCTGTACTCTCTGTGACCAGAAGGGGAATAGATCTGCAAAATGCCCATGCTTTAAAGGCAAGTTCCACTTTTTGTTCAAATCAAATCTAGCGTCCTCAACACTCCAGATATTTAGTGCTAAATATCTCCTTGCAGGCATCCCCAGTTGCTTTCCATGCTCTTTCCTCCAGAGGGACAACTCTCCATTCTCGCTCTCGTGTGTATCTAATTCTGTGCCCACGCTATCGCAGAGAGTCACGGACTGTTTCTAGGCAGGGTGCTGATGTGGGCTCCTCTGATGAATCACACTGGAAAAGATAAATGATGGGGAACGTAATTGTGTGTGAACATAGCATCCCTGCCTGGCCAGCAATTGAATTCAGTGAGGTTTTATGCTGTACTTATCATTCCATGATGTCAATGATTGCCCACGCTATGTAAGCTACCTCTTACTGTCAGCAGTAAAGGCCATTGAGATAGATAGCTGGGAGTGCTTTTAATTGAGCCCGGGAAAACGATGCACACCACCGTTTGGGGAATCGGAGCTCAGAATGGCTTCGGACAGGTTTTACTCATCATGTCTGAAGTTACCCATGGCCAGGGGCATCCAGCTACACTGCAGTGGGAATGATTTGTGGCTTTGGTAGAGGCAAAGCTGAAGAAACAATCTCACCAAAAGTAGAACGAGGAAATAAATCCTAAAAATGTATCCCAGGCCTGCCTATTTGATCAAGTGGTTTTCTCAGCACCGTGCTGCTAAAGTGAGCTCTGATGTCAGATGGTGTATGCAGCACCCGAAGTGCCCGTGGCCAGAGGAGGGCACTTTCATCCCATGTACGTGCTGAGACACTGGTGACAATAACTTTCCTTGGCAATGGAAGAGACATCCAGGTAAATGTCAACACTGACTGCTTACAGAGAGAAACATCCAGGGCTTAAGAATATTCTGCCACAAAGTCCAGTCTTGACATAGATTTGGTGACCCTTTGGTGACAGAGGAATGTAAGATCTCTAAAAAGAGGCAAGCCAGAAAATGAGCTGCTGAATCAGAATGCTGAAACAGCCTGAGCCTCCCACCACACTGCGGGGAAAACAGAACAGGTTGTGCCGAGATGAAATGTATCACAAGTGGCTTCATCCAAGTTCCAGGTATGTCACCCGGTCCAACTTTATTCACCTATCTGGCCTGCTTACGTACCTATCCCTGTTGATGTTCTGTCTTTATTCTGCAGTTTGCAGTGAACTGTGTCTTGTGCCACCAGTAACTGCAAACTCTTTCCCCCTACTGCCCCAGTAATGGGCTGAGAGAATCTCAAGATGAAGTTTCACATGCTTTTTTTTCTTTTTTCTCCCTCCAGGGCTAGTTATTTTTAACCTGGCTCAGTTCCCAAATCAGACTCGCTGCCTGGCTGCGTGCTTGTTGTACCAACACACTTGGAAGAAGCAGGGAAGCGTGTGCTATAGCTGTGAAGAAGAGAGGTGGCCAGAGGAGGAGAGGCTTAGGCTAGCACTGCTGCTACGAGAAATGCCTGTGAAAGTAAAGACTTCGCTTCTAACTTCTCAGGTATGTTCCCAAAGAAGCCTAAGGAAGAGCCCTAATGCATCCAGCAGGCAGGGATACTGTGTGCATGCATTGAGTTGGAAGCACACTGCCAGTCCTGGGAATTAGCCATTTTCTTGTTTAATCTCAGTTTACTTGACCTACACAGTTTAGATACAGGTGGTGATCATGGCTCGCTGCCACTTGAGGTCACCCCTTTCTCTCAACAAGTGGCACAGGAGCAAAGAACAGATTTAACAGCATAAACAAGGTGGTTCAAAGTGTTGATAAGGGACCAGGGCCCTGCAAGAGCCACCAGCAAAGCTTCAGGAAACGATGAGGTGACAGGTCTGCAGCCGGTGGTGAGAGCCTCTCGTTCCCTTGGCGAAAGGATAACGTCAACCCAAGCTGTAGGTTTCTCCAGCACCTAATTTTGGCTTCCTGCTATGCAGCTCCCCCTCTGATGGGAGTCAGCAAGAAGTGTCTGTGCTCCAGGTCCTGGGGGAGGCATCCAGGATCCCCCAGTTTAGCCCCTAGGATAGTGCTGGTCCTAGAATAGTGCAAGGTGAGGGGTGGTTGTGGTGGTGGGGCTTGTTTCTGGATGCTTTGAAGCTGACAGAACAAGTACACCTGGGTAGGTCCACATGTGTCAAAGGCACAGGTAAATCTCAAGTGAGGTTTTCTATGGCAAGGTAAGATGGAAGCAGTGCAAGGCCATAAAATCAACATCCACAAGGTGAGACTGTGAGGGAAGCAAGGTTTATTGAGAGAGACTTGTTTTTTTTCTATCTGCTATAACACTGTAGTTGAAAACAGTTGCTTAGTAGCTCAAAACAGAAGTAATTCCACATGGCAGGGTAGTCGCATAATTTTTCCCTTGCTGAGCTTATCCCAAACTGGAAACTTCAAAAGAAAATTTATCAAGATTTTTAAAGAAAATTTAGTTGATTGTTTTTCATCTTAGGACATCACAGTAATTTAAAACAATTACCTGAAAGACAAATGAAAGTTAAGGTTGGTTGAGAAATTTTAGCCTTGAATTTCTAGTATAAATGACTTTTTCTTTCTAACCATCGCCCCCCAGTAGTCACTCGTCCTCCTAGCTTGGAGTCTGGATGGGATGAGCGGGTCTGTAATGGTCGTGATGAAATCCTTCCATCCGTTAGCAAGCACTCTATGGTGTGCTGGGGCTGATGAAATCCTGACCCTGAAATAAGAAACTCTGGAAAAAAAATGCAACTTATCTTTACTGTTGCAGTACTCTTGAAGTAAGAACCTCGTGAATTAACCTTAGAAAATGCTGCTGGAAACTCGCATTCCCTCAGTGCACAAGGTGGTTGCAAGATCCTCTGCATATGGGAAGACTCATTCCCATGGGAGGAGGAGGAAATCCCCAGTGCTACTGAAGGGCCAGCTGTCCCCTGCAGCCTCCCTCAGTGTCCCGGGGAGCCTGGCTCTGCTGTGGCTCACGGAGCAGGGGGCTGCTGGGGAAGGGCAACGAGCAAGTTATCACCCGGGCACCTCGACAACAGCAGGACTGTAAAAGTGGGTCATCCAGCATCTCCAAAACCCAGCATAAAGCTAAGGTTTCCCCACGTTTCTATAGTGATGAGAGCAAAGACAGATTTCCTGTTCAGACCTACCCAGTCCCTGTGCTCAGTTGCTGGAGACGTCCCCTGCAAAGCCTGTTTGTACCACAGGAACAGCCCCGGGAATCTGCTCAGAGCACGCAGTGCGCTGCGCGATTAATTAAAGCAGATCTCTGACAACAGATTAGCACCTCGCTCTGCAGTGCACAACTGCAGGAACAGGGAGCCCAGCCAGCATCACGCAGGGGAAATGGAGTAATGCTGGGAATGGCACCCAGATTTTGAACCAATAGTCAAGCTTTCTCATTCCTGCAGCTTTCTGCAGTTCCTGCTGCCTGGCTTGTTCCTCCTCTCACCCAGCTGCTGGGCTTTCCTCATTGCCAGTTATGTTTTTCTGGTCAGTGGTGGGTGCTCATTCCCCACTTCCAGTAACGCATCAACCGCAAGGTTCCCCCCTGGTACCTATGGGAGAGGAAAAGGCGTTTCTCCAAGCAGTTCTTGTCTGATTGCTGTTCATTTAAAGAAGGATTTAAATTTATCTAAAGCAGCTGCTGACCGAACTTTGAGGATGTGATTTTCCAACACAGCAGTAACCCCCTCCTGCCAATACAAAGAGCTGCAGCCTTTTTTTGGGAAGAAGAAAAAAAAGAAAGAAAAAAAAAAACAGCTAGTGTGAAAAATTTAAATATGAGAAAGATGAGCAGGCTCTAGGGAGGCATCGTGGATTCAGGCAGCATCCGACAGCGGCATCTCCTGTCCTTCCGTAGTCTGAAGCTGAGTGCGGTGCTGCTGCAGAGCCGCCTGCTCCGCGGTGCAGGGCTGACTCACGCTGCAGTGCCCGGCGCGGGCGCGATCTGCCGCGCTAGAGACAACTCCATGTGTGCCAGCAGGCACCGCCCCCGCTGCATCGGCACTCCAGGGCCTGGCGCTGCCTCTTCTCTTCCAAACCAAGTCACGTGTGCCAACCCTGTCGCCATAAACGTTTAAGGAAACTATAGAATTCTCTCCTAGCAGTGTTTGCAGGCGGAGTTTTTCCCACTCCCTGGCAAGGGCTGCATTCTGCTGGCACACTGCTGGCAGGAAACGAAGCAAAGGCACTGAAAGCTCCATAATTTTCCTAATTCTCTGGCTCACTTCAGAAATCTGCTGACAAAACAGCACTGACAAAGGACTTGGAGTGCGAGTTTTCATCTGGGAGTCAGAACTGAGGATCTGGAGCATGACCACCCGCGCAAATGTATGGCCGAGGCAAGGCGCTCCGGCTGTTCATTTTGCTCCTAGCTCCTTGGCTGGCTCTGGCTCCTGTGCGTTTGCCCCAGCCTGTGTTTGATGCTCTGTTCTGCTGCCTTGCGTGGGCTTATGTAAGAATGGAAGGGCTCTGCATTCCAAGGCACAAAGCTGAATGCTTGGTGAGGGGATTTTGCCTGCCTTTGGTTATGTAAGTGTCTGTCATGAACTTGAGCCGGTAACTGCCACCTTTCTGCGAGATGTCACCAAGCTATGGTGTGACCTTAGAAAGGCCTGCCTTTAAATTGCCTTTTTTTTCTTTTTTTTTTTTTTCTTCTGGAGAGTTACCACCAGCAGTTAGTTGCTCTCCTAAATGCCATTTGCTCACATGCCTCTGAATCAGCCAAAAGCTGGGCTGAGAGCAGACTCCTCCCAAGGAAGGGACAGACCCTACAGAGGCGCTCACAACCCCAACCAGGCCGTGCTGCTCCTGCTGCAGATCCAGGTCTAGCTGTCCTGCCCAGCGCCTCAGCATGGCGTGACATGGAACAGGCTTTGGGAAGGAGCCTGGCTGCTGAACGCACACAGCTTAGCTGTGCAGATTCTTTTGCTGTTGCTCAAGGAAGATCAAAATGATGCAATGAGCAGGCTCTAGAGAAACTTCCCTCTGATGCTTCACAGACATCCAGTATTTTCCATGTATCAGTTTATACCTCTGCACCCAGAGCACAATCATCGCTTCTGCCAAGTGCTCTGAAGTCACTCTAAAACATAAGACTTGCAGGGTACTCCGCTATAAAGCCAAGTAGTCTGTTAAATGAATTCAGGCAGGTCAGTTTTTAGAAAACAGTGAATCAACCCATAAAACTGCACTTTTAAGGAAGCTGTGATGAGAACCAATGCTAGAACTTGCTCATATAACCATCCTCTGACTACTCCCTGCTCTGGAGATATGGGAGGTGCAGGTGCTTCTGCAATGCTGATGCTGTGCCTTGGTCCACACTTCCTTACAACACAGATATTTGCCCCCTTCCTGCAGAGATATTTACATTAAGTGCCTTCATAGAATACACCCACACTACCACTGCCAGCCTCACACTCTCAGCACAGCTGACAAGAGGGGATTGTGACAGATCCCTGCAGATGCCCCAGCAGCCCAAGTATGATGGGCAAGGCTCAGACAGAACAAGAAGTGCTTTGCTTGTACTCTGCATCCCACCATGAAGGGGATACAGATAAGAACTTGGAATTTCCTCCTTCACAACGAGTTGATTAGCTAAGAGGAGCTTTTGAATTAATTTATCTTCAGAGAAGAGATAGTTATTGAGGTACCTTAATGGTAACCAGCACTGGCACCACCACTTTTGAGTGAGTTTTTTTTTTGCACTAAAGCACCTCTGACAGCTTCTGCTCCCAGTCACACACTAAGGCTACATCCTTGTCCCTGACCACCCTGCTCCACATGCTCCATGGAAGCAGCCTGTGACATTAGGAGACAAATTGCCAGGTTGTGCCTGAGCAGCACCTACCATGGCTGTTCCTGCCAGGCAGCCACCAGGAACACCCTTGTTCTCTGCCCAGGAGGTCACATCAGCCTTTACTTACAGCATGGGACTCTTCCAGACCTTTGCTTCAAGAATCTGCCTCCCTCCTTAAGAGAACTTTCCCCCTTGCTGCCCAAAATTAAGCCACAGGAGTCTGTTACAGCAATGTAGTGAGGAAGTTTTATTTGGAAACGTTGTATAACTTTGTAACCCAACACTGGGTGCACGACTTTGATGCCGGAGCATACGCTTTTACTACTGGAAACACAAGAGTGTTTCTGACAATTGCTGTAATATAACACAAACAATTCTCATACTCCAATACCAGGACACTACAGCAATCTTTAGAATCAAAATTACATCCAAGGAATTCTCTGCACTTACATTTGACCCCACAGTGTAATAATCTACCTATATATAAGATTAATATATATAGCATGGGAAATTGAAAATCCTTGCTCCATAGGTGTATGAACATGTCAAGTCTTTTATAAATAAACATCCAGTGAAGAGAAAAAATTACACGTCTAGTTCATATTTATACATAAAGTACTAACAGCAAATGGGTGGAAAATTGCACACAGGCCACCCCAAGCCACACAGCAGGCTTGGAGCTGCCCATCCAATTTAATATTGAAGTACACACAGGACAGACAAGTCACTAACATACATTGCGCATTTACAAGAGATCAACTACCAAATTGGGACAACTGTACACATTGGAGAGACCATTTTCATTCTGGAGCTTTTTTTTTTTAAATGTGGATTTGTTATATCTCTTTACATCATAGTGTGACGTTTACTTTGTAGAGAGGATAAGGGCAACAATGAGGCCATAGAGACCCAAAACTTCAGCGAAGATCAAGATGAGGATCATGCCCACAAATAACCGGGGCTGCTGTGCTGTTCCCCGTACACCTGCATCACCCACGATGCCAATGGCAAAACCAGCAGCCAGGCCACTGAGGCCCACGCTCAAACCAGCACCCAGCTGAAGAAAGCTCCTGTGGGACAGAGATGAGAGAAGTTTCAGTGGCAAGCAGCAAACCCAGCCCTTTACCTGCAGACTAGGCAGTTCTTTGCTCTCTTAAAAAGAATTTAAGAATTAAGAGCATTTAAAGGAAGCCTGCTGTGCTCTGCAACAGGGAGCTCCAGGTCCTGCAGCCAGACCTCTGAAGGAGCATGTGCTTCCAGAATCAGCAGCTTTGTGAGACCCGGATCAGCTGATGCTCAGTGACACCATGTGAACTATGCTCAGGCCCTGGGCAAGTCTGAACAACCCTCGGGGCTGCTGCTTCAGTCAGCACCATCTGGATAATTAACACTGCACTGCAGGAAAGTTGCACAGGAACCAGACACTCATGTCAATAGTGAGTGGCCCATTTTCCAGACTGGGGTGCCCAGGGAGCAGTTCCTATTGCTATTTGCCCATCTGGTAACCAAGAAATAACATCTGAACCTGCCATTTTTCAGATCAAGGCCAAATCTGACTAGGCTTAACATAAGGCTCATGAGTTAGAGCTTGCACCATGACACAGGCATCTACCCTGTTAGACATTGTAGAGACCTTGCGTTATCCTGACAAGGCCCAAGCCTCTTTCAGCTACTCCAAAAAGGCAAAGGTAGATTAAGTTTCAGGCTGTAGCAGGAGTAGAAGCACTGTGTCTAGCTTGAGTATTGGTTTACCAGCACATAAAGTAGTGAGCAGCATTAATTATTCACATGCATCTCCCAGGCAACAGCAGAGCCATTTAGACAGTCTGATTAACTTCTTGGAAGACCTATATTCCAGGTCTAGAATCTGGCTCCATGAAACAACCTTCACTTCCTATCCTGGGACTCTCGCAACTTCTGCACTACCTGCAGCAACAGCATGTCCAACCCATGAGCTGCTACTGAAGGAGAGGCATGAGGTGGAGCAGCTGAAATCCAGCTCAGACCTGCAGCCCCACGCAGGCTTTTTAGCCTTTATACTGCATTTTAGCATTGCCAGTGGTGACACCCCTGCATTTGGGAACAACGAAATTGTGACTCATAGAAGTGTGGACAGACCCAAGGGGGACAGCAACTTACTTGAATAGCGTGATGGAAGGAGAGAGTGCGTTGGCGATGAGGACTGCCACTACCAGGCCATAGATGGCTATAATACCCGCCATGACAACAGGGATGATTGACTTCATGATCAGCTCAGGCCTCATGACAGACATGGCTGCGATACCTGTGCCACTCTTTGCTGTTCCATAAGCAGCTCCCAAGGCTGGAAGAGGAAAAAAATCATGTTAAACCTGGTCCCAAACACCATCTCTTTCTTTAGACCACAGTGCTGGAAGTGCTGAGTCAGCCCAGGGAAGTCACACAAGTCTAACATGGTCACTTGACTACTTGATTTGTCTGCCAAGAATATTCCCTGAAGGATGGGGAGTAACTTATCTAGTTTCAGTCTAGAACTAAGAAGAGGGAGCTCTCCTGCTCTGTGATAACACTTTCTCCAACCTGGCTAGCTTCATGGCAGGGAAACCATTCCCTAGAGACCAGTGCTTAGTGCCTAAACCTGACCTTACTACTTCAGAGTTCATGTCCTCAGAAAGTCCTCCCAGGAGCAGTTGTTCAGCTGAACTGTGGCAGAAATGCAGCAGCAGGACATGCCTGGTTACTGCAGCAGGACATAACATGAACAAAAGCTGCATTTCTTGTAGTCACTGAGCCTTAAACCACTTAAGCATGAGCACATTCAATAACTCAACCCAACAAGCTGTATCTCATCAGTGTCCTTCGAGGCTTCTTGAAGGATTGGGCTGAGGAGAGACTTTCAGTTGTATCAAACATTCAAAACAGCAGGGAACACGCAGAATATTGCTGCACTTCCTTTCTTGCTGAAAGGATCATTTAGCTAATATCTACCTGTAAATGATTTGAGATCAATCACCTGATCATCCAACTCCTGAAACCAGAGTTAGGGGCAGAGCTTGTAGGCAGAGCCACCTTGCACTAAAGTACACGATCACCTACCCAGCTGCATTGCCCCAGCACACCAAGATCAAGCCAGGAACCCGAAGTCAGGTGTGCAAACCAGAACACAGCCTTGTTACCTCCAAGGGAGGTCTGCTGGGTTTGAGGCCTACAGCCCTACCCAAAAGGACCTTCTGCCTTGAAAATGTGCATTAATCTCACAAAAGCTTCAACAAATACTTCATGCTTTGATTCCGAAATACTTGGAAAGACCCCTTTGTCCTTTCAACTTACCCTGGAATAAGTAAAAGCCCTGGAACTAGACATTACCCAGCCATCTGGGTTGGAATGTGGGACTGCACTCATCAGCACTGAGATACATTGGTTAACAGCCATGACTTGGAGCAGCATAGTCAGCTGTTTAGAGAGGGAAGCTCCTCCTCAGACACTTTCAGGTTGATACTCGAAGGTATCAGTCCTGCTTAACCAGCATGAAGCTGCTCTAAAAGGCTATTGGGATATCACTTGGCTGCTCAGATTTGTTATGTCTTACTTTGTTCAGCCCATCTCACACTAGTATCAACTGGGGAGTGCTGCAGCTTGGGCAGAAGGTTGCTGGAAGGTATTCACAGGGTTTGCAATATACAGTTTCCCACTCAACATCTACATAAGAGTTTTCCCCATTCAACATCTACATAAGAGTTTACCCTCAAGCACTCAGAAACTGAATAGTACTCCTGGTTTTGCACTAAATCTTCAGACGATTAATCAAGTTCACAGTACTAACACAAAGATTGCCATCAAGAGGAGGTTTAGTTTCAGTTGTAGAGACTCACTCACCTATAGATCACTTGTATTAACCACCCCCTACAGACTGGTCGTCCTCCTGTCAACGTCCCAGTCACCACTGAGACAGACTCACTTCTAAAGCACACTGAGCAACTCCTTATATCTGCATGTCAGAACGAAGAGCAGGAAACAGATTTTACCTAGCAATTTGAGCTATGAGCCTGGAAACCATTGCACAGTCTCAACGCAGCAAAGCCAGCAGGAACAGGGAAATGCCTTTTCCCTTGGAAGGTCTAAGACAACAGAAGTTACCCTGTAACCTGCTTGAATTTGGAGCTTTCTCTTCTGGCGGCATCTTTCAGAGATGCAAAGAATGTGGATTCAAGAGTCAGATGACCTACTTACAGACTGGCCGCAGCATTTCACACAAGCTATTTCTTTCTGTCCAGAATCTTTTGCAATCCTCTGCAGGAAAGCAGATGCTCTGAGGGAGGGGAAGTTCACTGTTCAACCCTAGCGCAGTCAGTAGATCCTCCAAGCCTGAAGTCAAACATGTTGCAATTAATATGGGGATGACTTACAGAAGCTGATTTTGTAATAGCACTTACAGAAAGCCAGTCTGCTTATGGGGAGGGGAAGATCAGAGCAGGTTTGTGACTTTGTAGTTGCTCTGCTCTAAGGCACACACAAATGCCTGCATCCAAGTGCGAGCTACCCACACTTCTCATCTTGGCTTTGGGGCAGCTAACTGCCACAGCTTTAGGTAGCCCCAGTGCTATTACAGTACCAGGGCAAGGGGAAATCACAGGCCCTGGAAGAACAAGCCCTAGTGGGGCCTGACACCTCTGTCCCCAGGGGAGTCTTGTAGCAGCCTCCTGATGGGCAGCTCACTCTGGAGCTCCTGCAACTGCATCTCCTCCAGGACAGCCGGCTCCACTGCACTTCACTAGACTGAGGAATGCACCCTGGGCAATGGTGCAGCCCTGCATTCCAGCTGGCCAAGACAGCATCCATCTCCTAGCAAGACAGCCATCAAGTGTCACAGCTCTTCAGCTGCAGGTTACTTAGATCATTGTCATGTACCTCTTGACAGCTGTGAACATTTGAAGCACAGAGCTTCACATATATTCTATATTTAGGATACCTTTGAGTCAGTAGATAAGGACATGGCTTTCTTGGTAAATAGGGTTTGAAGAGCTGTATAGTGAAGACTGAAAGCAGGAACAAGAGGTATTCATCGCCGCACACCAGGACTGCAGCCACTCAGCAGTGGTTGTTATCAATAGCCTCCAAGTAAAAGGAGCATTTGCATAGATACCACTTCCTCCAGGCCCAGCTGAAGTATCCTGCTGTGCTCAGCCTGGCAGCAGGTCAGATTCAGGCTCTGCCCCACACACTGCAGCTGCCCACGCACAGCCAGGGCCTGCTGGGCAGAACTCACATCACTGCGGTGGGATCCGCAGCAGGAACACAGCAGAGATCCCAGAACACTAATAAACAGCACTTCCTTGCATCAGGAAGCGCATCAGCAAGAACAGCCAGGCTTTCCATTGACATATCATGGATTACTATCATAGTGCTTCCGACTTCTGCTTTTTCTCAGATGAGGACTTGTATCTGGGGCCTTGATTAATCCTGTACCAGATGGGCTGCCCCATATGGCAGGAAGGAGGCTTCCCCTGAACCCAGCAGCAGGCATCAGTTCACCTGAAGACCTGTTAAGACTTTGTTCTTGACCAAGAGGTGCAAAGGTCTACAGAGGCTGCATCCAGGTCAAACACACTTCTTGCTTCGCCATGCCGGGAGACGGGGTGTTTTCAAACGGGGTGGTTTCTTCCCACTGAGACTCAGACTCCTGCCAGCACACTGGACATGAACACAGCCATACCTCCAATTACAACGAGCAGCCACCCGGACAGCCCATAAACCCCGCTGCTGTGTACAGTAGCAGCACCGTATAAAAGAGATGGCCTCATCAGTGACATATTTGCAGTCCAGGCAAGTTCAAATTACACTGAGGACTTGAGCTTGTCCCTCGCTAGTAACTGCAGGGAGTAAACAGATAAGCACATAACATGCTGTAGGGTGGCTCTTCAGCTCTTTAGTGAGTCACCTCTTGTAGGAATAAGGAAGAATAAACGCACACAGTCCCTAACTCCAGTGGGTGTGGAAATTTCGGGCAGACGTAGGACTTTCAGGGTACAGCAATAAGAGTTAGTCAGCAAGGCTAAGGGGCAATTTATTTTTGTTCAGCTGACACTTTCTTTACCATACAAACTGCTCTGCGACCTGAAAGGTGACATTTCTCATGCTGGGGGTCCACTGTGCTCCAGACATGGACTAGCAGAGCTGTCATGTCAAGCTGCTGCAGAAGCCCATTTCACCCAGCCAGCCTGCATCACTAGCCAAGGGCATTTGCAGGCAGGAGGCCCCATTTCTGACACACAGAGGTCAAGGTCACTTGACAGGGCACCCAGTGGACTAGCCAAACTAGCCCGGTTTGAGGCCCAACACGCACCAGCTTCACCTTTTGAAGAGGGCACTGCGAGCTCAGCGGGTTACACCTCGTGTTTTGTGGTGGCAGCAGGGCACATGGAAGCAGGCGCGTCTGCAGCTGGGTGTCTCAAGCATCACCAATCCGTTTGATTGGATTGAGGCCAAGTTTTTTAGGCCTGTGACCACTGGCTGAAACCGCTCAGGCTCTGGGCAGGTATGATTAGAGGCCTGAGGCAGCTGGTGCTTATCTTTGCTGTGTCCCCAAAGGTCCTCAGTAAGGGTTAGTTCCTGCAGACACTGCAGCCCCAGGACAAGCAGCAGCATGAACCACTTCAGCATGAACCACAATTAAAGGCTCTGCAGAGACAATGGTCAAGACTGTTTCTATCTTGATCTGGAATCTGAATTTCAGCTGTTCCAAGCACTGATATTTACTGAGTAGAAAGGAGACCCTTAAATCAATGTCTTCCCTTATCTAAGCTGTAGAAATACAGCTTAGTTCTCTTATAATACTTCTCTCATGTCCAATATTTTACCTGCTTGCAGTAAAATCTGGTTATGCTAGTCTTTCTGCTTCAGGGTTTGGCAGTTCCAAGCTCTGATGCACCAAGTTTCTTCCCTATGCAACTACTCCTGCTCACACCACATCACCTTCCAAGTCTTCTCTAGTGGTTCTGGAACACAAGATGGCATCTTCATTTGCACTTTACTCTGAACTTCATTTCCCCCCGCTTCAAGTTATAGCTAAGGAACCTACAGGCTTCCCTTCAGATAAGGTCTGTAAGTCTTCATGGAAGTCAGCAGCTCCCTTCTCCCAGAGAAGACCCAAGGAATTGCAACATTTCAGGAAGCATAGACATATTTTGCCTGCAAATGTACAAGTTTCTTACAAGTATATTTAAAAAAATCAGACTGTTTGGGGTTCAGGCCATGCATCAAGCTAGATGTTCCGAGTCAAGAAGTTCACCATGCAGGTCACTCAACCAGCTGCTTCATGGTGGCCTTATTTGACACAAAAACAGCATTTCCCTTATTAGCTCTGCAGCAACAATAAGTAGAGCACAGAACTGGCCTTAAAGCTGCTGTCTAGAGCTCTTCATTAGCCAGCTTCCAGATGTGTGATGCTGCAGTGGTATCAGAGGCACTGAATGTCACGCATCCCCCATGCAAGGTTTAATTAGCAGAAACACTAAAATGTGAAGACAACAGCAGTACAAGCCTGCGACACTTGCTGCTTTCCTAGGAAAAGAATATTCTAGCACCAAAGCTTTGCCCAATACTCTGCTTTTCCATTTGGGGCACACAGGAGTCACACGGAAATCCCTGTAAAACTTGATCACTCACCAGCATCTGACCCTGTGCCAGCCACGTGTTTTACAGAGAGGAAACCAAGGGACCTTCGCTACCAGAGCAGGCTGCAAGCATCCGGGGCACAGGCAGGTCCGCAGGCAGCCAAGGTCGCAGGAACCCGCTGTGTCTCGAGCTGCCACCAGCACAGCCCCAACACAACAAGTTTTGCTATCTGCTTATCAGTAGCTCATGTTTCAACACCAAACAAAACTGCATAAAGCTGCTTGTTTTCACATCAAACTAGCCTGGACAGTACAGAACCTGAATGTGTTTACTGGAAACAGGTCTCCGAAATAGCAGCTCTGCACGAATCTGTGCTTTAGATACAGCATGAGTCAGACATGACTACTGCACCAATTAACACTGATCTGGGACATTTTTGGTAGCTTTAGACAGCTTAGAGGCTGCCTTCTAAGCCCCTTGATCTAAATCAGCTTGCTTTAACAATTAATGTTCAATTAACACCAGAACACACTGCAGTGCTGCTTCCCAGTTTGGAAAGCTGAATGGTGCTGCAAGCATTAGCTTATCCTGTACGACACCTCTGCAGCGCTGCCTTCAACATCTTGAGATATCTCATTAGACACATATCTCAGTAACAGCCAGAATTAAGAAATTAATTCAAAATTAGCATTATCTATACTGATTTAGACTTGGTCAGGTGACCACATTCTTCATCATGTGTTAGGACTTTGAGACTCTAGCTTGGTGCATGAGACCCATGAGCGTTACCACCACCCACCACCAAGAGCCCACATCAAGGACCAGCCACGCACCCACAGTGCTGTGATAGCTATGGCTCTTCAATGTCACATATCAGCAAACACCCATTTGGAGTTACCCAATGCAAAGCCTCCTCTGATTTGCAATTCCACAACACAATGAAACCTCCTGTTTCTAGGAAACACTTCAGTTCCACTTCAGAGATGCTTTGAAGTCTTACTAAAGGTTTATACAACCTTGTATCCCTCACCCTGAGGCTTTAATAGAACAGCTTACAATTAAAGAGTTTTAAAAAGAAAAAAAAATCATACAATTCTACTCCTTCGCTCCCAACTTCAATTTTGGACAAATAACTGAAGAACAACTCGCTTAAAGCTCAGTATTTAATACCTTAATCACTGTATTGCAAGAGTCAAGGATCTACCAGTCCTATTTCCTTATGTTTCCCCAAACCACCACTAGGTCTTGCCTGTTCCTTTACCATCGCTGGCCAAGAGGCTGAAGCCAATCATTTCGTACACTAGAGCAGCTCCCACCGCTTTCCTGACATTCTGTCTTCAAGAAGCTCCTGACTTGCCCATCCTCAGGCTTGAAGATCAGTGCAGGTGGCCACTAACTGCCCTTAGTGCAAAGGACCCTGTGCCATGAACACAGCGGGAAGAAATGCAGCAGCGAGGCCTGAAGGGGAAGGCATGGATGTACCTGGCACGGAACAGCTAGAGCGCCCTGTGCCAGCACCTGCAGGGCTAGATGGCTCCCCCTCCGCTGCTGTTTTTAAATCTAGCCTACAAGCCATACAGTTCAATCTGAAATACTCATCCAGCAAGAGCATCTCCCACAGCTTGACCCTTACAGCCCCTGTACATTAGCAGCCACACACAACTCAAGCTATAACCGCTTCGGCATCCACAGGGTGTGGGTTCTTCCTTGGGAATTATAAAAAGGTATGAGATGAAGAGACAACAGGCCAGTGGACACATATGCACTTAAATGCACAGGCTGATCTGTGATATTTGGTGCAGCTCTCACTTAAGACACCAGAAGCACATCTGCCCGCTTCAACGACACTAAGCGGTCTAACACCAGCTTCACTCCTACAATTAATCGCCACATTTAAGCTTCAGTATTAGCAGAAAGCGACCACAGGCACCTGCAGACTAAAGGCATTCCTGCCCCAAACGCTGCTGCCCTACGTACAGCGGGGGGCGCCAGAAGAGCTGTGCCCTACGCAAGGGCAGGATCGGGGTCCCCGGAGCGGCTGAGCCCCAGCGAAGGGCGCCGCGGGGGGCGCTCGAGGCGGCGGGCGCGGCTCTGGGGGCTGCGGGCGGCCCCGCTCCCGTCGCG
>VWPW01005117.1:3389-31827 GCA_013389825.1 Crypturellus undulatus | reverse complement strand
TTCCAACCTCTGCCATTCTGGGATTCTATGAAAAACCACACACTATAGACTTATTTAAAAGAGAGAGTAATCCTTGTAGCTGAAAGATTGCAACTGTCTACAAAATGTGTAGAAAAGGTACAGAGGAGTAGAAGAGAGACTAATTTTTCTAGATCTTCAAGGAGAGAAAGATGTATTGGGGAAATGTAATGGATTTTAAAATGCATCAGGGAAGACAGGGTTAATATGGGAAATGGGATAATTAGATGTAGTAGAATTATTTCTTCTAAACAAAAAAATGGATTCTCAGCAGTACAGGATGTCATTGAAAATACTTTTTTTTTTTAATCTTTTTCCAGGGAAAGTATGAAATGTTTCTTTTTCTTTTTTTTTTTTTTTTCTTTTAATTCTACTAGCTTTTTGGTTGCCTTGCTTTGTTTTTAGTGTATGTATTTCTTCTCACAGAAGCAAATCTTTCTGAACTACAACAGAAAAAAATACATATGGATAAATCCTAACTATAATTCTATGGGAACAGCTATTGATTCCTGTTTGGTTTCTGAAGGTGTTGTTTCTAGAGCTAGAATTAGCTTTTCTCCCCCCAGAAAAATCTCTGGTGTTAAACCAGTCTGGCAAAGAATGGGCTGGAATCATCTTCAATGAAGATATTTCTTGCTGTAAAATTCAACCCCCAATGGAGAGGATTACCTACCAACATAAACTAGATCTGTCTGTAATTACTTTTTTCTTATAATATCCATTATTACAAATCTCAAGAGCTTCCTGGAGAAATCACTTAGTGTGCACAAAAACGTGAACATACAAATTTATACATACAGGTAAACAGATAATTTGTGTTATATATTTTACATTCAGTTTTGTACAAAGCATGAGCTTAGACCTTCATTACAGTCCATCATAACCATTAATTGCTTTCCCATAAAATATCATGTGTTTAATTTCCTCCAGTGATTTTTATGTATCTCATACCATACTCTTACGAGGAGCACCCATGCTGTTATAGGTGAATAGGCATTGATTGAGCTAATAAATTAATTGTGAGCAAAGAAGCGGAAAGGAAGTTTCAAAGTTACATCATTTTTCATCCATCTCTATTTCATCAAGCACCATCCAAAGGAGTCAGATCTGGCACATTTTACTTACATGTCGTACAGAGGTGTATATGAAAATCTGAAGCTTTCAGGACCACTCAAATAGGTTGGTAATGGAATAATCTATTTATTAAACTTTTGTCTATGTGTTGCAATCTCTCTACTCTCTACGCTACAACTCACTCTAAGGAGATGTCCTTAAAGGGCACGCCATGAACAAAGCTCTCCATTGCATTAGAGAGAATAAACCATGCATCCTATGAATCCTTTTCAATTAGTAGTAAAAGGAAATTTGTCTGAAGCTCCACATATAAATACAATGTCTCATAGTTGCATTTAAAAAGGATTAGACTATAGAATCACTACCAAAAGTAAGTGCTGCTCTTCTTGGATACTAAGCTTTGAGCTTTCTGAAAGTCCAGCTATCCAATAGTGTGTTCCTTAGCAACACAAGCTGCCATGTTCTCACAAAACCTATTTTCTGGCACCTAAGTAGAACATCACATCATATTCAAAGTGCCAGCCCTTGTCTTGAATATTCTAAATCCAAGGATAGCTAAGGCTCCAGAATGAAATCTAAATAACAGGTTCCAAAGCTATAGCTATTTGATGTGTGTTGGAAGGGAATCTTTACTTTTCTTACTTACACTTATACTTACAGAATAAAAAGCACATTCAAAGCTGAGGTGTATAAGTCTTTTGTCTTCAGGGAAGTTTACCATGATATACAAAAGTCTCAGACTTCATGGTAATTTAAAATGAGTTTAGCAGAAAGGATAATTCAAATAATCCAAATTATTTGCCTAGGCTACATCCTCAGAGTTCTTAAAATATTCCCCAAATCTGTGCCTGTATTTTAGAGTAGCTGATTCTGAGTTGTGCAGATTTAAGGACATTTTCTTAAATCCCCTGATGTCTGTGTTAATTAATATATTTCATCAAAGAGCAGAGGTTCAAGTCAGCAGAGGGCTTATGATCTCATCTGCCCAGTGCAATGCTAGTGCATACACTGACCTTCCACAATGCTGGTTCTCTAGTCAGATCCCAGGGCTGCTGTAAATGCTAAAATGAAGTACAGGACCACCACTGTTAATTTTTTTGCTGTTCTGGTTTAAGATAGCCATTTTTCACAGTGATGGGACATCAGGGAGGACATGGAGACAGCTGGGGTAGACCCTTTACAGCAAGTTCTCTGAACTGAGCATATTTACTGTACATATCAGTCATAAAGACATGTGCTCCAGGAGTGTCACAGACATGCGGGCAGGAATGAGTAGAACAAAGAGTGTTTATATAAAATGGAAAAAGACATATTAAAGAAAGAAAGAACCAGTAATATATGTAAAATACACTACTGAGAGAGAAGAGCAAAATTTAAGATGCAGAGAGAGAAGAGCAAAATTTAAGATGCAGAGAGCTATTGCATGGTGACAAAAACAGTGATGACCACATGATCCCTTCATTTTACAAGTCTGGTGAGACTTTGATTAATCCCCATTCCAGAGGGTTTGCAGAGGGTCCAGACTTGCACTTGTCTCTGGAAAGCAGAAGAACTGATCTTATGAGATCATTTTGCAGGATCTAGTTTTCAAAGTTACTTTCATGGTCTTTTAATTGTTGATGATGATCATGCTGGGCATAAGTATATGGGTAATTTCCTGTGACTTTTGATGGAATAGACAGACTTCCAAAGCTCCCAGATTTTTTCTGTTCCCTTCTTTGTTCATTCTTATACACTTTTTTTTCCCCTCTGTAACATATTGTGCTTGCTGTTGTGAAATAATGGGTAATAAAATGCCCATGTGGCTGGCCTGTTCTGAAAAGGCTTCCCTCCACTGTATTTATATCACTTGATTTGAAATATACATATGATTTTCCTGGATTGCTTTATAAGTTGATAGCACTTGGGATATTATATCCATTACTCTGTGGATGGTAACCACAATTATGCTGCTAGTTATACAGGAACATCACTGTGCGTTTTTGCTGTTATTGGGAAACTTGGTAATGGAGATGTAACTGTGTAACTGACTGGCCCTTTGACTGACATAAAATGATTCATGTACAGATAATGTAGTGGTACACTGCAGTATCTGTCCACCACATACCAACCTAATGAGCAAGAAGGCAAAGGTCTGCTATGCAAAGAATGGGCTTCTGAAAAAGAGAAACTCAGACACCATGAGCTCCAAAACTTTACACTTCTTATTATATGAGGATAGGGCAATGCCATAGGATTCTGAGATATATGTACAAATAGTTCCCTAAACACCTTTGAGTGTTTCTGAAGATATGAATATAAGATTTAGGCATTAGAATGATGACTACATTTTATGAAAAAAAAAGGACAGGGACAGGTGTTAGATTTAGGTATATCTTTTAAGTCAAAAAACCCTCAGGGAAAAATCTTACTCCAAGATACAAAATTAGGCATATGCTATGTTGAATTTTCTCGTTTCTAGAGGCCTGATTCTTTTTACATCAGTGAGATTACATGAACTTCAGATTAAGTTATGCTTGGCAAAAATCGGCTGGATTGTGCCTGTACATACACTGTAATTTAAGGAAAAAAATATTGTTAGGAATCTGACTCATCACTTGTGTTTTTAGATTCCTAACAGTTAAACATGTTAACAGCTGTCCTAAATGCTCTTTACAGTCAATGGAGAATACTGCACAGTTCCCAGGGGCAAATCCTCTCTTCTGTGTCAGATGTTCAGTGCAGGGTGCAATGAATCACCCTTTGAAATTGCTCCTTCTTCTTTGACTCAAAAGTCAAAATAGCATTGGTTTAAATAGCTCTCTGAATTAGAAACCTAATCTAAATGGGTTATGAGTTTATGAAAAGAAGCATATTCTTAGGATGGAATTTATTATCTTCACTTTTTAGATATTTACACTAAGCATGTATTTCTGAGACTATCAGGTAGGCCCCACTTATAGTTTGGGTAGAGGAACATTGTTTCATCTGATATATACTGAAGATTTTCTTAAGAATAAGATGAATCTTGACTTTTTTCCATTTGATGGCTAGAGTGACAAGCTAGAAGGTATGGAGCTACCTCACTGATGTCTACATTTAGTCAGATTAGTTCCACTCTTAAAGAGCAAATAGATGCTAGCACTTTTCCTAATAGTTGTTTGGAAGTGTCCATGTTAGCTGAATTTTCTTGATCAAATTAAAAGTAGACTAGTGCCTACATTTCCAAACTCTTAACCAAGTGACAGCTGGCTCCCTCAAAAAGGATGTTAAAATTTGACTGGAGATGGAGAATGAAAACCGTCACTTTTCAGTAGGAGGCCTCTCTAGGTCATTTGTAAGGCAAGTTAAAATTATTTTCTTGAACACAGATTGCAAAATAAGATTTCAGTCTTCAAAGTTCATAATTTTTGTTGAAGATATACATTTTTATGGTGAATAAACATTGCTGAGTGACAGGAGGAAATTCATATTGAAATATGTAAAACATGTTTTCTATTGATTGATTTTCAAGACCACTGAGTAGATTGCACAATTAGACTGACGTTAACAGATTTATTCCATTTCCATGATTCTGTCCAAGCTTTTCAAGCTGTGTTATATAAAACACAAAATCCCTCCAAACTAATTGAAATAACATTAGGCATAACACTAATGAAACAAAACATTAAGTGTGAATTTAAGCAAATGTTAATAAAATAAAAAATAAAACCCATTATGAAATAACTTCCTATCTAATCTTTCTATCCATCTAATCCATCCATCTAATTTATACATAAGCTATGGAAGCAGATTTTCTTTCACTGTGTTCTCACAAAACCTAATATTACTTGGAAGACATGCATGCATATTAATTGTAATATGAGTTACAGATACAAAAAAAATCACTATTTCCATAAAGTTGTAAGCCTTTCCATCTGATTAGTTACCACCAAGGTTATCAAATGACTGAAAAGTTATTTGCACAATATTTATGTATTCAGATGATATGTTCTGTATAAATGTGAGGAAATATGGGAAAAAAATATTGCCTATTACTCAAGAATCTGTAGTCAAAAGTGTCCTATCTGTGGAGGCCCTTAGGGGAAGATTAGAGTTCAGAAACATAGACAAATATTAAAATTTTCTGGTCATTTTTCTCCTCATATGTCACGGAAGGTTGCCAGGAGAAGAAAAGTGGAAGCAAGTAATCACTTCATCTTAGGATTCAAAGTTCTTAATTCATATACAGTGTCTAATGTCTGTAGCAAGCTTATACAATTAGTATTCCGTAAGAAACAAACAATGCTGAAAGAGTAGAAATTGCTCTCAATGTTCCCCAAGCTTCTTGTTGCACAAAAGATCAGTAAATTCACATGAGGGAAAATAATATTTTCAAAAAAACTAAACAAACAGAAGACAAAAAGAGATTTGCTTAAAATGAAGATTGAGAAAACTGGAGATAGAACAAGAAAAGAGGGAAAATGAATAACACAAGGACAAGGGAGATGTGATGTGGCATAGGGCAGAGAACAGGAGAAGGGACACCAGACTACAGCAAGCAGCCCAATGCAGATGCTTATGCTATTATTTGCAGGCAACTGTTAATGTTGTTGCACTTGGCAGCTACATTTCTCCAGCTTTATTGTCTAATTGTTAAGCTTCCACATGTGCATTTCAGCTTCCACTCAAAAGGGAGCGATTTTCATATATCCTGGATCCTCAAGGTATCTGACAGTGCTAACTGAAACTACAGATGTTCATCACCTCTGAAAGTCTAGCCAACACAGATGTTCAGGGGCAAAAGCATGTGTACAGCAGTCATCCAAGAGCTTCTGTCTTGCTTTTACATGATTGTTTTCTATCCACTAACAGGGTCTTTCTTTCTCCTTTCTTTCTTTCTTTCTTTCTTTCTTTCTTTCTTTCTTTCTTTCTTTCTTTCTTTCTTTCTTTCTTTCTTTCTTTCTTTCTTTCTTTCTTTCTTTCTTTCTTTCTTTCTTTCTTTCTTTCTTTCTTTCTTTCTTTCTAAAAAAAAAAAAAGTAAAGAAGTTCTCTCCAAAGAAAAATGAAAAGTGAACATCATTGTGAAATAGACGGAATTTTAGGATCACAGAATTTGATCCAGTTCACTCTGATCTCAAGGAAAAAAATCTCCTTTACTCTCTCCTCACTAAAACCAACAGGATTTATGGTACAGTGAGTCAGAAAAGAGTCAAGCCCCTCAAAAGTCTTAGCAATTTTGTTTATAAGACTGTAATAGTATCCAAGTGAACATTCTACATCTATAGCAATATTTTAAAAAATCTTCTTGAAAGACTTTAATTTTTTTTTATGTGAACACATGCAACAAAAAATCATTTCTACAGGTTATTACAGAATTTCACTTTCTTTCCTTTATGCTTCCTGTTAAATATAAGAGCACGGCAAAACTAAACCAAATCAAACCAACAACCTCAAAACAAACTAACAGACATGGGTTGTCCAACTTAACCCATTCATAAGAGTAACTCACAACATAACCTCACTCTCTTCTGAAGGATTCAAACTTGTGCACATTCAATGGCCTCACTTTTTCTCCAGCTTTGCAGATAATTTGAAGTGAAAGTTTTCATGCAAGCCATAAGTCCCCCAGACATGTAAAGCAGCATCCAAACAGCAAAGCATTTCAATGCAAATTGATTTTTTCTGTGAAAATTAATGAATCTGAGGCAGATATAATACAGAGCAAGATTCCCCAAACTGAAATAGACCAGCAATAAAAACGCCAAAAATGATAAGGCAGCAATACACATAGGAGATTTCATCGCTTGGAAAAAAAAAAAAAGTAGTTACTGTAAATGAGTGGGTGTTCTTCTCTTGCTGTATTTTCCCTCCTTCTTTCCTTTTTTTGTTTATTTGCTTCATTTTCTTTGATTGCTGAACAGAAACGTGCTTGCAAAATGATGGATTAATTAGGAGAAACTCACAGCTCTAGTTCTCACCACTACTGTCTTTAAAAAAGGAAATAACTTCATTGCTATAAGATCCCTTCCAAAGTCCTCATTATTACAGTGTGGTGGGCTTTGAATGCCATTTACATAATAGCTAACAAAAATGTACTCAGCGAAACACCGGGCCCACTAAACACGGGAGATAATTACATTGGGAGAATGATATTCCACTGCCAGCTCCATTTTCAAGATACATTTATTCGCCCCGTACACAGCCCCGAACAACCAAACAAGCATTAACATATCACGTAGGTGTGCACTATTGCAATCTACGTGGTGGGGGAAGGGGAGGAATACAACACACTACTCTTGGCATATATGTACCACCTGAATGGTATTTTTCATTATCTCCTGCACTGGGAACATTGTATTATTCCATTGGGAAGTCATAGCGAAGAGGATATAATTATCAGCAAAGTAATGGGGATCCTCTTGCTAATGGCCAGCTATTCAAATATCTCAATATAATCGTCTTGCCCAATCTCTCCCTGTTGCCTACTCTTCTGGAGAAACTCATCATTTTTTCCACTTACTCCAGCATAATGAATTCATTTTGCATTTTCTTTGTGAGAAATTAAGAGGAATAGCAATGTAATGTGTTGACATTTGAAATGCAGCATAGAAAAGTTTAGACTGGCAATTTAGTTTAATCGCCCACTAGCAGGGAGAGGTTACTTATTAAATTAGTTCTTGGTATACAGGACATGCATTTCTCACTAGATCTCTCTCTTCCTTTTTTTTTTTTTTTTTTCTTTTATCCATGACCCTATTCACTAAAGAGGAAAAAAAATCCCCTTGCATATTTTATTCTGTAATTTCCTTTATAATCATTGTTGTTGAAAAAGGATGGGGGTGGGTTAAAGAATCTATGCACTCACAGTGGTGGCCAGTGATAGGACTAGAGGAAGCAGCCAGAAACTGAAGCACCAAAAGTTCAACAGGAACTTAAGGAAAAAAAATTTGACAGTGTGAGTGACAGAGCCCTGGAACACGCTGCCCAGAGAGGTTGTGGAGTCTCCTCTGGAGATCTTCCAAACCCTCTTGGATGCAGCTCTGTGCCACGTGCTCTCGGTGACCCTGCATGTGCAGGAAGGTTGGACTAGATCTCTAAAGTTCCTTTCCAACCATAAGGTTTCTATGATTCTATGTAGAAAACTTATCTTCTATAAAAAGAAAGAGCAGAAAGTACTACTAAAAGTCCCTTTTAAGCTAAGCTTTCATAAAAAACACTGAACATTGATTGCTACAGAAGTTCTCATGGCATTTTTTTTCCAATAAGATGAGTTTTTTCCTTGCTTTCTGATGAAATTTCCACACAGGCTTTCATATCCCAGTCCTGCTTTGCTTTAAGGTTTTAATAGGATATGGAATTATTCCCTCCCAAGATCACAAATGTAAAAGTCGTTAGGAATAGTAGAAAAATGGATTCACAAGCAATACTTTGGAAGGGAATACACTGCTGGAGTAGCTGTATTAATCTTGTTTGTTTCATTTTTTTCTTTTTTTTTGTGTTTTAATACAGATGCATAATTGCAAAATATAAAGGCAGTGTATAAAGATAGTCACCTCAGCTTGGCATATCAATGAAACATCTAATAGTGGTAAATGTTAGTGTTAGTGACCAGGACATCACCCAAGATGAGGCAAGTAACCTACTAATTTCTTATCCACATATAAACAACTGCGGGTAAGAACATATTACATATGTTAATTAATTTATCATTTCTTGTTATTTTTACATTCTGGTAGTCTTCCAGATTACTTTCAACAGTAAAAACACACTGCTATTTCTCTGAAAATGAGCAAAAGCAAGATTAATATGATTCAGACTGTGGAAAAAAAGAGTCTTGGAAGGTTTATTACTATTTATTCATTTATTTATTTAAACATGTCTTTTCTCCGTAAAAAGTAGATTAATTTATGAAGTTAGCTTTACTAGTAATGAGATAACAAGGTTTATACCAAAATATACTACCTATGGATAAAAATATCATCAGTTTAAAAAAACAAAACAAAACAAAAACATTGTCAGATGATATTGTTGACTCTCATGTAAGAAATAGAATAGAATAAAATAAAATGGAATAAAACACTATGTTATTCAACTTTTTGTGCATTCATTTTTTTCATATAAGGTCTGAGTATGATTTCTTACACTTCTTCTCTTAACATGCTTGTTCCATCAAGACAGAAATGGCCTAATTACTCTATGAAAATATTTATACTGTGCAAGATGCAACTAACTACCTTAAACTGCTTACAGCAGTAGTTAGCTGTTTAGTGTAAAGCTCAAATACTTACTAAACATATTTGAACCCTTTCCTCAAGCATATCCATAGTACAGAAATAGAAGAGGTGAGTAGAGAGGATAGTTCTCACTTGCCATTAAATTAAAGGGAACATTAGCAGGGATTTCTGGACAGAACAACTGGAGGACTCTGGATATGTGTAAGAAAGCTTTTACTATTTAATATGTTAAGGACAGTCACTTTTTCATAACATTTTTAGAGGAAAATCTTAATGGCTGTCTGAAGTGTATTTTTCCTAAGCAAAGAACTTACCTGGACTATCTATTTTTACAAGAAAGAAATATGGCAAATTCTTCTCACAAAGCCTTGTTTTACACTGGCAGTTAATTCCACTGGCTTTATTTGAATTGCTCCTGATTTACACTGATGACAGAAAAGATTCAGGTTCCCTCGTTTTGTGAATTTCTTCCTCTGGTAGTTTTGCTTCTTAAGAAGCTAAAGTTGTGTGCTGTGACTTACTGGCTTAAAAATCCCTGCAATTTCCCACAAACATTACTCAGAGCTCAACACATACTATGCTGGAGCAAGATGCCAACAGCAGGTCCTTAACAAAGCTGTTGATTTCTCAGTGTAAAATAGAGTTTTCTGCTTGAAAAGTTCTGCAATTTCCTCTTTGTGCCAACAAGCCAGCCTTCCTCCTCTCCCTTCTTACATATATACTGATATTTTTCTTCACTCCCTTGCAGTCTCTGAAATATTCGCTTTTTTTTCCCTTGGTGAGGATCTTTATGAGTATACAGGCTGTTCACCACAATTCCATGCCTACTATACTTAGCCTCTGCAAAGAAGACACACTAATTTTCACATCAGAGCATAACAGTTTGTAAACTTGTCTTACACTATTAATTTCAGGAATCTTCCAGTGCCTTTCGATGGGAAATTAGCAGTCAAATGTGTTTAGTTTGTGGAAACATCAGCCATACCACCGACAAGAACGACATCTCACAGAGCTGTAAGTTGTTAAGAATAGAATTTCTTCAATTACTAATGCATACATTGTCAGGGGTGAGTGAAAGGAGTTGGCAAAAGGGAGAGGTAGAGGGGGAGAAAGTAAAAGAGACAGAAGTACTACAATAAGCTTGGAAACTTTCTATGTTAGTCAAAACCTGTCAGCATTCAGCCTGCATTTCCGAATGACTATTGTTAAAAAAGTGTTAAAAAAGCAGACTGGTTCTATTGTTCATCTCTTGGGAGAAAAAAAAAAAAAAAAAAAAAAAAAGACCTGAACTTTTAAAGGCTATTTTTAAAGGATCCTATTTAAAGTTTTGGCAGAGTTGGGAACCTAATTACTATATGTCATTTTCTAAATGTAAATGAGAACGCAGTTGAGGAAAGAAAGAAAAAGAATCTGCAGTTGTCTTGGGTTTGAAGAGCCCCCCTGCTGCTGACTGCATGGCTCTTTTCTCCTAGCTTCCCTGGCCACAGAAAGTACCAATTCTTTCCACAATTTAGATCATGGGAAGCCACTGTAGGCATGATGGGGTGCTCTGGTGAACTGGAAACGAGAAAGCAGCAGGTCCTTTCATAATGGCAATAGCGGTGAGACATCTGCTGATCCCTGGTACCTGTAGCTGGGAATCTAAAAAGAGTGATGAGGGAGACAAGAACCCAGATCCTACCAGCTGTTTTGTGCACCATCTGCCATTTTGTTCAACTATTCTGTGTAGAAAGTCGAAGGCATTAGGAGCCTGAATCAGGAGAATGGGGTCAAGGGATACTAAAATATAAATTAGCGTGTTAGTAAGAGATGACTAGTGAAAGATGATCTAAAGTTGCCTATAAAGGTGATGTGTTCACGAAATGGGAAATTACATTACAGGGAGAGCAATCTCAAGAGCAGTGACAGAGAATGAGCACCCAGTCCTCATGGATTCATGCAAAAATCTGCACACAGCTAAGAGGTGTTTTGCATTTTCTGCATCCTCTTTTCATCCCGAAGTGTCCTCCAGTTACCATTATCATTACCTTCCTCAACATCTTTGTGTCTATTGCTTTTTAAGGCTAAGCTGTTGCCTGTTCCCAAATGAAAAAAACAAATAAACAAACACACAAAAAATCCCAAACAACTATGCCTTTCAAAAGAGACTGAAGTGGGAAAATGAACTGAACTGAAAAACATTTCACCTCTTAGTTTTGCACAGTAACAGACAACACTGGCATTGTGCAGATTTTACCTCTTAGCATTAGCTGGGTATTTCTTACCTCCGGTTATGTGTGGAGGTACCTAAGGCATCCCCCCCAGGTCAGGATGTAGAGTTACAGATGTAAGGATAATGAGGAGCCAAGGGCTACAGAGTTTTTCAGAATGCTGTTGTCATATAGCTCACTATATCTCTATTTCAGCAGGCACTGCTGAATGCATCATCCAATGTCTGTCAGCAGCTGTTGGATAACACCTCAGTCCTGACACATCAGGAGTGCTGTTGGTGGAAGGGGAAAGCAAACAAAAAATATGAGGGGACTTAAATCTTTTTTTTCTTTTTTTTTTTTTCTGGGTGTGCCTTTTATTATTTGCATTTTTGTAGTGTGGGTTATGCCTCTGTCTGCCAGTTGTTGCTAAACTGGCCTGTAGCAGAACTCACTGCTCACTTAATGAGGCTGACCTAGCTCTATTCTTTGTTATCTATAGTATGCCTCATAATGGCTATACTTTAAATCAGTCCAGAAACAGAATCCCCTGGAACCCTGGTGTGTTAACTTAGACTTCTATTTCTCTATGACATACATTGAGCCCTTCTTGTGCTATAGGGTAGTACTGGCAGGATGCAAGTGATCTTTGACATTCACTTCTCCTTAATAATCTGTCACTGTTTCAACATGTCATTTGTCACTATTGGTTTCTTATTCAAGAGACTGGAATGAGAGAGGTGTTACCAGTCACAAGTGACATCTATTAGCATACACAAAAGTGAATCTTCTTGCTGCATACCTTGTACATACATTTAAATATGATTTGGTGCATTAATCTCTACACATCTCTTTTTCTTTTAAATAAGGCTGTCAACGCATTATGGCATATATATGCTTTCCTGCTTAAATAAATAAATATGGCAGAGTTTTTACCAGCTCTTAAATGACTTAGTCATGCAAGTTTTTGATGGTTGTGTTCACAGCTATAAATTAAACAAACATCCCTGAGACTATTCACTTTTATGGAGGCCAAAACGCGTCCATGCTATTAATCTCTCTTAGCCCTCAGAAGTGTATGGCCACATTTAAATCGCCTGTTGTGTCCTTAACCCATGCTAATGATGTTCTATTCACAGGAACTTTGGAGTGTACAGACCAAAAACAGACCAGGAACTCTTTTGAAAACAGTGTGGACGACATGTTCAATGCACAAAAATGTAATGATTAATTTAGTGATATATATATAACCTATGTGACGTCTCACTGACATGTTTTGATTTCCCCTTTTTGACTGCAGGGTGTGAGGAAGAGAAGAATGGATGGATAAATGACTATATAACTGTCTCAATTCATTGCTAAATCCCTTTTTTTTTTTTTTTTTTTTTAAAGAGCATTATTCTGTAATCATTTCTCCCAAAAAGATAAATCTGAGAATAAATATAGTATTTATGTCTAATTTGGTATTATAGAATCTACTTTTTGTCATTTTTTCCTGAAACATCGAGGGGTTTATTCATTTATTATTTTAAAGCTATTATTACATCATTACAACCCAAACTTTTTATTCCAGTAAGATCTTAAGGGAAGAGAGCAAGATTGATCTTGTATGGTCATATTTCCAAGGTTGAATCAAAATAAAGTGATATTAGGAGAAGCCCCTTCCTCAATTACTTCTGCTCTTGGAGGAATTTCCATTTACAGCTGTGGAGCTGATGCAATTTTTATGCATTATAAGGCCACATTCTATCAATTTATTGCCCCTCAAAGGAGTGCATTAATATTGATAGCAGCTAAACACGTTGCAAACATGTTCTGCTCATTAATGCCTTGCAACAGAGTCATGCTATCCCATGTTATTCCCACTGTGATGGTGGAACAGATTTGTGTAGAAAGTGTTTTAGCGCCAAGGCTCTTCTCCGTGGTGGCCGGTGACAGGACGAGGCGTAATGGCTTCAAGTTGAACCCCAGGCAGTTCCACTTCCATGTGAGGAAGAACTTCTTTGCTGTGAGGGTGCCTGAGCCCTGGCACAGGCTGCCCAGAGAGGCTGTGGAGGCTCCTGCTCTGGAGATCTCCAACCCACCTGGATGCCACCCTGTGCCCCTGCTCTGGGTGTCTCTGCTGGAGCAGGGGATGGACTGGATGATCTTTAGAGGCTCCTGCCCACCTTAACCATTCTGTGATTCTGTTTGAAATAAAAACTCAGATCAAAGTATCTTCAAAGACCAAGGCTCATATCCACTGTTAGAAGCTCAGATTCACAGTCCATTATTTGTCCCCAGCCTCTTGAGACTCATGTGAGAATCAAATTAATCACCTAAAATAAATTTGAGGACTGTGGTAGTAGAATTCAGGGGTGTACACACTTCCTGACCTTAACAGGCATATATTGTTGGGTCTCCCATGATCGTTCTCCATATACTCAAATGTTTTCAGAACATTTGACCATAAAGTGTCATACGTGCTGGGACTGCATTTGGAAGAGAAAGTGACAGGGCACAAATTAGTTTTACATGCCTGGAAAACAGAGAGGCAAATCCTAGGTCCTTTATTCTGCCTGTCTGTTGAGGCTAATAAAGATCCAGATGATGTTCCAAATGATGTTCCCCAGAAACGAAGAGCCCTAATACCCAAGAGTGTGCAACATTACATTTTTGTACCCAAGATGGCCATAGGAAAACAAAGCTCTTTCTCACATTTCCCTGCGAAAAAATAAAAGGTAGCATATTATATATGTGTGATATAAATATATATTACATACATTTAGTATGTATATTACATATACTATAGTCCTATGCACCAGGAGAAGATATCAGAACTTATCAATAAACTATGCTTCTTAGACCTGCATCAGAATGCTTATCAAAATTAGGAGGTATGCCCATAGGGCTTAAACACATAGAAGCTTCAGACTAAGAACTGTTTGAATTCAAGTTTATGAAGTCACCAAAAATTACCTAAAAATAATAATAATAATAATAATAATAATAAAGACACTAAAAAAAGAGATACCTCCCCTTCTTTCTTCTGGGGGCATTTGCCACCTTGTTTTGTTTGTAAACTCACTTTTAGAGAACTTTATTCCTAGGCGTCTTTAGACTTTTAAAAAGTTGAAGAAACTGAGAATAAGATTGACAGGACATGAAATAAAAAGCTGAGGGAAAAAAAATAATAAAAAAATCTCTTATCTTGAAGATTCAGAAACTCTCTGCAACAGTGCAAGAATGAGTTACTTCACGGTCATTCTCATGCCTCTTACCACCTGTTTGTGACAGGAAAATAGGTGCCTCCTTTTCTTTCAGTTCTTCTTACTTGCCTCAAGGTTGGAGTGAAGCAGTGATGTGCTCTGTCTGGAAAGACATCTTTAAGCCACAAGGCCACAGCGCTTGCATGGGATCCATTAAGCAGTAGCAGAGGATTTACCCTACTGTCAAGTCCCAACCAAAAGCCTGTAAGAGCCACTTTGCTTCCTAGTTTGGGAACCCCACACCTTTTGAAAAGCCTATGCGTTTTTTTTCCAAAACAAACTCATTACAATCTTGATGTTCTGCACTATTTTCCAGTCTTTTTTCTGGGTCAAATGCAAGTTGTTCTTTTTACTCAAATTCTGAGTGCTTTAGGCTGCTATTGAGACCTTACCTCTGTGTGTGATACTGAAAGCACTAGAATCAAATGAGGCCCTCTAATTAAAAAACAATCATCTCAGTTAATCAAGAATGGAACAAGCAGAATTTTCTCAATTTTCTCTTTCTTTAACTCAAACAATTGTAGGCGTCTCATTCCTCTAGAACCTGAATTTATCTCTCTAACAGTGCACTATGATGCTCCTCTGTCCCCTCAGGGTGCTAGTATGATGGAGGCTGTGACAAACATTTTTCCTTGTTTCTATCTTATGAAATGTATTTTATACTTAAGGGCTTTCCTTTTTTCTCTTTTCTTTTTTTACGTACTAGAAGATGCCTTCAGTTTAAAATGGGCAATTACCAAATCAATGTAGGAGAGATAAACAGAAGGAATAAACTTTTCTCAGCTGTGTTGTGAAGGCGAGTAGAGAATTCAACCCACTAACGTTGTTGCAGCTTGCCCATTAAATATTATTTTGATGTTGTCTCTCTCTCTTATCAGTAGTGCTAATTATGAAGTATTATTTGTTGAGTGCCGTCAGTGTGCTCACTGTTGTAATCAAGCAATCAAGCCTGAACTGGGGAAGGATGTTCTCAAGTTGGAAAAATTAGCTGAAAAAGAGAATGGGTATTTGGAGCCACATATTCTTGTGTTCTAATGCTTCAGGCAGAATTTTAACCATAGACCTACAGGAAACCATTGTAGGGGGCCTCATTAAGATCTCAAATCAGGAAAGTACTTAAACACGTGGTAGAGGCGAAAGGATTTAAGAACTCAGTTAAAATTAAGTGCCAAGTCAAGATTTAAATCAGGAAGAGCATGCCTTATTTGCTATTTTTTGCAATACTTTCTTTTCTGAAGGAAATGAAGGGAAGAGTTTAAGCTTTTCCCAAATCTATTGTGCTAAGAAAATTACCAGAAGTTCAACCTTCTAACTAATCTGCTGATGAAGATGATTGCAGTGGTTTGCTAGGCTGCTAGAACTGTGAAAATCATCCTTTGCGTAACTTACACTGTCCAAATACAAGCATTTATAAAACAAAACAAAATAAATTAAAAAGGAATTTTCTCCATTACTCTCACGATCAAAAATCTACCCTTTGTTTAGTGAAACTTTACACATAAGTGTGTTTTCTGGGTTTGCATATCACAGAAGGCCTTGGATTCTAGTCTCATTTCAGCCATATGGACATCACTTTATGACACCACAAAGATGACATCTTCCTTTCCTGTGTCTCAGTTTCCCCTTTCTTCAAATGGAAGAGGCTGATTTCTGTGCTCTTTGCAACATCTCTGAAACACAGAATTCAGTAGAGCTGCATATTACAGAATAAACAGCATCCTTGAAATTAAATAAATAAAAAGAAAAAAAAAGAAAAAAGAAAAACAGAAAATGCAATTCAGGATAGATTGATTGTGGGGGAAAGCACCTTAATTTAAATCTTGGTAAACCGAGGGTAATTTATATTTTTTTCCCTCTAGGCAATTTAATCACTTCTCAATAACAAAACTGATTATTTAACCACAGACAGTTCTGTTCAGACCAGTCACTTTTATTAATAAGATCCAGTCTGATCTGATTAGAAAACAAACTTCAAGAACATCTCCTATTAGCTTCCATTCATCTCAGCAGCAATTTAAAGTGCAGCTCATGCCTTGTTTAAAACACGCATACACACATACGCACACACAGTGAAACACGTTAGAAGCACTCCCACTAATATATCAGATATATCTTTTTGTCTTTTTTTCTCCTTTTCTTGGTTATTCTAAAGGCAAACATTTGCAGATGACAAGGATGCCAATACTGCATCTTTGTTTGAAGTGAAAATAAACAAAGAAATGGGCAGCTGCCTGGAAAGGATGAGGAATTTTCATTATGAAAGAGGTATGTAAATCTCACATCATGCTTTAGATGAAAATGCTGTGTAAGTCAGGCTTCTCATGGAGGGACCACACAATACATTCTGAATGCAGGCAGCTTCTTTCTTCCCTTCCAGAAATGCCATGCTAAAAAACGACAAACCTATAGAGAAGCAAAAGAAGGGGTCTCTAGCAGTCATATCACCTAAAAGATGGGCACAGTTTTTACTGCTGCTGCCTGTTTATGAAAGAATTATTCTCATCTCTGAACATATGAAGTTTGAAAATATACTTTCATATTCCTGCCTGCAGCCTTTGTTTTCCTCTGTGCTCTCTTGCTGTGGTTCCACATTTAGAAGAATCTTGAACATAGTGAAGTTGCTGATAGAAAGTGGGCATTTCATATACTGACAGAAAGGGAGAAGAAATCAGATTTCATGAGCTGACAATCTAAAAACTGGGAAAAAAAAAAAGGACAGAGAAATTGAAGCATCACAACTTGCTCAAGATTTCAGAGAAAAGAAAGACACAGGATCTGCACCCTCACACTTTATAGATGCTTGCAACAAAGCATAACTAACTGAACCACATCCACATCCATTAATTAAATGTATAACCTTTCTGTTTGATTCAGCAGTTTGCATTAAAAGCACCTAGGAAGATTGTCAGTTAAAGGCTGCTGATCCCACAGAAGACACTCACAGTGCAGGACTCAGCAGTAAACCGGCTAGGAGTGCAGCTTGCCTTTCTTCCCAGTCACAAAACTCAGCACTTGCAGCTCTTTGGGGTACAATGCTGCCTCTTGACCAACTGCTTGTAACTGTTTTCATCCTCACTCTGGTACTCAATTAGTACCTTGTTAGCCACACACCTGCAGTGCCTTCACCGGGAGGTCACTAAACCTCATGGGCCTGATTCTCCAGTTCCAGCCCCCATTGGAAATCACTCCATTAAATCAACAGCTTTAGAGGAGCTGAAATAAAAGGAGAACGAGGTGATCTGCAACATTAACCCTTTTCCTCTTTGTATTTTAGTGCATGTACCTTTCAGCCATCTGTCACTGCTGTGAAAGTAATTAGCTAATAGGAACATTTCTTCTAATCAAGGCTGAGCAAAGCAAAGGCAAGAACAAATGCAATTCTCAGGCTATTGTAGTGTTGCTCTAAATCCTTCTGGAACCAGTATGTCTTGGGAAGAGTAGTCACGGAACTACTTGATGTAGTAACCGAATCAGCAGTATGCTGAAAGTTGTGCATCTAAATAAGTTATTCATGATGACTGCTTTGTGTTTTGGTCTCATCAAAATTCAGGCCTACTATAACATGGAGAGGAAAGCTCTGGGAAGTGAAATGAGAGCAGGGAGAGACAAATGTAAATAGAAAATGTGTGTCTGAATTGTGCTACAGGGACTAGTCTGAATATAAGCTACTGGTAAATGATGGTGCTTCACTCAAAGAAAGATATTGTCCAGTGGTGCTAATATATATATATATAAAGTTTCAAGGAATTATCATAGCATAATACTGACTTGAAAACCACAGTCTCCAAGAATTAAGCTAAAAGAAATCTCCTGAGGAGAGGTGTATGTGTAGCTATGAAAAGATAGCATTACCACCTCCATTTTGGGATCAATATTACACCAACATTTCATCACAGTAACTTCAGTGTTTGATGTGGATATATCTTTTCATAGTTGGCCATGGGGGAATATAAGAGTTCAAAATTTTCATACATTTGGCACAAAGAATGGCTTGAATTTAAGAAGAAATAATACAAATGCACACATTAAAGAAGGTGGAAGTGATGAATGCAAACTAAAAAAAAATACTCAAGACTCATGCAACATTTAGACGTACATTATTTTCACACACTTTTGCAATTTATGCTTATAAGCAACAAAAAAATGGTATTGTAAAATACAGTGTAAAAGAGCATTTATGAGACACTCTGACTTTTCAGGAAAGAGAAAATATGCAAAATCTCACAAAACAGTCATTCTCATGATGCTTATAACTTTGGGTATTCCCACCCAAACAGTTTAGAGCATTTAGATGAGGAATGGTACTTCACAACTTTATCCTTTAGCCTTCTCAGAGACCCTCACAGAAACAAAAGCTTTTATTTTAGCATTCCATAATACTATCACTTAATTTAAACTCTAGGTTTAACACTTCTCGGTTCAAACCTTGACTATGTCTATTTTTTATAAGTCACTTAATGAATGCCAGAACACATTCTATATGGACCTCAATAAGGTAGATGAGATTTTTTCTGCCGTGGTCAGAAATGTTTTTTTTTGTTTATTTTTGGAAGGTAAAAAGAGAAAATGGGGTAGGATTATTTAACAACAGTTCAGTATATGCTTGACTGACTTTCTACCAAGATGCTTGATGAAACAGTGTCAGTAGAGCTGTTATTAATACCTGTTCACATTGCTCTAGAGTCAATTAATAAGAAAATAATAAAGTAAATGATAATTCTAGTTTAACTTTGATGACCAAGTGAGGAAATAATGACTCTCTATAAAAGCATCAATGGTGCAGACACTTTGGAAGCAAAAAGATTTTTGAATCAGGCAAGCATCAATTTTGTAGGAGCTAAAAGAAAAGAAACAAAGACAGGTTAGACAAGTTAGTGATCTTTGTTACTGTAGTTTTTGCTTGTTAGTACTAGTCCTTTCACTAGGATTGTTGTAGTAATATCCTATTTTATGGATAAAATAGGTGACTAAAGTAAGCAGACACCCTTGTGACAGAATCTTTCTTTTCTACTAGATTCATCTTATGATCATGAGCAACAGAAGAGGGATGAATTTAACCAAAAGGGATAATCTGACCCAACCTTAAAGCAGTAAACCTAAAATGTATCATCTGATTTTCTCTAAGTACAATGAAAATACTGTCCTTTAACAGTAAAAACAGTTCTACTGTTTTTATCTATCTATCTATCTATCTACTTATTTATTTTTCAATTCAGTTTCACTGTGAAGTAGAAAACTGAGGCAAGAAATATGACAAAAGAACTTCTCCCACAGATTGCTGCTACCAATGTTTCTTGTTTTGTTCAGTGTTCAATGTTTCCTGTTTATGCTGCTTTTAATTATTATATTCAGTGTTTCTGAAGTTAAGCCTCACTACAGGTAACTTGCCTATGGCAGATATTTCAGGAAATAACATTTTCAGTAACCTAGAGAAAGCTCATGTAAAAACATTTTTTAATGGAAATAAGCTTCTGTTATTAAGTTGGGTGTTGATGCAGTGGAAGTACTGAAGCTTGCTTATTTAGAGTTTACTGTGGTCAAATTAAACATGCCAGAAATTTGAATAGAAGCACAACTTAAATAAAAGATGACAAACAATTATATTCCACGTTTACTTTTGTGCTAAGGAGAACTGTGACATTTCATTCAGAGCTGCTTCCTAGGCAGTATAAGGATGTGAGATATTCTATTCCTCTTTTGCTTGAAGTTAGGCTTTGTGAAGTTGAGGCTTTCTCTCAGAAGCTTCCTGTGATGTGGTAATGCAAGGAAAAGTCATTGCTACTGTGACCAACTCACCCATCTGTCTATGTTGGTGCTTGCTGGATATGCAGAGATTTTTCACTGTAGTTTAATACTTCCCTGAGGAGTACACTCAGAATTCTCCTGTAATGTGCATCCAGACAAAAAGCCCTAATAATAATAATAAAGTATTGCTAAAACACAAAACCTCATATTTAATTGTATTTGTTGGGGAAAAAAATGCTGTCCTTTTCACAAAAGGTTTATCAGTTTATCTCTGTTTTCATCCAGACACAGGCATTCAGTGACTCTATACATCTTCTGCTCAGAAGTTCCCTCTTCTTTCAACTTTTCCTTTTCAGTGTTGAAGTATTTTTCTAATTAGTTTCCACAGTTATATTCATAGCCTCCATCAATTTAATATGTAAAAGAGGTCAAGTGTTTAAATGTTGGCTTCTCTTAGTGTTGCCTTATGTATACCTTTGGACATACCTAATGAGCTTCTATGTTTATACAATTATTGATCTAAAAGATGCTGTTTATCATTCCTAAGCATTTTTCCTCACTTTTAGTGAGATATATTATAATGAATACAACAAACACGTCCCTATTGAAAATATATATTTTTTTTAATATGGAAAAAAAAAGTAAGACTGGCTTTAACCCATTCTCTATTAGTACCATTTATATCATAAAATACAACTCAAGGTAGAGCTTAGAAGTCATATGTGGTTTACTATATGGGCACCTGTTCAATTGACAATGAAAGCTGACATTACTATAATGGAAATGCCCAATGTATATTTCTGGAACATTAATTCAGCCTATAATATTGCAGCTGTCAAAATCTAGTGATGTAGATTCTATTTCATACATTTTCCTTTCCTTCCTAGTAATTCACTTTGAGTTTCTATGTCAAGCTTTAAAAGGAGATATGTTAAATATCCCATCTGAATTATTTTCTTTGTCTTCAAATTCTTTTGTCTTAATGTGTCAGTGGGCATCTCAGTCTTTTCAGAAGAACAGACTCACTGAAAATGACTTGTTTTATGCAGTGGGCTGCTTCAATCCAGTGAGAGGAATTCAGGAACAAAAATTCCTGTAATGTAGGATGCTCACAGGCTTTCCAGGTTCCCTGGGGAGATATTTGAATAATGCAAGGTCAAGGGGCTTGGCATATTACTTTAGGACAGCTGTTCTAGTCTTGCAAGAGCACATGAAAAAAAAAAAAAAGGCAGATCAGGATGGGAAGTATTATTGTACAAACAAACCTGGCCTCACAGATATAACAACGAGCACAAGGTGCTATGCTAGGACAGATGGAAAGTGAGTAACCTGGTGGGAAAAGCAAACAGAAGAAAGGCATAAACTGGAACTGTGGGAAACCTACACAACAGGCAAAGGAATCCGTTACTCATGGTACTGAATATTATTCTCTTGAGTTCTGCTGAGGCATTATTTTCCTATTAAACTAATATTGTGACAAAGGGAAACTGCTCAGGGATATGGGGAGGTTGCGGGAGGAAATTGTCCACTTAGGCTATGCACTTAGGCTATGAATCCTCCCTAGAGGGTCAGAGTTGTGGCATGTTTGAGAAGTACTGACTAAAGGTTGCGTATACGGCAGTACACGGAAGCAACGATTGCTGTGGAATGAAGGGAGAAGTCACAAGAAAAGGCGCAATCATGGTAGTCAGATGGGCTATCATTACTGTCACCCAGCTTTTGCTATTCATTATAAGTTTTAAGCTTCACCAATAAGATTAGGTACTTGCCCTGAAAATACAGGAGTGATTGTTTATTGACACGTGGCTTTATTCAGGTGAATTACAAATACTCTCTCCTTTGGAGGGGAAGTTCTATGACTTCAGGCAGATTTTTCCTGCCTTTCGATCACTATTTTCTTTTCCACCTTTTCCATATAATATCTCACCATTCTCCACTATATTTCTCTTTTACTGGTTGTATGCAAGTTTTTCTCAGTCATTACTTGTCATCTCTGCAGTTGTACAACACTTTTCTAGATTGTTCTGAATTTTCACACCTTTTTTTTCCTCACCTTTCTGTTTCTGAGGTGATGTGTGATCTCAAAGAAAAGATTGCTGTCTTGTTGGCTACAACATGTTAAGTATTCATGAATGAGGATCAGTATGACATAATTTTGTAATTGATGAATGCAAGCTTTTGTCTAATTTGCTATTTCAGTATGTCTGACATGCAGATAAAATTACATGTTAATAAAACCATAATATTGGAGGATGAACCAATTTTCTGTTGTTTTTCAATGCAGTTCTTATGAATCCTGTTTACTCATGATGAGAGGATAAACAGAGCCAATAACAGAGCCAAAAAAGGTATAACCCTAAGTCAGCATAAACTGACAAAGCTACTTTAGCTAAAAATAGTGGAAATTTATCTTCTTATCATACCAGTATCATATTAATGCCATAGGAGCTTCCAGACTTCCACAGGGATCCTCAGTTTCAGTAAGGTCAGTCTTCTGAAGCTGGTGACACTCACTTTTATCAGATAAACTCAATGGTCATGAATTGACTGTACAGAGATTGACTGACTTACTCCACCTTAAAAATGGAAAGTGCGAGAGTATGCTCCTTATCAAAAAAATCTCATGGCATAAGAACATTCAGAAGCCATCAGCTTATGTGATGTGAAAAGTAATTAAATGCAACAACAGCATGACATCAGTGGTGGATAATTTTCAGACTTTAAATGTCATTCTCTTCTTCGAAACCCACAGTTGTTTGAGGTTTTTGTCTCCATTTCACAAGATAGAGTACAAAACATTGTGACATGCTTAATATTTCTTCCGCCAAGCCGTCCATTCTGATTTCATTCTCACCCTTTACAGAGTTGTTGATTTCAGCCTGCATTTGGCTGCCAAAAATGCGATTGCACACGCAGCACCAAGAACAAAGTGAAAATGAATTATGCATCGGGAAGGGAGTTACATTTGAGTCAAAAAACTTAAGACTTCAGCACCTCCAAATTACAATATAATTTAGGAGGGAATACATTTAAAGAGATAGCAATGGACTGAGGCAAGAGAGGGTCAGCCATGTCGAGGCTTAATATAATTTACAGTAGCTTTCAATTATTTATTTTTAAGAAGCCACTGAGCATACTGGATCCTTTCAGTGGTAACGTCAAAATATGGATATTGGGAAAAAGACATGAATAATAGTGACAGGTTGTTATGCATGATAATGGTATATGGGGACATTTAAAATATGGATCGCTCACCAGAGCAAAAAGCGCGTGTCATTTACCCTGAGAACATACGACTATATACTTAGTGGCTCTTTTTCTTCAATATAAAAGTTTGTTGAACTTGACTTTTTCCTTTTCTTTTTGATTTAAAACCTTTTCTCTTTGAAACAATGGCTGGTGAGTTCAGACTTATTTTCCACAAAGGAAAACCAGCTGGTACTGTTGCAGTGACCCAGATAGAATAAAAGACCTTTTAAAACTTTCTGTTCATGCAACCAGAAACATATTTTTTTATTTATTCGTTTGATACTATTATCCTGTGCAGAGAGATAACAAACTTGGGGAGCGTTTCTTTTTTGAAGTCCTAAATGAAGTCTGGAAGATTTGTTTTCAATTCCTTGACAGGCTTGCTTTATAATAGTGGGCAAATTGCTCAGCATAGACCTCACAAACTGATTTTGATCCTCAGAATCCCTATTTAGCTTTTGGTTTAATATTATAAGCATCTGAATAGAACCATTGATACTTTAATTTCTACCTACAGATACAGAGCAGTAAAATAAGCAGCTCCTATACATGTTTACACGTTAGAATTACAGTTCATGGCAAGAATTTTAAGGATTCTGGAATCAGGAAGGCATTCCAGGTTCCTCCAGCTGCCATTTCAGAAAGAAAATGATCTCCTGTAACTTCTCGAACATACCCGCCAGTGTCTGGAGATCTCAGATACCATAAGATAGCCATTTAGTCAGCTGTGTCTAATCCCTTGAATACTGGGTATTTGACCCCTGTCAGTTATATCTATACAGGTTATTCTGCTCAGTATTTTCTGATCTGTTGGATTAGTCTTACACAAAGGATTGGTGAGGATATCTTGTTTATATTTTTCACACAAACAGGTTGAGGTCTCACAGCCATATCTAGATTGCTTTGAAAAATAATCTCCAGAGCAACATTAATACACCTTTTAACATCTTTTCCTCCCAGAGACCTATCTCCCTATCTCTTGTCTTGATGGTTGTCCCACAGTTTTGGACAACCAAAATTTGGCAAGTAATCGCCTTGCCTCTCAAGTCCTCCCGTAAGGGAACAATTCAGTTCTGCCTGAGCTTTTGCATGCAAACCTGACAACTCTAGTGTTTGTGAGACTCAGCAAGCAGTATGCGACTGCTCTGTACACGCTTGCTCTTCCTTTACCATATTACTTTTTTTTTTTTTCTAGGAAATATCTGACCAGCTGGTGCTCCAGAGAAATTTCATAACCTACTGTTTTGAGGAGAAGGCAAGGAGTCAGCTCAAGAGATAAAAGCTTCCCATTGGCCCTCTTATGGAGTCTAAGGACCACTTTAAAATTAGCTGAGAGGTAAGCATGTATATAAGCATATTTATAAGCATCTAAAATTAGCTGAGGTCAATCCTTTAAATCTCTGTATTTGCCCCCTTCTGTTCTTCATAGGGGGACGATGTTTGTTTTATTGGGAAATATTAAGGAGCGTTGTAGGCTGGCTCTTCTTTTTCTGTTTTCTTTTATTTTCCTTGCCAGTTAAGTCTTTTTTTCAATATTTCTCAAAAGAATTAATCTGATATTTGTATTTCAGGAGTAAAATTTTGACCTGTTTTTCTTTTTACTTATGAAATAAAACAGAAACATTTAGGTTTTGTGGAGAAACGGGGTTCTTGATATGACTGTTGCCGGGTATGATTTGAGGAGACATCATCACTTTTCTGTTAATCATGGTAACCACTGTCTAAAGACATTGTGAGCTAAAGAAGAAATAATTTACTGACCATTGCATTTTTTGAAATTCCTTATTGAAATGCCAGTATGATTCTGTCTGATAAACAACAACACACAGCAAGAGACAGTGGAAGTTACCGGTTCTTCCATTTATCCATACTTCTCTTTTCTTAGGAAAGAAAAGAAATATTATAAACAAAGGCCAAATCCTAAAGTTCAGTAATTCCTAACTGTACATTGACTTTACCTTTTGCCTTTCCAGATTTTTGGACTGACTATCACTGTGTCCAAACATCAAAAGTGTAAAATAGTCTACAGGAGAGGCAGGCAGAATAGTTCTGTTCTGTTTTCACTGATGGTGCAGCTTTTAAGGAGAGGCTGAATACCATCATCCCAGGAAGAACAGCAGGAGCAAACGAATTGTATATATCCTGTGGCAAGTTTTTGTGCACTGCAGAAAGGATTGCAATGCTGCTTTCCTAGGTGTCCCTCCAGGCATATTCAAAGCGGGAAATGAACAGTGATTTCATCTGCTCCCACCCCTCCTTGCGTCTTCTTAGCCTCATTTTACAATAAAACAAACAAGCAACAACAAAACAGAAGCAAACAGTTCTTCTCCTCCTACCAAGCATAGAATCATAGAATGCCTAAGGTTGGAAGGGACCTCTAGAGGTCATCTAGTCCAACCCCCCTGCACACGCAGGGCCACCTAGAGCACGTGGCACAGGACTGCATCCAAGTGGGTCTTGAAGATCTCCAGAGGAGACTCCACCACCTCTCTGGATATCATGAGGGAATCAATACTGGGCTCAAGTTGATAAGTGCAACACATCTGTAGAGGCATGAAGAGTAAATATGACTCTCTACTTCTTTCTCTACTCCCTTTGTTTTGCCTTTGTGGTGTGAGAGTTAACTTATGCCAACACTACTGATATTTCACTCCTCTTTATTTGAATGCAGCACCTGTGCTAGCAGCACATGTTCACGTGCTAGGCACCAGATCATGAAAATCCAGAAAATGCTGGTACCAGAAAATGCTGTCTTCTTTCTTTTAAGGCAAGCTATTTGAGCAGTACTGCTTAATAATACTGGTTTGCTAAAGTTTGAGTAACTGTCCAACATGTCCAACATGAACAGAGCACAGCAGCACAAGATGGCACAACTTTGTCCTTCACCATCATATGACTACCTGAAGCATTACTCTTAATATGGGTCTCCATGAGCGAAATACTTCCCGTAAAAAGAGCTTTCCCGATGATCTTCATTCTGCACTTGGAGGTGCTAGCTGTTATCTTTCTTGTGAACTTCCACATGTTCCTAAGGAATCTTGCAGAATTCCTCAGGTTCAGTGGTCGTTCACATTCTCTTTTTTCAGGTGACTTTACATTTCAGGAAGATTTGCACACACCTTTCAAAAATCCCAGATTCTTTCTCTCTCTCTCTCTCTCTCCTTCTCTCTTTTCATCCTACCTCTTAAGTTTCAGAACTGGTTGTCACTCTTTTAAGAGTTTATTTTCTACAAATACATAGACAAACACAGTTTCCTAACTCTAGAGCAGATTGTGCTTTCAAATGCAAATCCTCTCAGTCAACAATGTAGCATGAATATGTTTAAACAAGAATAGAGATAGCTAATCAATGTACTTTCCTAAAATTACTTATTCCTGCATAGTCTTTGCTTTGTACTTGCTCAGGTACAACTCATATGAGTGTCTGGGGAAGTTTAGTTTATGAAACAACAGAGGGAAGTGTGAGTAAAAGTATGAGTATACTGTTTATTTTAATCTATTGTTATATCGGAGATATCAGTGTAATGGTCTCTTGAGGGTACAAATATACAAATATACAAATTTTGTGTCCTCCTGTTGCCATTACATATTTTCACAATTCAGATGCATGCTGTGATGTGATCTGTAAATCTGGTCCTTCAGCATCACAAAGATATTCCAGGAGTATACAAATTGCTCAGTATTTCAAATCTATTTCCTCCTCCCCCGAGCACCCCATTTTAATATTCTAACGTAGAATAACTCAATTTGTAAAGTTTTGCTCTACTCATATTTTTTTTAGAGGGAATTCTGATGTTTCTAGTTTAGCCAATCTATTCTTAGACTGGGAAACATGTTTAGGATCATGAATTTCCAATCACTTATTAAATGTTAAGATATAAATACCATGTTTCCAGCTGTCAACATGCAACAGTTTCTAAGCAGTAAAGTTCTGCCAAAAAGATTTCTCATGATTTTATCACCCGATGGACACTGAAAAGTCATTTGGTGAATGCTTAGTGTCCTAAACTATATTAATTCTAACTTGTGAGTGCTTTTCTGTGGCACATATCATATCAGCTAACTTCAATCTTTTAAAAATTGGTTGTCCAGTTTATATTCATCAACCATGATCGAGTCTCTGTAATAAATTGAGAAAGAGACAGATTATTCAAAGAGCAATTAATTTTGTCCTGAGATAACTGCATAGATTAAGTGACCAGCTTCTATATGGCTAAAATTGTGTGAAATCAATTGTGTCCTGAATGACCAGTGTGGGGAAGGGAACTCTATTGACTGAATGTACCATGTACTTTGGTCATGACTATGACCAAGAATCTTCCACAGTAGTTTATCTGGGATGTGTATTCATGTAGTGGCAATTTTTATTCACCACAATTCTAAATGCACTAAATTTTCAGTTTGCACTGATCTCCAGCCATGCCTACGCAGCTGCTGCAAAATAAATGCAGATAGCTTACAATGTCGTTAGATTAGCAGCCATTTCAGGCTTATGAGATTTCTCAATGTACTATATGCAGTCTTTTCCATCAATATGTGCTACATGCAAAAGAATGCATGTAGTACATTGAGAAATAATAGAAGTTTTACTTCCAGGTAGGCTCTTTTCTGATACTGAGCAAATTATATCTTATTGTAGATTATAGAGTGTTTTTGATTCTGGAAATGAAAGCAACTCACTTCAATTTAGCCAAACTATCTTTTTTTTTTTTTTTTTTTT
>VWPW01005070.1:0-12500 GCA_013389825.1 Crypturellus undulatus | reverse complement strand
AAAAAAAAAGGCTCCGAATGTGCAACAGCCTTTCAATAAGCATTTAACTAATCATCTTTATCTGATCCATGTGCTCCGAGTGCAGGGGAACCGCTCGGATTTTCAGTTGCGCACACTGTCTGATGCTCATAAAAAGAGCTAATGCGTCTGGAAGCCCCAGACCCAAAGAAGCATTATTTAAACGGGGGAAAAAAAAGTCAACAAGGTTTTAAAAGCACACACACACACACAGAGACACGGGCAGATGGCTGCTTTCCCCCCGTTACCTGCATTTTTCCAGTAAAGCAAATGTTTAATGATAAAACTCATGATCTCATTATGAAGGCAGGGTCTGGTTTTGCCTGTAAATGGGAAGAGTGGGGGGAAGTTTTACAAATATCTTTTTCTCGCGCTATATCTATATGTATATGTCTTTATTTGCATTTGCGTTTTCACAGTAGTTCAGCTAATCTGAACAGAGCAGGAGTGGGGGTCCAGGTTATAACCAAAGTATCGGATAGCACCTTCACATCTGGAAGGGATTTTGACACAAGTTCTCCCAGACTGTTACAGACAGTTTAAAAGCAAAAATCTGATAAATAGCAAATGTTTAACAATAGGAAGCTGCGTTTGCTAGAAGACACGGATCCAGCCATCCCGGCAGCGCCGTATTGCCAAATCCCCTCGGATTGCACAAATAGACACATCCAAGGCGCAGCGAGGGGTCATCGCGGAGCTGCCCAACGCACATGGGAGCGTTGGAGACAGACGGGTCTTTCCACGTCCAGACATGCCCAAGTGCCCTCTTCAAAGCCCGAGGCGGCCCCGAGCCACCCGGCGTTGGTGGCATTTGCGACTCGCAGCCCTCCCGCGTCTCGTCCCTGCCGAGCCGCTCGCAGCAGCCTCCTGCGGGCAAAATACCCCGACACGAAACTGTGTTGCAACCCTGGCTGCTTTTGGGAGCCTTTAGAGGAATCCGACCCAAAATGTGGTCGCCAGCATTAAAATAGACAGGATTATGCAAGGCAGGGGGGCAGACGAAGCGGGGGATGGAGGAATAAGAAGTGACCAGGAAAACCACCAGAACCCCTCTGGGATGCCTGCCTATATTTCAAGATAACGCGTCCAGCCGCCTTGCCAAGCCCCGCTCATTTGGAGCCGGGCTCATGGTTTGGATTAATTTTAAGGCAGCTCCTAAAGCATCTCAGCTCGCACGGGGAAGAATTTTTGCCTCCTTGGCCAAGGTGACCCTTTAAAAGTCTCACTCGCTATTTTTCAAGCTCTCACCCATTTAAAATTGTCATCGCTCGGGCGCTTGGGGACGGTCGGCGGAGGCGACTGCTCCTCTGGTGCTGAGCAGAAGCTCCCGATCGGCAGCGAGGCAAGGGGGACAGCAGCGAGGGATCCATTTCGCTGCTCTCCCATCAACATCATCCACTCGAGAGCTGCAAACGGAGCAATCACCCCCTTCGCCCTCTCCTGATGCCCCATCAGGGGCTGGTTGGAAGAACCAGCTCCCACCTCTCCCTTGGGGCTTCTCCTACCCCTGATGACCCTCAAGCTTTTGGGTGCCAAGGTGGCTTTGCAGAGGTGTCAGCCCCCCTTCCTGCTCCCAAAATAGCAGAGGGAGACGCTGGGGGAAGACGCTTGAGCGCGGTTGCTTGGGATCTGCTGGGCTCCTCCAGGACCGAGCAAGGTCGCACACCGTGATGTTCCCCCCATAAAGACAGCCCGCAGCAGCCCACCTTCTTGCCGGGGCTTCTGCTGCATCCTAATCGCCCTGGAATCCAAAGCACTTCCACGGCCGGGCACTCAGATGCTTCCCATTTAGCTAAAACGCTTGCAAAATGCTCAGCCCCTGACTCACTGCATGGCCTTGGGCGAGCGCGGGGCTGGGATCTCGGCCCCACCGCTTCCGTGGGGCAAGGGCCTCTAGCGGGAAGGGCCTTTTTAACAGTCCTCCATCCCCTATCATTCCCACTTTTCCCAATAAAGCCGGGGGCAGCGGTGCCGGACAAGCAAGGGGCTGCAGGGGTTGGCCAAGTTGTCAACCTTGGTGCTGGTCAGTGCATTGCTGGGAGCTCTGTGGGTCAGAGGTTCTTTGGATCCAGGAGTTTTCAGTTTTGTAGCCTTGAGACTTGAACCCTTAGTCCTAAAGATCCAGTGCAAACACGAGGCGAGAGCCGCACGATCAGGAATTGGCCCTTGGGCTGGAAAAAAAACAAGTCACAAATCTCACAGCTCCTGAGGTGCAGAGGTAGCACAAGGAAATCCCTCCCCACAGACGCTTTGGGACATCCGCTTCCAGCCCCCGTGGAACCAGGAAACGCAGAGGCAGCCCTGAAAACCAGACAGACACTTGGGGTTTCAGCTGAGCAGATTTCCTCTAACGAGCGAGAAAGGTTTAGTCTGGGTTTGGCAACGGAGTTTTTTGGGCAGTTGCACGGCTTGCTCCAAACCGGCTCAATCAGCCGTCCCATAACCTCATCCCGCGAGGGGAAGGCAGGAACTCAAGGTGCCTCTTGTGCAATAGATGCTGCTCCCTACGCAGGCAGGTCTGGGATAGCGCTCAGGGCTTTGCTCCGTCTCCGTCCAGGCTAAAGGAGAGACCACACACGCAAGGGCTGCAGGATGCCAGCAGCTGTGCACAAAGCATTTGGTTTACATTAATTATGTCTGGACAAAAAAAAAAAAAGAGAGAAGCAGCGAATACGAGAAAAAAAGAAAGTCTAGGAGACAGCAGGGATGGCGAGAGGATTGCAGCGCTGCCGGCAGGTCCGTGCTCCCCGTATCCCAAGCCCCGTGGGAAGCCTTTCTAACAGCTTGGGGTCTCTCTTCTTCCCTCTTTCTCCTTTTCTCAGCAAAAATAAATGTCCTGAGAGAGATGGGGAGAGCAGAGCAAATCCTGCCCTGGCAGCGTGCGGACGCTGGAGCTGCTGGAAGCCGCGGTCAGCAGCAGACAGTAAATAAAACAGGGGGGAGGCGAGTGGGTTAGAGCCAGAAAAGTGCCTGCCAGCTCCCGGCGGTGCCCGGGGTGGGCGCAGGGCTGTGCAGAGCCCTGTGCAAGCCGGAGCGCTGCGGGATGAGGCAAAGCGGAGCCCCCGGCTACGGCTCTGCCCTCAGCACCCCCTGCTCGAGCTCCCTGCAGGTCCTCGACTGCCTGGAAATAGGGAGCGGAGACCCTCCGGCAGCGGGAATTGCCCAAAAGGTGCATTGGGCAGATGTGACACCAGCAGCATCCGCAGGGTGGGCACAGGGCAGCCCGGCGGGTCCCAGCGCGCCCGAGCAAGCGGCTCCCGCTCCGTTTCCCTGTGCCTGAAGCTCCCCGCGGCGGGGGCCCAGGCGTCCGGGCGCCAGCAGCCGGCCGGGCCCGTGTCGGAGGTGATGAATGCATCAGGCTTTTGGCACCCGCCGCTCCCAGCCAGGAAAACAATATCCCGGATTCCAGCCCTCCCCGCCCAGCAGCTGCGGGAAGGGCGGCCGCTGCGGGCTCTGTCCCTCTGTCCGTCCATCCCGTGGAGATGCCATTGGGCTCTCCCGCGGCTCCCACCGGCATCTTCGCGCTCCCGAGCCAGCTCGGAGGGACGGGATGGGGACCGGGACAGGTCCTTCCCGCGTGTTCCCTTCCCTCCCTGCCCAAGGCTCCAAGCACGGACCAAGGAGCACAGGGAATGCAGGGAGTGCGGCCGCCGCGTGCTCCCGGATGGCCCAGAATGGGAGAGAGCGGTCGGGTTTGCTCCCTCTTCCCTCCCTCCATCCATCCCCCATCCCGGCATTCGGGAGCAGGGACGAGGCCAACGTACGTCAGCGCTGACCCGCGGCACCCTCCGGCCTCGGGAAGCCTCCCTTCGGGAAAACAAGCCTGGATTTACGGGGAGAGGCCAACAGCTCCGTGGAGCGGGCGGCCGCGAGCGCCCAGCGCCGGGCCCGTCCCATTTGCACCGCGGGCGTCGGGCTTATGCAATTACTGAAAAAAAAAGCAAAAAAAAAAAAAAAACCCCGAGCGGCGAGCGCAATCGCGGTGACACAAAACATGAACGTTTATGTTGGCCTCCCCGCGCCGCGGCGTTGATCTTGGCCGGCCCGGCCAGACAGACGTTCTGCATTCTTCGGAGATTAAGCAGTGCAGCGCGCGGGAGAAGCCCAGCTGCTTCTCCCCCCGCCGCCGGGAGCGCCAGGCTAATTCCAAACACATGGCGCCGGCCCGGGAGAGGGGAGCACGTGCGCGTGTCCCCCCTCCATGCGCAGGCGTTGGGATAAGGGGGGGACACACATGCGTCCCCCCTCCCTGCTTTGCAGAGCCAGGACTTGGCGCTGGGGATGCCGGGTTGGCAGGGGCTGCGCTGGGGGTAAGGGAGACACTTGAGCAAAAGGGTTGAGCAAATAGAGGGGGTGATGGATGGACGGGGGCCCCGCGGCGGCTGGAGCCCCCCTGGCTGCCCTAGGGTGAGGGGGAGCCAAGAAAACCTCTTCCCACTGTGGCTCTCCTTTCCCTGTGCCTGAAAATCCCTCTGTTTCCCCTGAAAAACCAGGCTGGTCTTTAAGAAGGACCAAAGCCCCATCCTGGTCCCACCATTGCAAATCCCGGTGCTGCGGGGGCATCGCACCCGCATCCGCCTGGCAAAGGGCTGCGCCGATGTCGTGTCCTCCAGGAACATCCCGCCTTGGGAGTCCCCATCCAGCCCCTGCGCCGGGAAGCTGCAAGGAGGAGATGCAAAAATACCCGGAGACCAACACGCCCTGGGAAAAGCCTCTTCCATTGCTCCCTCTGCACAGCGGATCCCCCGGCAGCTCCCGAGGTGCCAGCGGCTCCGGATACGGAGCCAGGGGAGCACCAGGATCCACCACAGGAAATAGCAGCATCACCGCCTCGTGGGAAGGGACAGAAGGAAAGAGGAGAGGAAAAATAGCCCCTTATTCCACTTTTCATCAAGCAAGCGTCCAGCCGTCCAAACCACTTTAATGTCATTTTTTAGCAGGAAAAGCGGCTGTTGTGGCACAGGGAGAGACAGCCGGCTCCGGCCCGGGCTGCATGTCGGGGATATTGGTAAGTCCGAGTTCAATGTTCGACAGCAAAAACCCCAGACCCGGCCGAGGACACAACCCTGCAAGGCCCTGGGTGCCCCTGCTCGCTGTCCTGCCCACAAAGCCAGGTTTTAATAAGGTGTTTGGTGGCTTGATCTTTGGGCAAATCTCCCCGGAACTGCTCCAGGATTTTAAGAAACCCCCTTGTTTCATTCCTGGTGGGTTTTCCCAGCATGAAGAGGAGGATGCTCCAGGGCTGGCCCTGCTTCCCTACAGGCTCTGCTGTCAGATCAGCTTTGGGACCGAGGAGACCTTCATGTTTAGGAGAAGGTGGCAGAGGCACCATGGCTCGCCCCGGAATGAAACCTAAATTATGTTTTCATGCAATAATAAAAAAAAAAAAAAGAAGAATTGGAAGTTTCTTCTTGGTTTTCAGTTGCCTACAGCATTTCTACAAGGAATCAGACACTCGAGAGTAGCAGTTGTTTGATTTTTCTCTTTTTAAGTCCATTTTGCACTGTCCGTCTAGGGGCAGGGGGAAGGCAGACGTGAACTGGAGGTGCTCAGCGAGCTCCTGCTGACCAGCTACATCCACAACCCTCCGAAAGCAGCATCCCGACAAGCACAACAGCACTGCCCTCCCTTCCCATCAACCGCCAGGAAAACCCCGTCTCGGAGCATCCCACGGGCCAGGAGGCATCGGACACGGAGGATCAGCAGGACCTGGAGTGCGGTCCCCATCCCCGTGTCACCACGGCCAGTGTTGATGTCCCATCCTCGCACAGCGCCCACTCTCCCAGCCCAATCCCGCATCTTCCAACCTCTGATGCTTGGATAGAGGCGGCTGCAGAGGGAGAGGTGAAAAAAAGGAAAAAAAATCTCCAAGGTGGAACCGCAATGTTTATAAAATGGGTCGCTGAATTATACATAAAAATATTTTCCTTGTGGATGCAATTACTTCCTGGACTTGTTATTCCACAGATGCTTAAGTTCGCCTCGAGCAACTCCAATAAATGCTTTACAGTCTGCTAGATCAACAGTAGCAATGTTGGAGGGAATTGAGCAGCGCTGGTTCAAATTTGTCAGGAAACCACACAGTGTTTTCGTGCGCACGTTTGAGAAGCCCGAAGGACGCGGCTGCCGCCCGCCGCGCGCCCTCTCCTCGCGCTCCGTCCTCCGCGTTGGCTCCTCCGCACGCGGCACCGAGAGGACCGAGCGGGTTGAACCTCCCATCCAACCATGGAGACGATCGCTTTTTTAACACCTATAAGCCTCGCAAAAGGCCATGCAGTAAAATCCTGTTACCTCTGCAGCAACAGCCTCTTCTGAAGCATCAGCTGCGGCTCGGTGCTCCAGAGCAAGCAACCGTGTTCAGTGCCACCTCCAGAGACCTGGGACCATAAAGCAACCTAAGACAGAGAATCAGAGGGTTCTGCAGGATAAGGCCATGATGTTTTGCCAATAAAATAAGCTATCACCTGCCCAGTGATGCTCCAGAGCCGCTCAAGGTGCCTGTAACAAGATTATCCTGTTAGCAGATCGCCGCTGGAGCAGAAATGTTCTTTCAGGTCTCTGCTTCCACTGCAGATTTCAGCCACGAGATTTTCCGTCCGAAGGATAAATGGGTTAAAAGGTTCCCAGAAATAAAAGGGCTTATAAAAAGCTCCTTTATCCTCCTGCTGTAGGATGCAGCTGTCTCCCATCTTCCCCCTTATACGGAGATCCCAGGCCCCAGATATCACGAACGACGAAGGCCCACGTGGATCGCAGGTCCCAGGATGGCAGAAGGAGCCGGGAATGGGATGGCTCATCCTGGATCACTCGGAGCTTTTCCCATCCAACCTGCATGGATATAGCTGCCACTTGCAAGCAAAACCCTCACCTTGGGGACGCTGGTGAAATCAGCAGCCTAAGAGATGCAGTTGGCTGATATTAAATGAAGGAAATGATATGTTTTGCTTTATATATACAGGTATATATAAATATTAAGGAAGAAGAGGGGAACAGAGTGCCTCCTGCGAAAGGAGCCACGGAATTATCCTCCCGTGTCCGTGCGGGATGCGGTGCGGGATGCGGGATGCGGGATGCGGTGCGGGACGGCAGCGGCGCATTCACCGCAGCAGTGCTGCCCTCTGGCGCGAACGTGCCAGCCGAGCCCGGCTCTGCCCGGCCTTGGGATCTGCCGCTCCGTGAGCACGGAGCAGGGAGCAGCAGCACCCGGACCAGCCTCCACCTCCGGCAGCTTCCCAAGGTTTCCACCAGTTTCACAGGAGCCAGGAAAAGCCCCCCTTAGATCTCATCCTCCTCCCTACACCTCATTTAGGGACAAGGTGCTGTTTTTTGCAACACTTGCACAGCAGGTATCTCCTCTTTTTAGAGGCTGTCTGTGCTACTTTTTTTCTCTCCGACACATTAAACAAATATAAAACTCTGCTCCCGAGCCCCGCGGCACTTCATCATTCCCCACCGCAGCCCTCGCCGCTGTCGGAGCGGAGCGGATCCCGTCCGACATTCATTTCTCAGGCCATTAGGCAGCGTTATTCTTTTGCTCCGCGCTTTGGTACTTACAGAGCTATTACCATGCCTTGCATGCACATCCATCATCAGAGCTTCAAACTCCAGAAAGCCCCAAAAAAAACGATTTTCCACTCACCATGCAGCCTGCCAGGCTCTGTTCTTCTACTCTGCGTCGTTTCAGCCACCGCGAGACATTTCAGCAAGTGCAGAGTCCAGCAAAATAAACAGCTGGCAGCCTGGAAAGGTGCTGAGTTTTTTCGGGAAGGGGGAGCGGGCTCGAACAGCAGAGCCGGGTGCTGCGTGTCTGCTTGGAAACGCCAGCCGGGGAGGAAGGCCGAGCAGCGGCGACCGCTCACACCAGCCTGTGTCCAGCTTGGAGCAGAACGGGCAAGGCTCTGTTTTGCAAAACCCCGTTTTGCAAAGCCCTGTTTTGCAAAGCAAAAGCAAAAAACTTTTTGCAAGCAAAAACTTGGAGCAGAACGGGCAAGGCTCTGTTTTGCAAAACCCCGTTTTGCAAAGCCCTGTTTTGCAAAACAAAAGCAAACAACTTTTTGCAAGCAAAAACTTGGAGCAGAACGGGCAAGGCTCTGTTTTGCAAGCCCCATTTTGCAAAGCCATCGCTTCCTACAAAAGCTCTGACCAAAGGGGACAAGCCTAACTGTCCCCTCATGTCCTCAGGCCATGCACATCTAGGACCCACTGTCCCCCCCAAATCCATCATTTTTGACGGGGCACTGGGGCCACATTTGCTCCCCATTAGCAGCCAAGCTGAGCAGCAGCTTTGCCCCGGCCCTGCCATCGGCAGCAGGGAAACACGGAGGGAAACAACCTGCCCGGGGACCGGGACAAACACCCCAGCAGGTCCCCCCGGTGCCTGGGCACCATCCGCCCCCGGGCCCCGGTGCGCGTGGAGCTGGACGCGGGCGCTAAGCGCTTTTGCATCCTGACCCAGCAATCACCAGCTCAGCCTCCGAGGGGGAGATTTATGGAAGGATGCGGCCAGATGAGCGATAGAGACGGATGGCCTCGAGGAGTGACTGATTTCTCCCTTACAAGACGAGCAGGAATTAATTTATGAATCGGGCGAGTTAAGCTGCCAAGCGGCTTTGATGCAGCGTGTTTTTTTGCATATGCTCATGATCTATCGCACAGCTGGCGGAGGGGGAGGAAGAGCCTACGGAGCCGGAGCAATGCATCCCGCCGCGGCGGCCAGCAGCTCCCGGCACAAGCAAACTGCCCCAAAAGCAGCCCCAGAGCCACTTGTTATTGCTTCCCACTTGGCCTTGGAGGGCCCGGAGCCCTGCAGAGCGTGGCAGAGACGGGAGCAGTTGCAGGAGCTGCTTTTGCTTCCCGATATCCCGCACGGCGACCGTCGCGGATGCCGAAAGCGAGCGCCGCGCCGCCGAATCCCCATGTGCTTTTCATCCGTACAGGTGCTTGGAGTTTTTTCCAAGACACGAAGTAATTTCCTGCTCGAAGCAGTTGACAAATCCCTGCCGAAGCTGGAGAGCACTGCGGGATCCAGCTGCTCTCCAGCCTCCCTGCCCCAGACGGAAGGGGCGGCTGGAAGACGAGCAAGTGCTGCTCCCTGTCCCCTGCGTCCCAGCAGCTCCGGCAGCATCCGAAGGGATTTCTTACCACGGGAGCACGGTGCCAGGCTCCCACCCCAAGGCACGGACCTTCCTGTCTGGTTTCAGGCAAGCAAAATAACTCAGCTGAGCCAGCAAAGTCAGCGAGAAGGTTTCATGCTGCTGCTCTAAGCAAAGCTGCAGCAGGGAGCAGGCGCACGAAGCCTCCCCAGATCCCCAGCACTTACCTGGCCTCAGCCTCCCACCAGGAGGCCTGGGATAGAAGGGGACGGAGGGACCTGTCACTGCCACCGGTTCCGCGGAGGATCCTGCTGTGGCTGAAAGCGCCGCTTCATCCGCAAGGACATCCATCCTTGCAACATCCCCGCCGGGGCCCTGGGAAGTTCTCAGATGAGCTGGCCTGTCCCCATGAAGTCCCCTCGTGCTGTGACCTTCTTCCCCAGCGAGAAATAACAGCCCCGAGTGCCTGAGTCAGCTGAAATCCCCCGCATCCCTCGGGCGCTAAATGCGGCCCTGGCTGGCGGCGCACGGGGAAGCAGGCGGCGCCGGGGAGGGAAGAGCCAGCGGGTCCCGCTCAGCCTCCCGGCACGTCCTGCCCGGCGGCGCTGGCTTCTCCAGGGCAGAAAGCGCCCACGTGGCCCTGAAAGTGCTGGGGACTGAGGTTAGTGATGGGAAGGAGAGGAGGGTAACAGTAATTTAGGGGAAGATTCATTAAAATGAACAAAACCTGAGCATAAACCCAGTGGACCCCCACTTTCCTGCGCGTCCTGGCAGCTGCTCCTAATGCGGGATCGCTGCTGGCCTCCTGCCTGGCGCGTCTCCTGCCCCTGATCCCTCTTCCCAGCCCTCCTTTGCCTTCTATGTCTGATTTTCCGCTGGTTTCTTGACTTCCTTTTGCTCAGGTCTGTCCCAAACCCCTCACCGGTGCAGCAGGCAACGCGGACGCAATTCACCCCGGTGAAAATCAAGAGCATTTGGCCTGGCCAGTGTGAACCGGGAGAAGAGCGACGGGAAGGGCGACTTTTCGGAGAGCGGGAAGGATTTTGCAAGGACCGTCTCCGCAGCAGCGCGGGTCCGAGGGGGCTGTGGGAGCCCCCAGGGGCACCGCATTTTCCCCGGGTGCTGGCTTTCCGGCCCCACCAGCTTCCTCCGCAGACGTTGGTGGGGCACGAGGCACAGATTTCTCCGATTAAGCAACGTCGCTGCCTCTCCCCTTTCGCTTTCGGCTGCCTCTTCCTCCACGCGCGGGGAGGAAGCGTCGGGCCGGGGCGCAGAGCAAAGCGCTGCCGGCTGCGCCATGGAGCCGAGCGCGCGGGAGCCCCTGCTGAGGACGCCCGGCTCCACGTACCGGACCCTGCCCCGGAGCGCAGCCAGGAGGCTGGACAAGGAGTATCTGGAGTAAGAGCTGGTGCCGGGTGCTGCGTGTGTCCACATGGGAGTGTGGGGTGAGGGAAGCGGCTTCCCATCCCTCGAAATCGCCACGGTGGTTGCGGAGCTGCATTGAGCTGGGGTCTCATCCGTACCGGAGCGTGGGACTGGACGGCAGCCTGATGCCACCAGCTCCAACTTCTGCTTTTTTCAGCCCTGGCTTGTCAGGCTGCAACGGGGCTCAGTGGCCCCGGCGCTTGCCCCCGCCGGCACGGCTCAGAGAGAGCCCTTTCTTGGGAAAATCCCTGCGGGAGCCTCGGAAAGGGCAGCTGGGGCCGGGCTGCGGCGGGGAAATCCGTGAAGCGGAGAGAGTGCGCGTGGGTCTGAGCATCACGCGAGCCTCCTGCGCGCTCCCTCCGCAGCAGCCTCCAGAACAAGCGGCTCTACCTGGCGGCCTTTGCCGCGGTCCTGGGGAACTTCAATTTCGGTTTCGCCCTGGTTTACCCGTCTCCCGTGATCCCCGTCCTCGAGGCGTATCCCATCCCGGCCCTGACGCTGGACCCGCACAAAGCCTCCTGGTTTGGGGTAAGAAGGGGTTTTTTCCCCATTAAGGGGACAGGGCTGCCGGTGCGGACACGCGGCGCTGGGGCTGGTCCTAGAGCGGCGTGTCCGTGTCTCCCGCAGTCGGTGTTCACGCTGGGGGCGGCCGCGGGAGGACTCAGCGCCATGGTCCTCAACGACCGCCTGGGCCGCAAGCTCAGCATCATGTTCTCGGCCGTGCCGTCCGCCGTGGGCTACGCGCTCATGGGCAGCGCCCAGGCCGTCTGGATGCTGCTGCTGGGGCGAGTGCTCACGGGCTTCGCCGGCGGCGTGACCTCCGCATCCATTCCGGTAACGAGATTCCCAGGGCTTCGCGTGGGGTGGGATGAGGTGGCACCGGAGACTCCAGCCCTTTGGGAGGCAGCAGCAGAGCTTCAGGGCTGGGGCTGTGCTATGGGGGTGCCCCGTGCCAGGCAGAGGGTGGGAGGGAAGTGGTGGCGCTGGGCTTGTTCCCCGCTCTGCAAAATGTGGAAGGCAGGACCTGTCTCCCAGCCCGTTCCTCCTCCCAGCGGTTTCCTCCTCGAGCGCTGACCTCACATTGCAGGCAGAGGGGAAGGCAGGAATTGAGCAACGTCCTTCCCGTAAGCGGAGTGCGAAGGTGCCACTGGAGAGCTCCGAGTGTTGCACCATGAAGGGGCTCAGCAGGGAAGCCAAGAGCACCTGGTGCCACCAGCTTGGGTTGGGGCTTGGAGCAGAAGGGCTGGGGTCCCTGTGTTGACCCAGTGGGCTTGGAGACGCCACCAGCCCGGGTCTCCCGGAGGTGGTGGGTGAAGGACACGGCCGGCGGTGGCGGCTCCGGTGAGCGTGCGCTGTCCTCGTGCAGGTCTACATCTCGGAGATCTCCCACCCCGGCGTGCGGGGCCTGCTGGGCGCCTGCCCGCAGCTCATGGCCGTGCTGGGCTCCCTCGTCCTCTACGCGTTGGGCAAGTATCTCCGCGGCGGAGGGGAAGAAGCCGGGTTGGGGGAAGAGGAAGGGGTTTTACCAGCCTCAGCAAGGCGATTGTGGGTGTGAGAGCGTAAGAAATCATCCTCAAAGGGTGCAGGATCGTAAGCCACATGCACATATGCCTGGAATGGGGAACTCATAACTCGCGGGGACTTGTGGCCATCCCTGTGCCTGTCGGCCTCGCTNTGGGCGCCTGCCCGCAGCTCATGGCCGTGCTGGGCTCCCTCGTCCTCTACGCGTTGGGCAAGTATCTCCGCGGCGGAGGGGAGGAAGCCGGGTTGGGGGAAGAGGAAGGGGTTTTACCAGCCTCAGCAAGGCGATTGTGGGTGTGAGAGCGTAAGAAATTATCCTCCAAGGGTGCAGGATCACCAGTGCATAAGCCACATGCACATATGTCTGGAATGGGGAACTCATACTCGCAGGGACTTGTGGCCATCCCTGTGCCCGCTGGCCTCGCTCTCACCCACGCTGAAGTG
>VWPW01005044.1:0-16228 GCA_013389825.1 Crypturellus undulatus | reverse complement strand
AGAGAATTCACTTTTGGAGCAACTGATAAAACAGCTGACATCCCAACTCCCTGTTTTCTGAAGCACCAAAAATGACTTTTCCAGGTCTGAGGGCTGCTTCTATGTAATTCACGTGTGATTCGCAATTATACCTTGTCGTGCAGAGCTTGATGTAGGAGTGCAGCTAGGAACAGGTTTCTTCTGCACTGCCGAGGTGCATCCATTGGGAAAGACGGCAGCAAAAGTGCAGCTTGGGCATCTTCCTGCAGAAATGAGTTTTCTTATCTAGAGTCGTGGTGGTGTCAAAAGGCATCTGCCTCTATGTATATGTCCACTCTTGCCAAAGAGAGATAAAGATCCCAATATTTACAAATATTTTAAATGCTTTAAATCCCCACAATTTTTTATGGAATTTTGTGTTTGTTGCCAGGGGTGTTGGATTTTACTGCAATCTGTTGTGTTTTATTGCTGTCCAAAACAGAAATCTCCCTAGAGCTCATAAAGTAGCAAACAAAAAATGAAGATGTTGATACTGCACTAAGGTTCTGCTCATGTCTATGGTCTATGGGCCCCTGCTCCCCAAAAGGAGCTGGGGAATAGGAGAGTGGAGGCTGTCAGTGAATCCTAAGATGAGGCTCAATCAAATAATACAGAAAATATTTGCTAATAAAAGCTGATTTTTTCCATGCTATTTCTTGGGCTAATAAGCAGAGGAAGTGGAGAGAATCGATTCTCCCTGTTGCATGCTTGTATACAATCGGGCCACAAAATTCAAAACACATGAGGTTTCGCAAAGTCCCCAGCTTCACCCTTTTTAAGAGGGGTTCCTTTCCTCGGTTCGTGTTTTGGGCCCAAATAATGACCTTTGTAGGCAAAGCAGGGCCAGCTGTATTTCATGATGGGAATGCACTTCTGTACGGAGTAATGAGCTGCTAACAGGGAACCGTATCGTGTGAAAAGCTGCACATTCCCCGGGATGCTGTCCTGATTTAAAACCCACCCGTAAATTATTTGACATTGTAGGTTTCAGGGTCAGGATTGGTCATCATATATATATATATATATTTGTTTTTTCTTTCTTTCCCAAAACAATGTTTTCAACAGGTTGGAATTTAAAATAGAAAAAAGAAAACCTGACTTGCTGGGAATTTCGGGAGTTCTGTAGGAAGTAGGATGGCCACTTGTGTTCCTAAAAGGGAGAAGGAAGCCCCGACAAGGCAAGGGGAAGAATCCCTGTGATCCTTGAGACCTTCTTATTGCGACTCCTGATGGAAAGTGTCCAAAGTCCCGTGGACAGTCCGGAATTGGTGGGTTTAGCCAAGTTTTGAGGGATTAATGGCAGGGACGGATGCTGGCGTTCGCTGCTGGGTGACGCGCTGCAGCGCTGACGGCCGCGCTGCAAGAAGGCGCTTTTTGCTGAATGTGAAAACTTTATTAAACGTATATTACAATCCCGAATATTATTTTAGCTGCAAGTTCAGCCTTCGCCCTGTCCAACTTCTTAGGTTTGATCATATTCCAGGGCTTACTAAAACCATGCTAAGAATTTCAGCAAAACTCTGTGGAACACTTTTATTAAATTCTTTCAGTCATGCAAGCTAAATTGAATGACAGCTCTGTTCACCAAAAGATTACAAGTATCAGTCAGACTTTTCCCCTAAACTCATAAAGGAATTAAATGCTTTTTTTTCTGAAAGTCTTCTATTCCCCTTAATAATCTGCTTGGCTGTTCTCTTTATGTATTTTTGAAGTATGTTGAAAGGGATGATTTCTGCCCTAAAGGAGCCCATCACTTGTATCCCACTGTCTGTATTTTATCTGAATTTGCGGGCACAATTTTGGTATTGCTCAAATTGATATTTGCAATCCCAGGAGCATAGTTTCCAAAATGAGGAAATGGCTATTAAGCTCTACTCCAAGGAACGGAACACGATGTTGACTTATTTTTCAAGACCTGGAGATTAATGATTTTTAAAAATTGCATTGCAGCTCCCACTGTTGAGGTTAAAATGGGAACAACAAGTCCAGGTGGGTTGGTGGGAGCTCCGAGTAAAGCAGAGCTTAAGCAAGAGGCATTGCAAAACTTTTGGCAGAGATAACGGTGCAGACACCTTGGGGAGACGATTACCTGGACTCTACAGTTTGTTCCTGGGTTTGCACTGGGTCCATCAGTGAGTTTTTACATTATTTTTATGGGTTTTGTGGAGCAGAGCAGATACGCCTGCAAACTCTTATTGCTGGACGAGTTGTGATTAAGTTGAGACTCGACCCCCGGACTATATATTTTCCTGCCTCTTACCATAGGCTTCAAACCGCAGGACACGAATAAACTGTAATGTTAGGGTAGTAGTTAGCTGTGGTTGCTATTTAAGGATGGAGAAGCTACGTTCAGGCCACCAAATGTAATTTCATAAAGCGCCCGGGCTGTTGTGGAGGTTGTAACACGAGATTGGCGGGACTGCAAGAAAGAGCAAGAAAAATCCCCCCCCTTTTCCTTGATATTCCCTTTTTTCCCTCCGTGCTCCTCTCTGCAGACCCGAGCGGCCGGGAAGACCATTTGTTTTTCATTACGTTACGCTGCCCTAATATAAGCAGTGAGGTATGTGGACATTGCCGTGGACGGGGAGAGCCAGATGCTGCAAGCATTCCTCCCAGGCTGTATAAACTTGAGCGGCTAAATATTTTAGGAACTGTTTTCTAAGGCTTGCTTAATAGTTTAAAAATATAACCTAGATTCCAGATATTAAAAAATGCCTTGAAAGGCACGCATGTTGCTGCAATAGCTGGAGCAAACCAAACCCCTGAAGTATGCAGAAAGCTCCCATTTTGCAATATCTTCTGTTACTTATCCTTTTTGCTATTATTATTATTATTTTTTTTAATGCTGAGATTAAATCCAAGAAGGCTTTTAGCAGCGGAGTGGCAGCAAAAGAATTTTTCAGCGAATATTAACCAGCTGATTCCTGCGTTTTTGTAATGATTCTGGGTTTATGATGAAGTAACTGGGTTATTTTAGCAATAGCAAAATCGGAAAAGGCAGGGGGAAGGGGATGCCACTGTCTTCCAGTGTATCCATCCCTTCCAGGCCCTGCATAAGGAGGGTGGGGAGCTCCCATCCGCGCTTTGGCTTTGCAATCCTGGCTTTGCATCCAGTGGAGATGCCCGAATCCCCTTCTCAGTGATGCGGAGCCCATCTTGACTAGTTACGACTTCATTTTAAAGCATTTTACTTGGTTTTCGGCTCACAAATCCTGGAATTGCTTTGTGTGGATGACCGAGTATTCATTGCTCTGCTTTGCCTGCCACGGTTAAGTCATTCCCGCATCCGTCGCTGTTTGAACGCTGGTTTCTATGGACCTCTCCAAACACACAGATCAGAGGGGTGACGGGTCCAGGCCGGGCGTGCAGCTGCGAGGAGGATGGCACGAGCAGTCCCATCGAGGTGCCATCCTTTGGGAAGGCCGTGCTGGGATGCAGATCCTCCAAACATGTGTGATAGTTTTGAACATCCAAATCCCAGAGGATTTGCTCCCAGAGCGGTGCTGTTTCCTGCAGAAGTGCAGGGGCTGTTAACTGGCCGGTTTTGCTGCGATCTTTCATCCATCTCTTTGCGCTCAGTGACTCCCCGGCACCTCGTGTCTTCCAGCTGCTGCGCGGGATGGCTTTGCCGCGCCGAAAAGCTCCGGGCAAAACCGACGGGGAGGACGAGGGGGAAGCGAGCGGCGACTGCGACGACGAGGACGACTGCGACGGCGCCTCCGGCCGCGGGGAGCTGCGAGTGCGGAACCAGCTGCGGTTCTTAGCAGGTAACGGGGACCATCGGGATGAGGGGGAAGGCACCGCAGCTTGGATTTTCCCAGGGCAGCCCCCAGGGTGGGAGGTGCCCCGGGTGACTCCGGTCCCAGCGCCCCGCGTTGCTCCTCCAAAGACCAGACAACCGAACCTGGATAAAATCAGCTTTACGGCTTTGAAGTTTAAGAGGCAAATTTGGGCTCTTAAACGAAGCACAGATGTTTATAAACTCCCTTCCATTGGTCTGAGATAATTAAAATAGCCTTAATGAAGTGAGACCTGAAATATTAAATGCCGGTTTCATATCAAAGATTATTGACACATTATGTAAAATATATGAAATACGTATATTCAAATATCAATTAGGGAGAAGGAAAGGATTTTTAAGTCCTCCAGTCCAGGTCCGAAGGAGAAATGTAATTCAGAGGATAAAATATACTTTCTTTCATCCAAGAACTAAATATCTTGGTGCATGCTAAGGAAACTCAGCTGATCCGCATTGTCCTGCACAGCGAGCAGAGATACGTGTTTCATTTTCCGTGATCTTTGTGTCACACCTTTATGCTATTTTAACATGTTTCTAATTTCCTCTTATACCCTTTCCCGTAATATCATCACTGATCTCTGGAGCCTTGTATATAATCCTCGCTGCCTTTTTTTTCTATCTCTCTAGGCTACTTTATTCACTGTATTGATCTCCCAGATAACCTGCCTGCCTGGCAATTTAGTCCTCTCTTGTCACTGCTACCTGTGAACATAATATAGGAAAGAGGAGTTATCCTCCCTGCGCTGCTCTGCTGGAGGATATTTGCTGCCGACTTTGTTGCAGGATAGTAGAATATTAACTTTAAATGGGGAAAAAACAGAGGCGGTTTGGGGCTTTGCGTACCTGGCAGGTTAAATCTTTCAGCTTGCTGAGAACGGTGGGTTTGTCCAATGTGTCTTTAGGCACCAGCTGCTTTGGAGGAGGCATCGGAGTGGCCGACTCTCCTCTCCTCCCTCGTTTTTTCATGCAATGATGCTCTGTTCTGTGTTTTGACTCCGCGCACAAAGACGAAGTTGGTCACACAGTGACAGAATCAGAATTGGTTGGTGCTGGATGTAGATCACGACCCTCTGTTCAAGTCTTACTTTGGAAACGAGCCCAGGAAAAACTGCTGATGGTGTGGAAATACTTTCAGCGTTTCCAGAATGATATTTCTTTTTACTTTGAAAGGGTATTTTTTTCATTTTTCCCCCCCACCGTATCATGTGTACATAACACAAAATAAAAGGGAGCAGAAACCACTGCCCTTCTCCCTGCTGTTGAGGTTTCCTGGGAACAGAGATGTGAAGGGCTGGGGGCAGCTGGCTCCCTGTTAGCGGCGGTTCCCATAGGGAATGCTCGGGATGCAGGGAAGGAGAGGGGCAGGAGGACCGATGGGCCGTGTGTTGGGGCTGAGCGTCGTGACTGAGTGTGGGAGCCGATCTCGAGTGGGTCTGAGCACCTTTGCTCAACCCAGAGGCTGCCGTCAGGGTCATCGCTCAGTGCATCGTTTCACAGGGACCTTGTTCATCTGGGGAGGGTTTTCTCAGCCTCGTGATGGGGGCAGAGAAGGCCCGAGTTGGTCTTCATGGATACACTTGGCCAGCACATCCGTAACACATGTCCTTGCGCTATCCAAGCAAAACACGGAAAGATTCCACGTGGCCCTGCAAGATGAGGTCCAGGCTGCAGCTGGGCTGCGCGCCACAGGTTCTTGGCCCTGCCCTGAAGTCCCACAGAGTGGGACTAATATGTAAAATAAAGACTTTAATGAGATGCATATACTTAGTGTGGCAACGAGCCTGTAGCAAAGTGACCCTCAGGAGGATGTGGCCCCATGGCAGGTGAGCAATACCTTGGATGGGAGCAGATGGGATAGCAGGATGCAGGGGATGGGCTTGGCCGGAGCTTGGGTGACCAAGTTGTCAGATTTTTGCTCCCTGTGGGGCCTTTGCACCAGGAGACTCCGTCCCATCCCACCCACGTGCTGATCGTGGAGTTGTGGCTGTCCTGACAGTCCAAGTTTTTCCCATGTGGTTGCCAAAGGTTCTGCCCTTTAATGGGAAAAGTGCTCCTCAGGACTGGTCTCACCACAGGGTCCCCTTGGAAGATCTTGAAAACTGGAGACTAAAATAGTATATATATATATTTTAGGTCAATTTTCAGTACTGACTAGTTTTGATTTATCGCCTGTTGTATAAACTGTAACCTTTGTTTCCTTTCTATAATGACCCTGTAATAACCGGACAGTCAACTTAAACTTTAATGATTTAAACATACTTGTAAACTGTCAAGTCAAAAGTTTGTGAGTGACTATAAACATATGTTGGTGAGTGCTATATGCTAATAAATTCATTATTATGTCGCCCCAGTGGGAAGCACTGAGATGGCAGTTTTGGGGTTTTTTTTTTATGATAGGTCTTTTATTGTTTGTCACATCTGCAACACATTAAGGATTTTGAAGGCAGATAACGTTTACAATAAGAGAAGGATTGAAAGCTTTCCAGGTCGGTGAAGAGCACTTCCTGTTTTTAAACGGGATAGTCGTGGAATCTGCACCGCATCCATGGCCCTCTGGAAATAGAGACGGGTATGGACATGCACGTGGAGTCATGCCACACCGGGGACAAAGTGCATCTGCGAAGAAATTATGGTATTTTTCCCCCAAATTGTGAGTTGGTGCAAATACATGCCAGGATCCACGCTGCAAACATGCTTGCCCGTGGCTGAAATAATTCCCAAAGCAGGCAGATGTGTCACTGATAATGCTGAGCTAATAATGTCACTTAAGGTGCCACTGGTAATATCACCGTTATTAATGCTAATAATATCACTTAAGGTGCCACGGCAGTTTTGGAGCTTTTGGCCAAGAAGCCTGAAAATAAACCCGGGATACAGGAGATCCCATTGCCCTGATTGGCATCAAGTCCTGGGGCAGAGAACATGTTTTTTGGGGTGTAAGGGGTGATGTGGTGGCATCTGCCTGTGAGCATCACTTGGGAATGCTCCGAGTGATCCAGCAACTGGCGTCGAGGGATGAGGGGGAAGATTTCCCCTTCCAAAATATCCGCGTTAGGCAGTAACAAAAGTCGTCTTGGGAACAGATGGATTTGGCGGAATGAAGTAGAAATAGTTTGTCCTGGGAAGGGAAGTTGGCCTCATCCCATGAGATATGTAAGGATAGTTGTATGCAATAAAGATATATGAAGCTGGCCATGCAGCGTGTGTGTAAAACAGCTCTGCTGCCTGCCTCTTCCTAACCTGCACTTAGTTTTGTCTTTCCCATCTCTCCCTAATATTTGTAAGGGGAGTGAGAGCTTGTAATTGGGGGCCAGCAGTGGCCCCTCTGCTAGCCCAGCAGGTTTGCCTTAAAATACTTGGTTTGATGGAAGATGTCCCTGTCCACAGGGACAGCACTGCTGCAAAAAGCAGCCACTGCTTTTCCTGGATCTGCTCTGCAGACTTATTACTGCGATGGAAAATCTCAGGTGGGACCTACTCGTGGTGCCTGTCTCTGCCCTGCCCCAGCAAAGCTTCTCTATCCTTGTCACCAGGCGTTTCCATCCAAAGTGGTGTCCATCCTGTGTCTTGGAATTTTATTTTATGCTAAACGCTTTGTAACTTCTAACCACAATTTTTGTAGCAGCAAATTTTCTTTTCTTTCTCTCTTTTTTCTTTCTTTTTTTTTTCCCAAAGAGGATGCTGCTGAGTACTTGACCAGAGTAAGACTAGGAGAATCTTGNGTGGGACCTACTCGTGGTGCCTGTCTCTGCTCTGCCCCAGCAAAGCTTCTCTGTACTTGTCACCAGGCTTTTCCATCCAAAGTGGGGTCCATCCTGTGTCTTGGAATTTTATTTTATGCTAAACGCTTTGTAACTTCTAACCACAATTTTTGTAGCAGCAAATTTTCTTTTCTTTCTCTCTTTTTTCTTTCTTTTTTTCCCAAAGAGGATGCTGTTGAGTACTTGACCAGAGTAAGACTAGCAGAATCTTGCTGTTCTACAGGGCACTCATCCTGTCCCGAAGCAAAATAGAATAAACAAATAAAAAATGATGAGGCCAAGTGTCAGCTAGATTAGCCTGATGGCAGACCTGGAATCGTACCAACTGAAACAGTGCAATAGCTTGATTATTGCTTTTCTATTTTGAGGGTTTCTGTTTGTTGAAATTTCTCCTTTTCATGAAGATTTGGTTGGAAGTCAAGAATTCCTTGTCGCTATGCAAAATCCAAGCTAGAAGTTAGGGAGTCGCGTGTGACAGTTGGCTGAAGCTGCAGCCGAGTGGCAAGTTCATTAATTTACTTTGAAAGTCAGTAAAAATGAATTTGTTTATTGACAGACTGGGGAAATTATTGGTTGCTTTAAGAGATGAAACCGCTTATAGCAGCCTTCAGTTGGCTGTTTTCAGGGCTGTGACCCTTTTGGGCCTTACAATGTATTTTATGTGCACCTTTTAAAGAGTTCCTGTAGCTTTTATGCTGTGAGGTCTTTCAGGGAAGCAATAAATCCCCAACTGAAGAACTAGAGAGTCTGTCTGTTAGAGCAGATTTGCACTTTGGGAGAAGCCACATCTATGCAAAAGCATTAGAATCAGCAAGCGTATCCACTGGGTCTATTAATCCCATCTTCTTATTTTTTTATTAACCTTTTAGTGTTGTTCTTCAGGTTGCAAGTCTAAATCTGCCTGAGCAGTTTGTCTTGTGTTTTTGGGAACTGTCCTCCACTTTTTGGGTCCATTTTGACCCAAAGCGACGAATGATGGTACCAGTTTTTGAAACCCAGATTGCTCTGGAGCTGATCCACGTCTTGCCTTGTAGACTGTGTGAGTTTACAGAAGTTTTATGAACGAGTTGCTCTGCTTGTCAACCTGGTATGTCTTAGTGTTTATAATGGCACTGTGCTAGCAAAACTTCACCCTGATTTGGACTGGGAATTTAAGGGCGGTTTGTCCAATACCAGCATGTCCGAGGAGACACTTTTCACCACGGTAATTTGGGAGCTGATGTATCTTTAAGTCATTACCGAGAGCAGCATTTTACATGACTGAACGCATCAAAACAATTCCAAGCATGCAAAAATCTGCCGACTTGCAGTAGTGATAGTTGTATTTATCTTTAAAGGATGATGAATCTGTTTTCCTCTAGCTGAAAATGTGTGAGCTCTCCCAAGGCTGGGAAACACATTTCCCAGCTCAGGAACTTTTTGTGCCTTTTTTTTCCCCTTCTGGGAAAGACAAAGCTGTTCAAATACATTTGTTTTTGAGGGACAACGATAGCGGAGTGTTTCGTAGCGCGGCAGACCGGGTGGTACTTGCTAATGGAAGGGCAGGATAAGCTTGTGCAGATAGTGAGGGCAGCGCAGCTTTGTGCAAGCCCGATAGACTGATAACACTGATTAGAGGGATCAATAATGTCACCTCGGTTGTAAATGTCACCTCGGGTTAGACCTCGGTGGCCAGAATCACTTTTTTGGGCACCTGAGCACCAGTGCAGGGGAGCAGATAGGGGACAGGGCTACGGTGACAGGGCTCCCGTGGTGACACTGGTGCTCAGGACCTGGCCAAACACGAGATCGGGTTTGGCAGGGGTGGCATCCGCTGAATCCTGATGCCATCGTGGTGGGATTTGGCTGCGTGGGCTGTGAGAAGGGCTGGACGGCAGGAATGTCACACAGCAGGGACACCCCGAAGTCACGTGGAGTCAAAAACGCCGGAAAACAAATTCATGGAGCTGAGATCTATTGAGGATTATTAAACACCGCTTGGCTTGGGAAGAACGCGGCGCGTGTGTGCCCAGAAAGTGTCCGGAGGAAATACAACCGTGTGAAAAGCTGCAAACACAATTTCCGTCGGGCCAGATGTCCCTGTCTTGTTTAAAGGGACTAGCAGAGGGTCTTGGCCTCCCAGCGGTGGCTGCTGCCTTGTCACCGACTGCCTTGGCCTGGGATGGATGTCGTCCCAGCGGGGAGGTTGCTTCGGCTGGACCGTGGATGTTGCCGCTTTATGGAAGATTTTCAGGTAAAACTTTCAGAGCACTCTTGAAATCTAAAGAAAATGGGAAGTGATGAAATCCTCGGGGTTGCCTTGAAACTCCTGACCTTTGTCTCCTGGTTCCGCTGTCTGAATTTTAGGGGATTTTGCACTGTTACATGAGATAGCGGCACTAAGTCACAGTGCGAGTTACAGCAGCGGCTGAGGACTCTGCGGAGCTGCTCGTGGTTCGGATGTGGCCAAAGAAGAACCTATGTGGTAGCAGGTTTCCCCAGCTGGTGTCCAACGTGCTCTCGCTTGCTGCAGACGGGAGCATCACCTTGAAAAGCAGCTTTCACCTCTCTCCATAAATGTATGTGTCTACAAACTAACCGGGGTGGATTAAATGAAGCTGGGTTAAACGTCTGGAAGAGTGGAACAGCAAGGGCTTGAGTTTTAGGGAGTGGATTTCCAGACTGCAGGGAAAGCTGTTTCTAAGTTGAGACTCCCAAAAGGAAGCCCAGGAAGGTCCATGCTGAACTAGCATGTGTGTCTCATCCTGGAGCTTGGGCACTGGTGGTGATCGATGGTCTCCAGCGGAAGGAAACGCAGATTTGTCCAGGGAGCAGCCTGTCATCTTAGACTGTGTCCGAAGGATGTCGGAAAGGGAGAGGGATGCTCCTCCAGAGCAACTTCTCAGGACTTGGCATTTTTAATCCCTGCTGCTTTTTCTCTTCTCCGCACCCTTCACTTGGCCATAACTGCAAGCAAAACAGTGTGTGCTTGGGCCTAGGCTGCAAATCACTCGTCGGTTCGTGTATTACCTGGACATGATGGGTTACTGAGTCAACACTGGCCCGTTCGCTTTCAGTGCGCTTCAGAAACGGGGGAATTCATCATTCATCAGGAAGAAGCTCTCTTCGACTGTTCCGAATTAGCTGTGACCTGCTGCACGAACATCTGTCGTCCCCGCCGAAGCGAACACCAGTAGTAACATGAACTGAACCAGGTGTGTCCGCGTGCTGGCTCCGGCAATTCCCATAGGAATCTCTCCCAGATTCTCGACCCCCTCACGAGGGCGAGATAAATGAGCTGTGAACTGGAGGAAAGATGTTCTCCTTCCCACACGGTGTCTGCGAGCCGGGGATTCGGCCCTCGCCATCCTGCCCCCAACCACGGCTCCAAGGAGAGCGGGGCCGGCTTTGGTTCCTCGGCGCTTCGGAATCCTAAGAGCCGAGTTGGTTGAATTTGCCAGCGGTTTTGGGTGCACGATGCATCTCTGGGGACGGAAAAGCTTTGATCCCGAAATTAAACCTCCCTTATGCTGCGTTTGTCTCATTGGAAAATTCCTAATGGGAAGGCTTTGCGTTGGAAAATGCCCTTCTGCTGAAACAGAGATGCAATGGAGCAATGGAGTGTGCTGATTTTTGCAGTTTTTTTTCTTCTTTTTTTTTTTTTTTNATTTTTTTGCTTTGAAAATAAATTGAAACATCCTTCTCTCCTCCTGCGGTGGGGAGATGCAGAAACAGCCTGTTTGCCCATACTGGAATGTATCAGCGTGAGCTTTCCTCCCAAAGCGGCTTTCCATCTGCAAGGGTGCTTGAGACTGTATTTTTAATTGTGCCGCAAAGAAGATGAAACCCAACTAATTGCCTGGGCTTTGTTGGAATGGTATGTTTTGACCTCCCAGCATCGACTTATTTTTGTTTGTCTTTTTCATTAACAATAGGGAATCTGGACACGTTTTGCCTTTGTTCTAGCTTGGACTAGTAGCACATTCCCCGCTTGCTGTGGGAATGGAAATTTGGCGTTTTGACCAGCTTCTGTCGTTTCAGAAAACGCCTTCAATGGTATTTAAGGCTCTCAAAAATATCTTGCAGACTGTTGCTGCTCGCTTCTTGCTTTCCCGTTCCTGCAGCATCCAGAGCAGTTGCCCCCCGGCCGGAGCAGGGCTCTGCTACTGCCTTGCCGTGGTGGGACTCGACGAGGGGGCAATTGCAATGCGATACACATCCTTTTTCTTCCTTTTTTCCCCCCTTCCCTTCCTGGTTTAATCCAAGTGTACTTAGTGTCTGGATTCTTTGCAAAACTACTGGACTCGAAGCAGGTTTGGAGTTGCCCGGGTCCCGTGGATGCTGGAGACGCTTCCTGCATGGGGGCGAGCATCTGCTGCCGCACACTTTTTGGACCTTTTGTGTGTTCCTGCGGTTGGCAGGTGGGAGCGAGCAGTTATCATCAGGGGCTGAGTAATATCCTTCCCCGCCTGATAACTCCTGCCGGCTGCGCGGCAGCTCGGGTGCGTTTGCTCGTCCTGTTCCGCTTCGGCGTAGCTGATTTCAGTAAAAGGCAAATAAAAAACGTGTGCTGCCGAGGTCATAGCAGAGCTCAGTCTGCAGTATCTCTTCCTCTCCCCTCGTCCAGGTAAATGGTACATTAAGGCAAGTGCCGAGAATGGGAAAGAACAAGCTTATCCCAGAATCGTGCGGCCCTTCCCACGGAGGATAGACACAGCCGTGTGCTCCGGTACCTGCTGTCCAAGGGCAGCTTATGTGCTCCCAGCTTGGATTCCCATTCCCGACCCTTCTGGCTTTATTCCTGCCTTGGCAAAGACTCGAACGTGCTGTGATGCGCCCCAAAGCATACGGCAGCTTTACCCTTCTCAGGGGCGTGTGCCTGCTCTGTCTGCCTATGGGTGCTGTCCCTGATGAGCAGTTTCCCCCCAAAAACCCCAGCTATCCCCTGTTTGGGGAGTTATCTTGCAGGTTTGGCTGATGTTTTTCCTTCTAGTTTGCTTCCCTAAATGCTTTTAGTGGCGGCATTGTACGACCGAAGGCAACAGAGGAGGCTCCATGGGCAGAGGTAGGTCCGAAGTCCCCACGTGTGTGTCCCTCGTGTCCCACCTTTAACCACGATTCCTTCCCCCAAATCAGCCCTTGCACGGGTAAACATCAAGCGTAGGCTTGAGGACCCACCTGAATTCATCTTGACACTTAATGCTGTTAGCAGATGCTGTAGTGGCCTTTCCTAGTGGCCTTAATTTATTAAATCAGTCAGCGATATTCTAGGAAAAGTCCTGCTGGAAAAGGGAGCAGAGCAAGCTGGAAGTTTCCAATTTCTGCTGGATCAGGCCCCCGGAGATCGGTGTGAGCTGGTGTGCTGGAGGCAGCGCTATTGCAGTGACTCATAAACAGATGTGCCCAATTTACATTGCAGCTTTAATACCTTTGTTTAAGAAAAAAATGTTTTTTCAAGACCAATGTGTTAAAGCAGATGTTTCCAGTAAAACAAATACTTGTGTGATTTACAAACAACTTCCCACCGCCAGAACTCATTAGGCAGTGGGGAGAAAAGAAGAATAGTTCTGCGTACCAGCAAAAGAGCAAAAATCCCAAAATAAGCACATAGCGAGGAGGTATTTCAGCATGCTGAATGAATCCCATGCACGGATTGGGAAGTAAGTGGTCTGGGAATGATGACAAACCTCAGACATTTGTGGACACTGAAGAGAACAGATGTCTCTCTAAAAATAATTAACCAGCTCCAATGTAGGAGGATGCAGGGCAACCGGGACCACTGTATGGGGTGGCCCAGAGGCTCCAATGTTGTTTCTGACCTCTGGAAAACTCTTAGAGCACCTTCCCTTGCCCCAAATTTCCAATGTGTCCGAATTTTCTGCAATCTTTTAGGTCCATCTACAGCAGGTCCTGGTGCCTTGGTGATCTGGTCTGCCTGTGTCTGGGTTTTACCTTCCCAGGGCAGCTGGTGGAGCCACCAGGGATGTGTCCGGAGCAAAACCTTGGCGGGGGGACTCGCTGGAACATGTTGAAGGAATTAAAAGTATTTCAGGAAGAGGCGGTCCCCGTCGGGGCCCGGTGCTCGGTGCTGCTGGGTGCTCTGCCCAGCTCCCTCGCTGGGTCTTGTACATCCCTCCCCAAAACCAGGTCTAAAAACCTTCCCATCTGCTGCTCCCAGTGCGGAGAAGAGGCCACATGCAGGATATCCCAGCACTGCATCCCCAGGATGGCTCGGGATGCAGGAAGCGGGGCCACACGGAGGTGAAACCCTCACAAAACTACTTCTACTTCAGCGACTTAAAATCAAAACTGGGTAAAATTATCTGTATTCCCACAACTTAAGTCCTGCCAGGCAGATTTTCCTCCCCAATATCTGTAATGCTTTTTTCTCAGTGTCTCCATCATTTCTGTGGGTGTTAGATAGGCGGGAGCGCAGGCTGCAGGTACGTTGCGTTCCGGCGCTATCAGCTCTCATTAAATCACGAGGCTTTTAAACCAGCTCTTGAAAATTACCTGCTCGCTCGTGAGCTCCCAGGGGTAAAGCTGAACATTGCACTGACTGTCGCCCACCGTCCCGGCGTGCGCCCTGCAAACGTGCAGCCCTCGCCACCCAACGAGCAGAAAGAAATTAATGTTTTGCAAGTGGAAATGTTTTATTCCGTATGAGTCAGGCAGGATATTTTGAAGGGAAAGAAATGTAAATAGAACGAAATTCTTAAGCGAGATTATTGATAGGAGGGGACTAAAGAGCTTGGGATTCTGTGAAAAGTGCCTCTTTTCATCCCTCTAATAAGTCCATTACTTGCACTCGGGAATATTTTAAGGTCCTTTTCATGCTGAATGTGGAGTTGAGCATGCTTTGCATTTCAAGCTTTGTCTATGAATCGGTAGAAGCCAAAGTTATTTCTGCTTTAAAATAACAGGAGCAGGGAACAGCTAATCTCTTTTCATTCCGAGTCCTTACATTATTTTACTGGACAGAGTTTGTGTTGGCTACAAAACAGGGCATTCACAAAATCTATGAGAAGGAATTTAGACTAAGAATGAAGCCTAGATTGCAGTGCGCATAAAGGCTCCTTCTCCTAAGGCCATTAAGAAATTCCAAATCTGAGCTATTTTGAACAGTGGTGTTAAATTAGCCTTGCTAATTTCAGTAATTCAAGCTGATAACTGAGTTTACAAATCTACCCGACGAGGCCTTCCCATAATTACAATCTCAATGTGCTTTTCAGCTAAGGTGAGTTAGCACCAAAAAAAATATATAAATAAATAAGAGCGAAGAAAATGCTCTTTCTGTTCTGGCTTTTGAGATGAATATCTCTGAAGAACAGTTAAATGGCTGTATTGCACCAATAAGACGTTCTCCGTCCTGGGCTGGAAAGTCCATTTTTCCTCTAATGTATAAGTGGAAGAGCAGAGAAGAGACTAGTTTTTTCACTGCCTCCTTTCTTGTTTTGTGGCTCTTTTTCAGAGGAGCACTTCTAATGCTTGCAGTTCACCTTCTAATTGTATATTTTGGAGCAATAGTTTCTATTATTGGGGAAAGAAAGGGTCTGATTATTTTAGTATCTTTGGAGCAAGGGGGGAATCTTTGGTGGGGAAATTTGGGTTAGAAGGGCTGCAATACCCAGCAGCAGCCCCCCAGCTCCTCTGGGAAAGGAGGAGATTCCCAGGTTGTGACACACCGGGACACCCATCCAGGGTGATGGAAAGCTCTGGAAGAGCTTTGTGTTTGCAAAGCCATAAGGCACAAAAGCATGAAACTAATACAAACTGTGTGCATTATTTAAAAGGATGGTAATTTTATTAGAACCGACCTGAGCTGATGTAAGGGTGAGTTTAAGTATTCACATCAGTCCTTAACTCGGGCTGCAATGTTCATAAAAGGTCCCTTTGATCAAGCTAGAAGGGTTTTGATCCTTATTCTGGGAGCATCACTCAAAGTGACCTCACGGCAGCTCCAAACAGGCGGCAGGAGTCCTTGAACGAGCCCAGACCTGGAGTCTGGGATCTGCGGGGAATGCTAATGTTGCAGCCTTTGTTGGTTCCAAATAAGAGTGAAAATACAAAACCCCTCGTGAAATAAAAATGCCCAGAAAACAATTGATTTGTAAATATTGCCTGTGGACACAGGAGAGCAGCGGCGAGGGCCAACCCGTGCTGCAGCGCTTGGCATCGCCCGAGCCTGGCACCCCTTCCCTTTTTGGGAGGATGGGAGAGCAGGAAAGCTGAGCTGCACTTCTTGATTTCAGGGAATCTTTATCTTTACTCTGCGTAATCCATTTTATAGAGGATTTTTTGTTTTAAAAGGGATTTTCAAACTTTTTTATTTTGATTTTCCAATGTGATTGTGACATTCCCGGGCCTGAGNAAACAATTGATTTGTAAATATTGCCTGTGGACACAGGAGAGCAGCGGCGAGGGCCAACCCGTGCTGCAGCGCTTGGCATCGCCCGAGCCTGGCACCCCTTCCCTTTTTGGGAGGATGGGAGAGCAGGAAAGCTGAGCTGCACTTCTTGATTTCAGGGAATCTTTATCTTTAGTCTTCCATTTTATAGAAGATTTTTTGTTTTAAAAGGGTTTTGCAAACTGGGTTATGTAGACCTTTTTTATTTTGATTTTCCAACACGATTGTGACATTCCTGGGCCTGAGATGCAAAGTGCTAAAAAT
>VWPW01005002.1:0-17526 GCA_013389825.1 Crypturellus undulatus | reverse complement strand
TCTAGTTTAAAGCCCTCCTAACCAGTTGGCCAGTACAAGTTTCACATCCAGAAAAGAAATTGGGCTCACACATATAGACTGATTTGAACCCCTCTTCATGAGATAGTTTTGTGCAATTCTTATTCTGCACAAACTTATTTCTGTCACCCTTGAAAATGCGCAAAAATTAAATTAACATGTGGTTCTCTACAGTCTAGTACTGAGACTTTTATAGCATCAGAACCAGATGGGCTTTTGCCTCTTCACCTATATTCACTTATTCATTCTACAATAATCAATCTGTTTTTAAAAATAAAATAGTCTGTCCTGGGTGTTTGGCTGTGTGAGTGTACTACACAAATTAACTTTCAAATGTGCAAATTTAACAGCCTGCAATTATTGCAGTCATCTTTCACTAAAAATCCTTTTAAATAAGTGTTTTTTTTCCATATAAGTTGAACTTCCCTGATACTAGCAAAATAAACAACACAGGCAGCGTTTTGAACTGCACGCTCTGACACAGGCATTGGGAAGGAAGAGCCATACCTGCAGCCTGAGGAGCAGGAAGAGCCTTGGAAGGGGAGGAATGTCCACGCAGCCCTGGAAGGGAGGTCAGAACTGCCCTGGCCACCCTGCTGGGGCTGTGCCGGGGGTTATCGCCCTGGGTTGGTGCCAGGTTGGTGCACAGCACTGCTGAGCACCTTGGCTTGAGCTGCTGCTCGGCATTAACTGCGTGGTTTCTGACCATGGCACGGCCTGTGGGACAACTGGGCCTCCAATGCCCTCGGGATGGATTAGCAAAAGCTTCTGGCCAAGAAGTAGCACAGACAGCCCCAGCACTGGTATCCAGACCCTGGTGGTAACCACGAGCGCTCACCCCTTCAAGTCCTGCTGACACGAAGGGCACCAGGACTTTGGCCTTACATTCCTACTAAACACACAGGCTGAGGCATTTGCTAGAAGTGTGCAGATGAACTGCAGTCTCCATGGATTGAAAAGATGATATTCAAGGCAACAAGGCAAGACCAGCAGCATCTTCCAGAAGGCTTAACATAAAATCTGCAAAAATGGGATGTTTGGGGGCAATTTCACCTTACCATAAAGCCAGGGTGTACCAGATTGTCTGATGGACAGAGCCCATGTGTATGTTTTGGAAGGAAAGACAGTCAAAGGTTGTGTAGAACACATCAGTAATTTTCTGGGCTCTGAGAAAAAAAAATCTAGATCATGTTCTTAACCATGGCCTTTTTACTTAAATATCATGTATAAGAAATTTATCCTAAAGTTTTTTTTTAATATACACATATACATACACACATCTTTTTCCCTAAAATTCCATAAAGATCGAAAATACCTCTTACATACATAACCCAGTTTGATTTTCAGATTCATTTTTTGCAGAATTTTAAGACTGAGAAACAGTTGATTTAAAGAGCTGCCTGGATGCTGAAGGTATGAAGGCCTTATCTATACCTAGGGGAAACAGAGCTACACATTTACTATAGAATAATTGTTTCAAAACTTCCATTCCAGCGTGCTTGAGTTATTCAGAACAGCTCCAGATACAGTTCTGCACTTTAATTTTGAATTAAGGATCGAGGCAGGCAAAGTTATGCTAGAACAGTTAATTCTGTAGCTGCTAAAGCCACAAAGAATTTTCCCTGGCAGAGAAATATGCCCATTTCTGTAACTTCACTTTTTAAGGGAACAATTGTGAAACGGCCACAAAAATCAATGTTAGGAAAGAGCAAGAATGTATTTGGCACTCTTTCACTCTTTCTTTTCCAGTGACTTCACAGCATGAACTTACAGATGTATATCGGGACTGAGCTTGCCAGGTTCAGGCAAAAATGTACCAATAATTTTCTGGAACATCCATGAAATTTGGGACTCAGTTTTATTTCAGCATACAAGCAATTCATAGAATAAGATGCCATATGGAAGTTCACTAGTGAACTTTTTAAATGAGTTTATTTTCTTGATCTCATTGGTTCACATTGGGAGGCTCCAAATATCTTTACAGCAGATGTTCAAGATAACATACGTTAAAAAAGGAATAGATCAAAAATTTGAGAGCAGTAATCATGAATATGCCCCAAAACTACTCTCATTTTTTTCCATTGTACAGAAGCTAGGTTAGTTGTTTTTTTGGCTTTTATTTGAGGTGCTGGCTTGAATTTCAGAATAACTCAGATACCTCTAACATGCATCAGCTTTACTGGAACTTGTGGTTTCCAGGTCTGGCTAGCAAAGAAAGAATAGCACATTAGGGTACTCAGAGCCAATTTAGCAGAAGACTGCACCTAGTCCGATGCAAACAAAAGCAATGTGGTTTAAAAACCCTGGTAAATTTTCCCTTTTTGTGTGCCTTGTCGAATTTAACTTTGAAAGTACCTTTGCTGGGAAAGGACATTGCTAAACTCTGTTCTTCCCACTCCCAAGCAGTGCTCACTGCAGCAATTCCGCGTCTTGCTCTGCACGAAAAACCTCCATCATCCACGTGACTCCGAGCGACCTCAGCCTCGTGGTGACTGACTGGGAGCCGAGGACAGAAGTGACTGTGACAGTCTGTCTGAACCTGGGCACCACAGCAAGGGCCCTCTCTCAACCCACTCCAAGACATTCATCTTTTGGCTGGTACCCAAGGCTGACTCATCGCTTCCAAGATTCAGAGACAAACAACAAAAATTTCTTCTTTCCTGTAGGACAGATATAACAATTTGTCCAACCTACTAGCATTTCTCTTCCTTCCCCAAGGGAAGGCAAGGCGGGTTAGGCACTCACAGGGCAGAGATTTGAAGCAAAATGGCAGGCTTGCTTTTAAAAATAATGCAGTACTATCCCTATTAGTTTGCAAAAAATGAATCACAGCACTTCCTTCTTCATCAGTGCTCAGGGTTCTTTTGATCTTTGATTTTCTCCCAAACTGAAATGAAACACATTTTAAAGCCCAAAATATGTGATGAAAGCCTCCTCCCAGGCAGTTAGCTCCTGCTTGACACTTTCCATGCAGTTTTCATCGTTATGTTCTCCACAAACATATTAATACATTTTTAAAAGAAGCAGAATCTGCCTTTCCTGAAGGAGGAAAGGAAAAGGACAGCAGCCTGTTCGCACACCAAATTCTATTAATGCGATGGGACATCACTATCACCACTTGTAGAGACAAATGACCATGCTCCTTTGGCCTCTCCCTATTTTTTTTAAACAACCCTCCCCCGCCACCCAAAAAAAAAGCAGAAAAATGAACTAGTATGGACCCCCAAGCCTCTGAATAGATTACATCTGTATTGACAGACTGATAGTAAATGCTTGCAATAAGAGGAGTAGAATATATAACCAACACCTGCCAACCTAACGAATGTCAGTCTTTTTTTTTTGTGTGACAATCTTACAAATAATTCTATCAGCAGACATTTCTGAAAAGGCTCATGGAGTTCACTATGTTTTAATACTTTGTTACATTGAACTTGGCCTGCTGGTCTTTACTGAGCTTAATTGGATTGCATTTAGCATATTGACTTAAAAAGGAAAATAAAGAATTAATCTTTCTCATAACACACCAAACAGTGAACAAGAGAACATGCTGCATTTTGACATTTCTGTGTTTTGAAAGACAAAAAAATGAAAGTTCAAAAAAATGAAGTGTGCACTGCACTCTGTTTAACCAGCCCCCTTCCTTCCCCAATATTCTTTTTTCAAAAGTTAAGAAAAGCCAACAGCAAAGCAGGTCCAGGTGCTTCCGAGCTCAAACCTGTCATCCCTAGCAGGAGTAGCTGAACTTTGCTGTGAAACTGTCCAGCTCTACACTTGACCAAGTGCTGTCTTGCTCTAAAAAGATTTTAACATGCCATATATCAAGAAAATCTCATTTCTCCACAAGTTATATGAAACTATGTTGTTTTCAGTCCATAAACTAGGTCATATAAGAGGCCCAAGGATAAATTCTTGAGCCTAGTACGTTTCCTATAGCATGTGTGTGTACATATATATGCACATATATTTAACAAGCAACTTCATGAAGGGTCAAGACAGACAGATACATCACCTTCCTAAGGCTCTCACTCTCCAAGAAGTATAACAAGAAAACAGCACTCAATCATCAAGGTAAGCCTGGCTGCACTTTCAGATGCTCAAGACTGAATTCTGTGGCAGCTTCCAGCTCTTTATCTTCTAGAGCTTCCTCCTCTTCCTCAGGTGCCTATAGGCAGCAAGGGGATGATAGTCAAGGGTTTGCTACCATCGCATCAGAAAGCAAAATGTAGTGTGTAGAAACACAACTTCTAAGCAAGGCAAACTCTGGGCTCTCACCTGGGGCTAAGAATCAAGAGCTCGAAGAGATTACACATACCTACATTTTTATGTTTCAAACACTCTGATAGTAAAATACACAGATACACAAACATATACAGAAAAAAAAAATTAACCCCCACTCCAATAGGAGCAATATAAGCCTTTCATATATTTTTACTTAATAATGAAAAGAACAGCTATAGAAAGTCATTTATAACATTCAACTCAGTATTTTATTTACTCTGATTAATATAATATGCTTGTCAGAAAAGAACTTGTACATCTCTCACAGAGAAATCTAGGTTGACAAAGTGGTCACTGAAGAAATAAATAAAATCGCAATCTACACAGCAAACTACACAACTTACAGCCACTGAAAATCTCAGTAAACAACATGTACAGAGTGCACAGCACTTGGACTCTAACTCTGAAAGGGAAATAGATTTCCAAGACAAGTGTTGCACAAACAGAGCTTCTCACAGATGCCTACAGTACTGGAGGGGAATGGATTGCAGAAAAAAAAAAACATTTCCCTGTTTGTTGCTTCTTTCTTCCCCCCAAATACCATGATGCAAAATATATAATGCATGGGAGGTAACAGGGTACTAGTACACATAAACACAACATCTGATTTTTTTTTCTCCATTTTGGAAGAACTGAATTCATCCTTCAGTCATATTCTTAAATTAATCAGGAACATAAACATCATGTGCCCAAGCACAATGTATCAACAGTTGTTGTGACAGCATGGTTTACAGAGTTATTGAAAAACTAAATGCTCACATTTTGCACCAAATGTAGAAGAGATTTTTAGATGACTAGACAAAAAGCAAACAAAATCATATTTATGACTTTATAAAGTCAGGGGAGAGTGTAAAGGAGTAGCCCTATCATGAAGAAATCTGATGTCCAACAGAGTCCAGTCCTCATTCTACATCTAGGATGATGATCCTAGACCCAACAGAAGAGCATGTGCAGAGACACAGAGCCACTGTAGTAATAAATATGCACTCCCACCACATCTGCCCATCAGGAAGGGCTTCACAGTGCCTCAAACTGCTCAAGTGGAAGAGAAGGTGAATTCCCTGCTCTTAAGCAACTAAGTGGGAGTAATTTCTCTTAACACTGTCATGCTACCATAACAGGCAGAAGAGACTATGGACAGGCATCAACAGCTAACCTGCCATTGAGATCCTGACAGTGGACCAATATGATGCACTTGGTTTACCCATAATTCAGATTTTACTGCTAACATGCAAAAATCATGAACCTTTAAACACACCTATGCATATTTTATGTATTTCCTTTGTGTCATGCAAACTAGCATGGAAAGGATCCCTGAACTTATATAGCAATGCATTGCTGGGGTGAATGAGCACATTTTGTAGGGACTGAAGTGGAATAAGAGTGGAATAATTTCTTTGTCTTCAAATCAAAGGGGTTCTTGACAAAATAAGGTAGAGTTCAAGGAATGTGGAAAATATCCAATCTTAGTTCATGATCCTTCTTAATCAAGTGGCAAGAACTTGGATTTTGTTCCATATCCAATCTGATCCCAGGGAAGGTTTCCATAGCAGCCTCTGATACCATTTTTGATGCAAAGCACGTGCATAATATGACGGGCAAGAGGAGGAAGTGTTTTCTAGTAGCACTGGTTGTCTTGAGCGGTTTGCTGAAGTGCTGTGCACTCATCAGCACATCTCCCTTGGAGATACACCTGGTTCCATCTCAATTAGTTCCTCAGGTAAATTCAGATGAACACTCTGGTGGCAAATTAGCTTGCTGAAGCTTGTTCAGACATTAAGAAATACATAGAGCAGAAGATAATAATGTATTGCCTCTCTGACCAGGCTCTGATGAGTCTATGAGTCTCTATAGCTTACAACTAGGTTTTATTTTGGCACCAAAACAGAGAGACTCTGCTGTGATTAGTGTTTAGCAAGACTTGTTTCAATCTTAGAAAAACCCTGTTGTGAGTTCAGGAAAGAACCCACTACTATAACCACAAGATCATCATTATAACAAAATTACTTCAGAAAAAAATTTTAGGTCTAGGACTTAAATCTTACAAGTTCTTGGAGCTCATGTGGAGATCTTTGGTTATAAGCTTAGTTAAGAAATTAATTTTTTCTCAGAGGGTCATAAAGCAACTATTAAAAATAATCAGTCACACAGGGCATCTCATTAGGAATAAAACTGACATAGATTTCAATTAGTCTCATTCCTAACTAACATAACAATAGATCTACTGGGGCACACAGTAAGTTCTGAAGTTTCCTTTGACTCTCTCTTACGGATCCTGAAAGAGGTGACCAAAAATATCCTTGGTGAAAAGAGGGGACCTGACTCAAAGTATAGTGGTGCTTTTTTCCCTCTTCTTCTAACAAGAAAGGAATGATAAAAGTTTACATGGGATAAGGTAAAAGCCTGGCAATAAAAAATAAATAAAAAAAACAAAAGAGTATTTTGAGTATAAGTTATACATCTACCTATCACACTTCTTCTGTAGACCTATATGACTAGCTTGATGGCCTGAGATGTGATCAGTCCTAGAGAATAGAAAGGGAACCACAGCAGAACATCCTAGAAGCTTTCCAGCTTTAAAGACCCTTCAGCCCAAGGGGCTTCCTAAATTAACAATGATTGCATTCACTACTTTAGTTTTTCATTAGTAAATTTGTCCACCTGCTTTTTGAAGTCTGCTTGCTTTAAGATTTATTAAATTAGAGTTTAATGACCTGCACCATTTCCTGTTGAGAAATAATTCCTTTCAAAAATAGCTTTTGTTCACTTCTTTCTCAAATTTGGTGAAGATCCTCTGTCTGCCTCAGGATGATGCAATAATTTCTGCAAATTCCAGATTCAAATCTGGAATACCAATGGGTACTCACTGGGTACTAATGAAGCAAAATATTGATTCATAAGGGAAGCTTCAAATTTGTTTCTAATTAAATTGCCAGTCTCACTCATTTCCCTGCTGTTGATCATCTCCCCTCCTCTACAACCTCCTTATAAGGAGGTCATGCCAACTGTAGCAGATGATAAAGAACAATTAATTGTTGTTTATCTTTATCTAACCTCAGACTTCCAAATCCCTTCTGTTCTCCACACAGAAACAAAATTCAGAATACCATTGTAATATATTATTTTTATGGGCCTCATTAAAGACATTTTTAGCATCTTTAGACATAAATTATTATAATGAGACAGCAATGGTTTAAGCATTATCTGACACGAACTACTCAATTTATCTGGACAGACTTTCTCAGAATAAACAATATATATTAATTCATATATTAGCTTGCTTACAAAGCTAATCAAATACAAAGATTTGTATTATTTGTATTTGATATCAAAACCAAAAATTTGCATTATCTAGCAAATTTGCAGAAGCAAACCTCTGCTTTCTTGGTGCTTCAAGAGAGAGCAGTGACATAACCCACTATTCAAGATGCTTCGCTTTTCAGTCTGCGCAATTCACAGAAGATATGAATGCAAGTTAGCTCCCAGCTAGGGAACATTTTATTTCCTTTTTGGCTACAAAAATTCTTGGTCTCAATTCTGTTCACAAAGATGCAGGTTATTGGGTTAGAAAAAGAGGAGGGAAAGGAGAGGTCCAGTATGAAGGAGTACTCTGTAGTCAGATATAGTCAGATAAGGAGCAGAAGGTGCAAAAGAGAAGGTTACTAACCTAAATTTAAGGAAGCCTGTTTAATGTTGGATAAGCAATTTGTAGGCTCCTGTGATACCTCTTTCATAGGAGCTAGGCAGTCCTTTAATTGAGCTGTAACAGACAGAAGAGGCTGCAGAACTGCTCTGGATACCCAAACCATAAGCAATATATCTGCAGTGCAATATGCAAGGGTGCTACAGTCACAAAGGACACTGCGAACTGTTAATAATTTCCCTCCATGATAAACCTGGAGGTCTTAGGCTACAGAGGTAAATATTCTAACAATCAGCTCTATCCTTGTAGCTCACCATATGCTCATCTCTCCTCCTGCTCCCTTTCAGCATAGCCTACAGAACAAGTATTTGCTACCCCAAATTTTTCTGAAGTATTATATACACACAGCCAACTGCTACCTCTGCGTGAGCAGCAAGAGGTGCCTCCAGAAACCAGGAATACTGGTGAGACTACAAAGACGCCCCAGCCACGTTGCTTTTCTGGAGTGCACGGTTACTTTGAGTAGAAACACTGTTCTTCAATTCTTTAAATGAGAAGAGAGCAAGAACCTCAACAAAAGCTGAAAGAAGTTTTAGCTGCTCAAGAACATTGCAGCATTTTCTTTTAAGAGCAGATGCAAACCCAAAATTATCATAAATGTATCCTGCTGGTGATATTACATTTCTAAGACAAAATAACCCATCTGATTGATTCAGAAGGCCATATTTTAAGGCTGAACCATTTACTCAGTTGCTGCATGGCTGATAATTCAAGTGCATTGAGAATGGTACATTTGCCAAGTTCACCTCTGTGCTTTCATGATTCAGATACGAGGCTTTTCCATCCATCAGGTTTGTCAGCTTATTTGGGCCCAGCAGAGGCCAGACTTATCTTGGCTCCACACAGCGAAGCGGAGACCAGACTGCAGAGCATCCAGCAAATTCTCCTTTCTAGATATCTGTGCAGAAAAGCAGACTTTCTGCACAGCTCTGAGCTGAGTCCTCACTGCCCGCCTTACTTGAAAACAACTTGTCTCTTTCATTACACAAGGCACTTGAAAACATATTATTCCCAAACAAAAACAGGTGTACAGAGTACATATACAGAGTATATTTACATAGGATGGTCTTTTTGCCTATTAACAATGATAGAAAGGATCTAACGACCAAGATTCATCTACAAGTTTGACTTCAATGAAATAAAGTAGCACAGGGTTAAAAAGATGGCATCAAAACAGAAGTTACAAAAGGTAGCTCTTCATGGTAAGCAGAGGATCACAAACAATCATGTTTGAACAGTGTGACCAACCATACTTTAACCAAACCAATTATTTACTATGCATTTGGCTGATACTATTTCAGGAGGATACAGTAAGCAATACAAATAAAGAGACAACTACAAGCATATTCAATTGATATCTTCCAAAAAATGTGTAATCAAGTAAATTTTAAGCTACACTTTTGATTAAGATGAACAAAGTCATTAGAAACCAAGTATTTAAACTATTTCCCTAATTCATTTTCATTCTCTAAAGGAATCCTCAGATCTAAGAAACAATAACATCAACAAAGAAAAGGCAGGTCAGAGAAGGCTTGAGCCCATTGTGTTCTTGATGAGATATAGTTGCTGCCTATTATACCTCAGAGCTATATAAAACTGGTCCATTTCTTAAATTAAAAAACTCAAAACTAAGAGAATATGCATCACTGCTGGTCACCCCAAATAAACTCACTCTTGTAAATACATCATAACTTATCTCAGGGAAGAGAGTTACTGGATTTCTTTAATTAATGTGTATGTCTAAGTGGAAAGGTGAGAAAATATTGGGTAAGTAGAACCTTAGGAGCAGCAAATGGAGGACTTGAAATGACAGTAGATGGAAGAGCCTCTAGTCATTTGATCTTTTTTTCTCATAGTAATTACAACTCCCCAGACAAAGGATGCTTAGATTTCTAGTTAACTATCCAATTTTAAATGGGTAGCATTACTACATGTATTGCCATACTTGCTGAGGAAGCCCACAGCAATCATTTAAACATTGTTTAGATTTCTCCAGAAATTCCTGCACAATTTGTGTAAACAGGTTTCTCAAATCCCTCACACTTGTACACACCCAGCTCCAGTAAGGTCGTTGCACCAGCTGAACCCTGACTAGAGGGATAGAGACTCAGGTTCTCAGCTTCATGATTCTGCACAGCCATTTGCTCCTTCATCTACAGCTCACACCTTTACAACTTCTTGCACTGATGAAATCTTTGAATGTAGTATGTTCTCTTTCTTTAGTCAAGATCTCCATGCTCTGCTTGCTTTCAACAGAAAGTTTGTGTTTTGCTAAACAGAAGGCAGGTGATCTTAAAGTGCTGTCAGTGAATGTCCTTACATGTGCTGGGACAGAAACTGGTCTGGGGCCCCTTTGGTTGCATGGAGCCCATATGGTCTATGTTGCAGCCACTCAGCCCCACCATACACTGCTTCAGAAAGCAGGAAGTGTGTATGACAAGTTGTTTAGAGAGGAAGCCATTAAAGGGCAACAGAGCACTGCTGGGATAAAGTAAACAGGTAGAAGCACAAGCTCTTTCAGTTTGATTCCATTACTTTCCTTGGATAGCAGGAAACTTTCATTCCAAGTAGCAAGCTGCTTATTTTACATTGTTTTGCAAGCTTGCTGAGCCTGGTAATTGAAGAAGGAGTCTGTTCAGCATAAGACAACTGCAGTGGAGACATTAGCTTGCAACCAACATACATATACATTGCAACAAAATCTTAAAAAATAAATCAATCTTTGCAGACTCACTAAAACATTATCCATGTGAGAAGGAAAACTTAACAAATTTGGAATTCCCATGAAAGTTTAAGGAAAGCTGCAAACAGAAAATTAATGATGCAATGCCCATATTAACAGCTGACATTCAAAGTCAGCTGTCAGGTATCAATTTAACCACCCAAAGCTTTTGGTAGAAGGGAATAAACATAGCCATTTCTGTTTTTCTACCTCTTTCTTTCCCATCTGTAAAAGTTAATTGTTGCCATCACCTAGATTTGAACTCAGAAGTTTGCACCTCCAAGTTTCCTAATCTGCTACAGGTTTTCTAGATGAGTTCTTTGAGATTCATGATCCATTATCTCAGTTCTGTATGGAAATAAAAGTAAATAGCTGCAGACAAAGTAGACATAAGTAGCTCATATGCAAAAATACAGAAAATATTTTGATATATAAAATATATATAAAAGCTAATACACAAAGGGCCCTCTGGTTACTAAAATGAAATAAACGGGAATTCTACCAAAATACAATAGGAAAGATGAAAACTAGCAGGGAAGCATGCAACTCAATTAGCTCATCCAATAGAGCAATCTGCACTAGTTGCTCCCTCCTGAGCAGAGGGGTTGGACTAGATGTTCTTCAGGGGCTCCTTCCAACCTTAACTACTAAATGATTCTGTCAATTCAATAATTTGTCAAAAAATATCTTCTGTAAAATTGATAGCTATTCTTTTCTATTTCACCACATGGCAAAAAAGGGCAGCATTGCTGTAGGCATTGTATAACCAACTAGAATACAATTATCAAAATATTCTCCTCAAATTCAATAGTTTATCTGTGTCTAACTGAAAGCACTCTCACTGTCCTGCAAGTCTATCAGATTTTCACTTGACTTCTTGGGCTGGCAATACCAGGATAGAAACTGAATTCATATATGCAAAAGAAACTCAGAAACTGGGTAATAACGAGTTCCTTAAATAAATAAATATCTTAGCATTTTTGGAGAATAGTGATACAGGTAAAGTGTACATTTAACTACAACTTTAGTACTAGAATTGCCCATTTGAACACACGTGAAAAAGGTTTTATGAATGTTTATAAGAGTTATCTAAGAGTGTTTTGGGGGAGAGGGGTTGAGGTAAGAACAATTTATCTGAGATGTAATTTATCTTAAATCTTTATTTACATGAATAAATATCAAATGGTACTATAGGTCCTGAGAACAATTACTGCTACTGGAAAGTCTTGCAGAAAGTCATGTTTCAAGAAAAAAAATTCATTCCTGTTGTGACACTGTGCAATTGTAATGTTCAACACTGTAGAAAAGAAAAAACTTTCTTGGGTGGCCAAGACATTATTATTCACACATATGTTTACAGTGCAGCTGTTCTAACCTACAAATTAAACTCTTAAACAGAAAAAGAAAAAGCCTTTAAATACAGGAATTGAAGGAATCCCCATTCCAAACATTTGTGTATTCAGGTCAAGAAGCAGTGGTATTCCAGATGTGGATACACAGCAAGTGCCTGTACTGAGCCTCCTAAAGCAAAGTGTATCTCTAAAGTTAAATAAAAATGTACAGGCACAAACAGAAGGCCAAGTTTTGTCCTGATTTAGTCACTGATAAAAGAATTATATTTGTCAACACATGGCACATAGAAGAGTTAGAGCCATGAACTGGATGGGGGAGTAAATCAGGCCAGAATGAGACCTCTGGAGTGCATGGCTGTATGGCAGCCAGATGTGCTCTGTGTCAACAAACATAATCCCTTTTGAGTCACTGACTCCATCACCAGCAGAAGCGACATTATTAGCCAACACTGTACATGCACTAATGCACTTCCTCACTTTCAGGGATAAACATATGCATAATCCTGCACTGCGCAGCTCATAGACACTAAACAGGAGTTGGGCAGCCTGGTCAGACCACCCAAGCTGAAAGTCAAACACTGCAACTTGTAAAGTGCCCAGACTGCAAATCCTCTACTTGCAAGCAATCTCAATACTGGCAGTGCACTGAATCAGTGGGTGAATGCATGCAGGAGGATTCATGGCTTGGCCTCAAAATAGAGGAAATTCATGTTTCTGAAGATAAAGGTAATAATAGAGGCAACAGCAATTACCATAGGAAATCTGGGACATATAGCCAGAAAATTCATAATTAGAAAACCCACAGTTATCTCTGGAAATAGTGTCTGATAAATATTCCTCCTTCAGACTGGAGGGTGCTTACAGAGCTTGGATCATCTTCCATGTGCTGCAATTAGAGGGGTGATGATTCTTCTCTGGAAGATGAAGACAGAATAGATGAGTTTTCAAACTCTTTTCTGATCTGTCTATAGCTTCTATCCTAGAATGGTTACATAATGCATGAGAATGGAAACCTGAAGCTTTACTATTGCAATATCGACAAAGTAAAATACTGAACTACATGGATACAAGTTCAGACTTCTCTACTGAAAGTTAAACCACTTAGAATTTCACTTAGGCTGGACCATTCCTGGAGATAACAAAAATAGCCAATTTATACAAGTATCACTTATACTCTGAAAACAAAACAATACAACATAAAAATCTTTTTAATAAAAGGGAGTAAGTCTAATTCTTCTTGATTGACACTATCAGATCTGTGTAGACAGGGACCTAGATTGCCTTCTGAGATGAAGGTCAAAAGCAAACATCAAACCAGCAAACTGTATTAGCAAAATGTATTATATCACCTGGAAATGACTTTGCAGAGATGTTTATAAATATTATACTAAAATGGTTAACAAACATATGTATTAGAATGGCAAAATGATGGGATGAGAGTTTCAGTCTACCAGTTAAAAACTCAATAGTTGCTCTTACCAAATGATGATTGCCTGGGTAGCGATATTTATATATAACAGCGCATGAAAGGTTACCTCTATAGTTTATACTGCAGCCATAGGAGAAAGGTGAATTGTGGAGGCCTGCTTCAGAGACAGTGGTAGTAAACGATTAACTGCAGAGATGAATGTCTGGTCAGCAAAGAGCAAAGCAGGAGAAGGAGGAGGACTACAACCACATGTGGAATGTCTTGTCAGCAGATAAGGAACAAAGCAAGGAGAAGAAGATAACCACCAAGGAGAAGAAGATAACCACAACTGCTGACTGATTGTAAGCTTTGCAACAATTGTGTTAAGAGAGTATAAAAAGAAGTTGGTTTGAGAATAAAGTTGTCTCACTCTGCACCCCAGACTGAGTCCGTTCTTTCACGAGATGCAACAGTGAATTAGTCTCAAGTAAATGAATTATGTTGACAATTTTGTTTTGTGGAATTTATTATTAAAGCAGCTGCATACAATCAAGGCTTTCTTACACAGCAAGCTTGTCTTAATAATAAGACTTTTCATTGTTTTTCTTAAAGGAAGAATTGTTTTCTGCCATGTATTGAAATGTGTGCCACATTAACAAGTACAGGGATATTACTTCCTACACAGATATGAAATGATGAAGAGCTTAACAGGTTTACAGGCAGCTAATTAGAAATGAGCACAAAGGGGACTGATCTACTCCTGCTACACAGAGTATCCCCTCCCAGCTTTAAAAAGCCATTTTCATGCAGTTTCACAGCTACACTGAAATATCAGTACCTCCTTTGGAATAAATTAGCAAGGTGCCAACCAATGCCAGCAGCATGGGGCAGGAAGTTGTTTACAGTTCAGCTTTCTGAAACAAGAGGCTGCAGGAGTCACAGGCAGCACAGAAAAAAAAAACCACAGTAGCTGGCAGAGGTTACATGGAGAAGAGCCCTAGGAACAGCACTACTGGTTAAACAGAGGCATGGCCTAGGAAAGTACTTAAAAATAGTCCTTAAATTGAGAATTTGATACATAACGAGATTTCAAACATCAAATTAAAGAGGAAGTAAAAATGTAATAGCACGAACCTCCTTTTTCTAGGATCTGGACTGCATCAATCAACAGAGCTATATATTTAAATAATCTGTACTATTTCACTAAATAAATCATAGAATCATCGAATGCTTAAGGTTGGAAGGGACCTCTAAAGGGCATCTAGTCCAACCCCCCTGCACACGCAGGGCCACTTAGAACACGTGGCACAGGACTGCATCCAAGCGGGTCTTGAAGATCTCCAGAGAAGGAGACTCCACAACCTCTCTGGGCAGCCTGTTCCAGTGCTCTGTCACCCTCACTGTCAAGAAAATTTCCCTTAAGTTCCCATGGAACTTTTGTTGCTTCAGTTTCTGGACATTTTCTCTAGTTCTGTCAGTGGACACCAGTGAAAAGAGGCCAGCACGATCCTCCTCACTGCCTCCCTTGAGGTATTTATAGACACTGATCAGGTCCACTCTTGGCCTTCTCTTCTCCAGGCTGAACAGACCCAGCTCCCTCAGCCTCTCCTCATAGGGCAGATGTTCCAGGCCTCTGATCATCCTTGTGGCCCTTTGCTGGACTCTCTCCAGCAGTTCCATATCATTCTTGTACTGTGGGGCCCAGAACTGGACACAATACTCCAGATGTGGCCTCACCAGGGCTGAGTAGAGGGGCAGGATCACCTCCCTTGACCTGCTGAAGATGCTCTTCTGAATGCACCTCAGGATCCCATTGGCCTTCTTGGCTACAAGGGCACCCTGCTGCCTCATGTCAACCTGTCGTCCACCAAGATGCCCAGGTCTTTCTCTGCAGAGCTGCTCTCCAGAAGGTCAGTCCCCAGCCTGTACTGGTGTCTGGGGTTATTTCTCCCCAGGTGCAGGATCGTGCACTTGGCCTTGTTGAATATCATGAGCCTGCCTCAGGAGGAGTGTTGCCAGCAGGTGCATGGAGGTGATCTGGCCCCTCTACTCAGCTCTAGTGAAACCACAGCTGGAGTATTGTGTGCAATTCTGGGCTCCTCAGTACAAGATGGGCATGGAACTTCTAGAGGGAGTCCAGCGTAGAGCAACGAAGATGATTTAAGAGACTGCAGCATCTATCTTATGAGGAAAGACTAGGTGACCTGAACCTGTTTAGCCTGAAGAAGAGAAGATTGGGAGGATCTGATTAATATGTATAAGTACAATTAATATGTAAAAGTACGGGGAGAATGTCCCTGTGCCCAATGCTGTAGGTGTCACTGCTTGAGTAGGAGGGGTGGACTAGATGATCTCTAGAGGTCCCTTCCAATCTCAACCATTCTGTGATAGGAGGGCTGCTTGCTGGAACCTGTTGGCTCCCATTTTGTTGTGTTTTAGAAGGGTGCCCTGCAAGCTGCTGTGCTGCTGCCCCCAGAGATAGGGAGGCACTTTGGCTTCAGGTAAATGAGAGTGGCTGCTAAGGGAAGCAGGACTTAAAAATAAGTAAAACAAGTCTTAACTGTGGCTGTGTCTTTGCCACACAGCACGAGCAAGTACAGCTCTGTTCTGCAGCATGTTGCTACATTGCTCTTAACGCCCAGCTCACCTTTATTTCTTCTACTTGATAACTTTCCTGGCCTTTTTTGGGCTCTCCTGATTGCAATTGATTTTTCTTTTTTTTTTTCTGTAAGGTTTTTTCTCTGATCAAGGGTTTTTCTGTATTAATTAAGCAGTATGTAACTATAAATGTTATATAGAGAAACCTCTAAGAAAAACACTTCTTATACTAGTAAAATGAGCAAATAAATGCAGCAAATAATTATCTGGTAAACTCCACAGGGTGACAAGAGCTCCATAGAGTGACAAGAGTATAGACAGTGCTGAGTTAGACTGCAGAAACTGTAATATTTGATGTTGTAATTTAAAACTTTTGTGTTGTAATTTAAAAACACATTGGCATTGCTTTCATAGAGCTTTCTCTCATTCTTGGGCATTAAGCTAGCACAATGTGATATTAAAAGCATTTTTCAGTTTCTATATATTTTTTAAACCTGCACAGAACTTGTGTTGGCAATACTGTGAATGTTAATAGCAGCATAATGTTACTGATCATGCTAACTGCTGCGAAGAGCTCATATTTGTTGATTTAGCAAGTGAAGTTGTTTTGTTGCTCATACAGATATCCATTTCCTGTTGTCTGGCTTCCTTCCAACCCACAACAAAAGCTTGCTGAATATTTGGCTGTCTAAGTTTAATTCATTTGGGGTGTAGGATGCATGCTGATCTTGTGTGAAACATTTAACTTCAATCTCTCAGAAAGACAGTTAAACAAATAAGCAAGAACCACCCACCAAAAACAAACCTCTTGTGTTAGATAGGCATAGCCTGTGAATGCCTAAGGAGCACTGCTTCAGAGAGACAGCAGTACAGAAGTATTAAGTAAGTTACGTTACGTTGCGTTACGTTTCATTACGTTACGCTACATTACGTTACGAATTTGGTGGCTAGATGAAAGGAAGGGGGAACTCTTAAGGCTTTATAGGAGCACTACAAACCAATTTATCATGAAGTACAAATGGCCAAAAGGAGTAAAATGCAAGTGTAGAGCATTCCTTTCCCCTTTCTGCTGCCTTTTTTTTTTCCCTATGGCTAAAGGATAACATTGTCTTCCTGGTAATTTGTTTTTTTAAAGAGAGGATTTACATAGGGTTCTACGCAGTCTACAGTTGACACTTCACCTGCAAGATACCATTAAGACTTCATTTTTCAGTTTGTATATGAAAGCAATTTTCAGTAATGGCAAGAAGACCTGTTAGAGTAACTGAACCATAGGTTAGTTAAGGGTATTTGCTGTTAAAGAGTACAGACAGAAGGTCTGGGAAGGTGGCAATCTGGTAAGAAGGGATTTGTTCTTTTGTGATAACCTACAGGTCAACTCCAGACTTTAATTTATACAGTTCTCCAGGGTTTTGTTTCAGGTATTGGCAACAGGGTTTTGGTTTCT
>VWPW01004996.1:1268-15398 GCA_013389825.1 Crypturellus undulatus | reverse complement strand
TTTATCATACAATGAACCAAGACTATACTACACGTGTGACTTTTTTGCTTCAAAGTNTTTTATCATACAATGAACCAAGACTATATCCTATACGCGTGACTTTTTTGTTTCTAAGGTACACAACAGAGACCCTGCTCCTGGCTGCAGGGCGTTCAGTGCTGTAGGAAACACACCATGTCACCATGTTGTCCCCAGGCCGCCCTAGCGACAGTGCTCAGGCACCACGATGTGGCAGCGCTGCCCTGCGATCGATGCAGGGGCATCCTCCAAGCACCCCGNACTATATCCTATACGCGTGACTTTTTTGTTTCTAAGGTACACAACAGAGACCCTGCTCCTGGCTGCTCAGCGCAGGGCGTTCAGTGCTATAGGAAACACACCATGTCACCGTGTTGCCCCCAGGCCTCCCTAGCGACAGTGCTCAGACACCAAGACGTGGCAGCACTGCCCTGTGATCGATGCAGGGGCATCCTCCGAGCACCCCGCTGCCACCGCGGACGGGCTCAGGGCTGCCCGCCGGGTCCCGGAGACCCCAGCACCACGGCCCGTTCACAGGCTCTTCCTCGGGTGCATCAAGGTGCTCTTCCCACCGCTCGGCCCTAAGGGGAGTGCAGCAAGAGGCTCATCCCGGCGTCTCCCCTTTTCACAGCCATTTCCTCTGCAGGCAGCAGCACATGAACCAGCTGCTCAATCAACTGGCTTTTCAAAGGGAAATTCAAGCTGCTGGCTAAAAGGCAAAGGGAATGCACATACATCAGACTCAAAATAAGTCAAATGTAAGGGGTATGTTCTGGAATCACCACTCAAAAGTCATGCACGGCCGCAAGGAAATGCTGCTGGAGAGCCAGGCTGGAACAGGTCTGTCCACTGAAGCAGGGCTGTTCTGCACTGCTGAGGCCAGACAGCTCTACGGGGTATGGAGTAAAACCTAAATACTGTGTGACCCATGCAAGGGTCACAGCCCCAAAGGGACGTCATAGGTAAGCAGATCTTTCACAACTGCGGAAACACGCGTTTGCACTGCCGTTGTGCCACCAGAATTAGGGCATCTGCAGAAGAGCTGCATTTCCAGAGCGTAGGCTGGCGGATGCGCACGCCGGCACAGGAAGCCTAGCAGCAATGCAGGGAAGCAGAAACCTTTAATTCTTTGATCCCTTAAAAAATAAATGCACACAATTTAGTTACTATAATTCTGCCTGGAGCAGAACACGCTCGGGGACCTTCCCAGTCCACAGCTTTGCCACCAAGAGTAATCGGGTGTCCAGGCCAGCACATCAGCTCCTTGCAGCGACCCGGACAGCGACCAAGGGCAGCCTCTGCACAGAGACAGCTCTGCTGCTCAGAAGAACTACGTGCTAAAATCAAGATCTGAACCTCTGTATGTGTGTGGGCCGACATATGTGTATTTTACTGATATATGTTTGCATATAAATACACATTTTGTGGGTGTGTATGTGTTGAAAATGAATACTGCATTTTACTTTTAATTCTTTATTCATGGGGAAATCACTCTGGTCTTCCCACGAGTATCAGAAATGAAGACTGATGAGATCACTCCAATGGACTAAAGGAAACCTGCCTTTTTGCTGAGTCTGAAAAGGCAATAAAAGCACCTTAGAATTGCAGTGGCAGGGGACACACAAACTGTGTGATTCAAACATATGCACATTGAATTCATTAATAGAAGGATTGGTCACAGAAAGAGGGGCATGGAGCTCTTATTTCATAGCTTTCCTTACATAGCAACATTTCGTTATAAGTAGAGAATTCATAAATTAATAACTTTCCCATGAACAGAGACAGTATCAAGGTGAAGGAAGCAGTATGGGAAGTATTACCTCTGTCCCTGAGTGAATCAGCTGCCCTGGAGCAGCAGAGAACACTGTCCTGGCTCTAGAGCTGAATCAGACAGCCCAAATTAGAGATGGAGCCCCAAATTCCCTACGTTCCTGCCCCATTCCTGAGCCTGCTTCTGCAGCATCCTTCCTGCAGTGCCACCTCCCTGGCGCTGATCCCCAGCTCCAACAGCAACGCTCTGCTACAGCACATCCTGGTTCCATCACCTATTTGCAATTCTTTCAGCCCTTCTCATTTTAAGTGTGCTCCAAAGTCTTTTGCTCAAGTTCGCTGCTTAATATGCTTTCTGTGGCCTGAAGATCACATTTCAGCACGCAATCCGTGTTTAGCTTTTTACTTGTAGTGGAGATTTAGAGTGTCATGTACGAAAGAGGGGAAGGAAGGGGATATTCAGCCTAGGCACAGAGAGAGGGGTCATCTCCGGAGACGACGTGGCGGTCGGAAACTCTCGTATGCGTTTGTCTTCCGTACAGATCATATGTGGCAAGAATAAGCCTGGGGAGTTACAGAATAAGGACCATTGAAACTTTATTCATTTTAGTGTAATTCTGACATTTCTAAATTTCTAAATTAAAAACAGTCTGTTCCAACAGCCATCTGCATGGAATAAAACTACCTCTTTTAGGACATCACAGAGCAGTCAGCTGGCCCTGGGAAGCCAGCCCCGCATTTCCTCTTGCGCCAGTTCCATCCCGCTGTTCCCTGCAATATTCCACCCAAACAGATCGCATGAATCCTGCTTGGCATCGTCCCTACAGGAGGTTGTACAGAGCTGTACAGCATAGAGCAAGATTCCCTTCACTCCCTTTCACAAACCAAAGAGCTTCCTGCACAGTGTGCATTATGCGAAGTTTGAGGAGCACCACACCAAAGGGAGAACTTAAAAAGTCACAGAAAAAGATAAAGAGCAAAGAATCCTGACTTAAACTCTGGCTGTTCCCATACGAAGTGTTTAGAGCAAACATCCATATCAACCTGCATTAATGCAGGTTAATTTTTACAGTTATTCTAGTAGAGGTGACAAAACCGAAATCCTCCCAAACACAAGTGGTAGATTTCAGTTATTAGGTGATAAAGCTGCCAACTAACCTCATGCCTCAGTAATTTCCAGAGCGACCTATAAAACCCCTGTGCATCTCTTTTCCCTGAAGTATTACCAGGTTCCTCCAGGGGCAAGAGGCAGTTGCAGAGCCCCAGCAAGACCTCCCCGGCGCCTGGCCCCCCTTCCTTGCCATTAAGGCATCGTTTCATTATCTCTGTTCCATGGCCTTTAGGCCCAGCTAATTCCTGCCGCCCTCTCCGCCAGCCCACGCGATGTTTGATCTCCGCACAGCACCAACGCGTTTCTGGGCGCACATTAAGCAACACAAGCTTTACCACACGTCTCCTTGGAGCGCCTGGAAATCCGTGCTTACAGGGGGTATGATAGGATGAAGAAATCACGTTACTCTCCTTCAAGGAAAGGCACTAAAATGAGAATCTGCCAGTGCTATGTAGGGGAGGAGGAGAGAGCGGCAGTACAAGCCTTACTTGTGCAAGGTGTGAGACGGCCGCTCGCTCTTCTCCGGCTGTCCGTAGCAGCTGGTCTTCGCTTCTGGAATGAAGGAATATTTCTCCAACATGGCTGATGCAGCCGTGGCGATAATCCCCAGGCCGTCCCGCACCCGCGCTTCTAAACTGTAGTCCCATTCGTCGTAAGATGCTGAGATGAGTCCCGAAGGAAACTCCTTGGGGATAATTTCTGTGTTACCACTAACAAGGCTGGGAACTATCCAGAAGAAATCATAGCCAGTGAGGCCCAGAGAGCGAGCCTCATCCAGGATGTAGACGGCCTCGTCCTTGGAGCAGTACAGCAGGATGACGGATGAGTGGATTTTCTTCAGCTGTATTTGGGTCTTGGCATCTCCAAAGGCCGTGTCGAGTATGATGGTGTTCTGCATGTCCCAGCCCACAAAACTGTTTTCCACTGTGGTCTTAATGATATTGATGAAGTCTCGGTAGCCAGGGAAGGTGGTGGTCACCAGAGAAAACACGTGCCAGTCGTAATCCTGCATGATCTTCAGCATGACGATGGCTTCCTGCTGGATGGAAGCCCCAAACTGGAAGAAGGTGGACATCACATCCTGGAATATCAAAGACAGGGAAAGATTACTGGGTTTGGACAAGGCTGAAAAAGATACTCTCTAGTCATCCTGCTCTCCAGGCTTCCATTGCATGCAGAGAACTTTCTGAGACTCACTTAATTCATATCATGACTTAATAACACTATCAGTAAGAACCAGCAATAATTAAAATCATTGCCAAAAAAATAACGCAAATATTTTTACAGGAAATTCCTGGTTGTTTGGTCACTGCAGTTTAAGCCTCATCCAAACTTTAGCATAAACCATTTAGTAAATTCATAACAATTTTTAAAGTCATGGTGCAAATAAATTGTATATACATATACCTAAATAAACGCGAAGTGCTTTATTTCCTGACGTTATTTCTGAGAGATCTATACAGTTTCCCCACGTTCACTCACCTCTGGCCGGAGCTGCTGCCCCTGGGAGCCCAGATCACAGCCTGCGCTCAGCGCTACCCAAGAAGCGGCCAGTCACTGGCCCCTGACACCAGCCTAAGGCTATGGCACCCCAGGGACCGTGACCGAGCTGCGTGTCCCCACCAAAGAGTTCAGCAGAGGGAGATTCAAACAACAGCCTTAAACCCCTTACCAGTGGCCAACTGCCTTCCTGTGAGGATGCAGGCTTATTTCCAGTGTTTATCTTAGGCTTGTGCCATATTCATAACATTTTATATAACATAAATGCAGTTGCCTATTATTGTAACAACAACTATCAAAAATAGTCACCACATTAATATATCTTGTTGGCACAAAATGAAGGTCTCTGCAGATTTATTTTTTCATGTTGAAGGGCTAAATTTATTTTTGAATGCTATATTCTAGATTTATTTCCGTCACAATTTTTCAAGCATCAAAGCATGTACACTCAGCAATATAATTCTTTATTTTCATTTTACTTCACTATTTATTCCTGACAAGTTGTGATAACAGAACAGAACAGATCAGGCACAGAATGCCTAAATTCCTGCTGACAGAAAAACCCTATGATTTTTAAAAAAAAAGAGAGAGATATTGCTCATGTAAGGTTTCCTACATATTCTTTAGAGGAATTATGAATATTTTCCTAAGTACTCTACTACTAAAACACATGGTGCTTTTAATCTAAAGAGTGTTAAGGATGTGGTTATGAGCAACTACCCTGTTGCAGAGTGGAGGGGAGCAGAGACGGACAAACTGACCAGGGCTGCGGGCAGGCGGTGCAGGACACACAGCTGCTGCCCGGAGCTAACCCGGTCTCCACGGCCTGTGCTCTACCGACGGAAATCTGCACTCCGGAGCCCCTGAGCGCCCTCCTGCTCTTCCAAAGGAAGATGAGGAGGTTATTCCTGGCACCAGGATTTGGGAGCGCAGCCTCCTGGCTGCTGCCAAACGACGAACGCTGACACCCAAGGTGAGCAAGTGCGAATGAAGTCTCTGCTTTGGCACATTTGTCACGTCAGAGGAAGCCCTCAATGGCAGGGCCAGGTTTCCAGCGTATCCGGGTTAAATCCAGGGAGGCGAGTGAGGGATATTATAAAACACATATAGGAAGACAATGGAAATAGCAAGGTTGTATTGCTGAATGTTTCTAGGAGCAATTTCCTAAACTACGCACTTAAAAATAAATAAATAAAAGTTCCTTTGGGTTCAGTTACAGCTACAGAAGCCCAGCACATAAACTCTGTTCAGAGTCAGCATTAATGGTTTATTTGTGAAGTTTCTACTGCAAAGTACATTAGATGTGGAGACACAACAGCACAAATGCAGCTCTGCTATAGCTTCCCAATTGACCATAGAGAAACACTGGCAGGCAAAGCCAAATTTAAACACTTCAATTTTCTTCTCTCTACCCTGTTTTCTACCTGTGATGTACATACATATGTTATGCTTTAAAAAAAAAAAAAAAAGGTAAAACAAGTAAAATCCCTTAAACTAAAATAATTAATTCCCTAATTAATTTTCAATCCTATCCTTTCACTCTTGCCCACTTACACGTATGGTTCATAGCTACTAAAGCAAGGACACAGTAACCACTAAGTCTAGTCAACAAAAGTAATTTTAGCAGAGAAACAGCAAATAAATAAGTAAAACTTTAGAGAATTCAGCTATTGCCCCTGTAAGCATCTAAAAAAACATCGATTGGGTTTTTTTTTAAAGCTTCTTGCCCTTCCCAGAGAGCACTACTACTGCTTTCTCTTATACAGGCTTAGTATTTCATTATACATACAGAATTTAAGTTCTACTTTTCTGTACTGAAAAGTAAACTTAAGTAATTTAAAAAAAGACTTTTTCAGTTATTTCATGTAGATGTTATCTTGTTATCTTCGGTGCTGAACAACAACGTGCTGGCGGAGGCGGTGTCCGCACACACCACAAACGGCTCCTTTTCCCTTTACAAAGCCTTCACCCTTTGACATTATTGTCTAAGGACATAAGGGAGCCGGGTAACTTATGCAATGCAAAAACATCAATACAAAGAAAATTCTGTTGTACAGATAAGTCTCAGAGGATGAAAATCCCAAGATATTACATCAAGCTGAGAAAAAAAAAAGAGATGTGAAAAAGATGAAAGAATTTACTGCTCATATTCAACGATTTTTCTGTTGCAGTTTCTTAGGTGGATTCTAGCACAGCCAATGAAAAAAAACAGCAGTGAAAAGAGGAAAGAAAGGACAAATCAAAACTTTTTGTTTCCTTCTGTCTTGTACCTGAACGCAGGATTCCAGCATTCCCATACTTCTATACAAAACGGTTCTCTCTAGCACTGTCATTTCACGGATTAATGTCTTTTAATTAGTGTATTGAGGCTATAAATCAGTGCCTGTGTCCAGAACTGCACATTTTACTTGACCAGTTCCAGCAAACTATAGATATATTTATCTTCAGACCTCACCCACGGCCCTTTTTACAGCTTTTTTTTCCAGCTTTTCCATCAGATCAGTGGGGCATATTCACAGCTGCGCACCACCCGCCGTAAGCCCCAACGGTAGTTTTGGGAGAAAAATTATTGGGATGTAAAACAGGACACTTTTTGTTGCCTTTATTTTTAAATTAAAATGCAAAGATAGGGATCACCATCAGATGAAACCAAACTTCCACTTGGTGGCCTTTTCAAGCATGCTGCTCAGAAGGTAGGACCGCACGGCCGCAGACCGCAAGAAACAGCATGAAATATGGCTTAAAAAGCAATCTAGAGAATAACTTAAATCAGTTAACTAAGAAGGCTATGATGATGATATTGTAAGTAGTTATCATAATTATTTCATACTCTACTTTCTTAAATAGCTATTCTGCAAAAATAGTGAATTTTATCCTATTTTATGTCACTGTAGCTTAAATAATACTTGTTTATAACGGCCTTAAAGCATGCAAAGGCAGCTCTGTATTTAGGCTGGAAACTCTTTCCTCTTCAGTGAACTGCTATCAGTAATATAGCAAGTAAAGCAAGTAAATTGCTTCAGTAGCTATCAGCATGTTTATGAAGAAAAAATGAAAAGCAGAGATTAGTCATAAATTTAAAACGGAATAATTTAGCATCACAAAAAAGTAAAGCAGAAGGTTATTCGTACCAATATCAAAGATAACTAAATCACACATCTCCAGCCCCAGGTCACTGCTCCTGCTTTCCCTCTCCTCCGCACAGCGGGAGGAGCAATAAGCCACGGGAGAGGCGCAGCGAGTCCAGTTTAGCTGCTGCCAGGCTCTGGGTTTCAGCCTCATGGTGGCACTTTCCATGAATGCAAACACTGAAGCGGAGGAGCTGAAAGGAAAACCCTTCCTCCCAAGACACCCTGCACATTTCTAAACTCCTAAGTTATTAAATTTCCGCCTCTCTCCATTTATGTTAAGAACCTGCTGCTCCCAAGGCACAGCGCACCCGGGGAGCGCACGCTGCCGCCGCTGCCACGGAGCGGTTCAGGGAAGATCCCAGAGGGGCTGCGCTCCGGGCTCGGCCGCGCTTGGCTCATCAGCACCACCCGCCAACTGCCCTTTCAGAGGGCACGAAGGGAATTCTTCTTCTCTGTTTCTTTTTAAGCAGCTTTCTGGTTGTCATGCGTGTAGGCAACAGCAGCAAAGTGCAACTGCAGAGACCCTGGGCATGACAGAACAGGGCGTGCAACAAACTTTCCAGCAGAAACCTCACTCCAAATTCCATTACTTCGCAGTCTCAACTCACCATTTTTTTTTCTTTTTTTTTTAAACATTGATAATACAATAGGTGGGAATTACACTACTTCTGTTGTTAAAAAGAAAACACAAAAAAGCCAAAACTCTTTTCAGAACACAAAACNTCGCAGTCTCAACTCACCATTTTTTTTTTCCTTTTTCTTTTAACATTGATAATACAATCGGTGGGGATTACACTACTTCTATTGTTAAAAAGAAAACACAAAGCCAAAACTTTTTTCAGAACACAAAAACTAACTTTGGCAGAAGCACAGAAAGCTTCCACATGGGAACAGAAATAAGAGACTGACAGGGGCTCCAGGAGCTGTGAAACGGCCTGGATGGATGTGGGCACCTCGGGAAGGCAAGGCACAGAGGTGCGTGTTCAGATAACCTTCCTCTCTAATGATCGGGAGGAATGAAGGACCTCAGCCAGCAGGCGCCCAGGCCTCTGGAAAGAAATAACCGCCTCGGAGAGCCCTTGCAGCTCCAGCATGCTGCTCAGGCTGAGCTTCAGGAGCCAGGTTGGCGCTGTGTCTCACCCGCACGGAGAAGCTGCCTGTTGCGCCACCAAAACGGCGTGCAGGGCTGGTGGGTTTTCACACCTGCCTCGGGAGCTAGCAGAGTTACTGAAGGAAGCGGCTCCTTGGCTCTCAGCTGCGGCTCCTCCTGGGGAGGAGCTCAGAGGGCTGGAGAATCAGAGCTTTTAATACCCAGTTACTTGCGGTATTTTCTTGGGCGGTTCTAATGTGCTGCTCGTGCCACACGGAGCCCCTCCGCCGCTTCCCCCCGGCAGCACCATCACGGCACGCGTGGCTCCGACACAGGGAGCCTTTCAAAACCTCTGAGCGGTTCCAACAGTAAAACATGAAGGAAGCAGATGAAAACGTGGTGTTTCACCCTCCTTTCTCATTACCAATCTTCATTTTGTTAAATTGTCAACACATGTAAATTCAGTCCAAGTGTTTAGCCTTATAGAATTTGATGCCTGAAAGGGTTATGTAATAAATCTTTAATAAGTACAATGGCCACATTTTGTCTGATTAAGAGCTTTCACAGTAGCAGCATGATTCTTTTTTTCCAAAATCAGTCACCTAAATCTCTTTTGCTCTAACCTATCCACACCTTTACACACATGCACAGAAAATATCACTAGCAGAAAATCCAATTCACTTGACATCATTTTAGATACCTGCTCAATTTAAAAAGGTGATTTTTTTAATGTTTTCCGTTTAATGGTAGTATCTTAGCTAAGCTTAGCAAAATTTCATACATTTGCATAACTACTGCAGTGGAATCAAAATTCTAAGTTCACGCAAATCTCCAGTGGTCAATGTTTGCACGGATTCAGCCCCTGGGCTATTTGCTAGCAAAGGCAGTTCTCACTGCAGTGAACCAGCTCAGGTAACTGAGATGTGTACAGGATACACTATGGAAACAGGGGCTTGCTTAGAGGGGCTGAGAACAAGCACAATTCTCTGTTTGAATTTTACATCTCATCTAGTATGAAAATTGTGCAAGCAAATCCTGCTCTCTCCCAGCTCGTATACCTGGAATGTTTACAGACAGGGTTCTCATACCCATGCTACCACTGGAGATACAAAACACCATCCAAATTCCGTTAGTCAGGTAAAAGGGACCAAAATGTTACTGACCCACGTTCACATTTAAAAACGCTACAGCCAGGAGACCAGAATTAGGTCCACAATAAGTGACCACTCGCTACTGCTGTCAGGGGCAGCTGAGTTGAGCCAAGCAGTCCAACTGCTTACAGTGCAGACTGCAAAGATATGCACAAATGCCTTACACTTTTATTCAGTTAGCATCATTAAATATCAGTAGAAATGCCTTAGCCATCATCTCTGTATCTGAAAACATTTGGTGTAAACTGAATGTTAACATCCTTCTTGTGTTGAGATGAGATGCCAGTAAGCCATTAATTAAGACATTTCCATACATCTACACCTAACAAGTGAAAAGGAAGGCAACAAACAACCTCCCCCACCGCCCCCTTTCACCAAATGGTGGATGTAAAATATTAAGCAAATAACAGAAATAAAAAGTGAGTTTAACTTTTTATTGCCCGCTTGCAGCAGGGTGATTCTGGCCACCCTGCGACCTGGCCACACAGGCGGCTCAGCACCGCAGAGGGGTCCAGCACCAGTGGGAACAACCATGGCCAAACACGTCCTTTATGGGAGATGCAGTTGAAGGCGCATCCCCACCAGCTTTCCATGGCAACAGGGACTCGCAGAAGACATGCAAGTAGCAGAGGAAGATGATGGTAAGACACGTGCCAAAACAGCCTTCAGAAAGGGATGACCGTTGCGAGTCCCGCAGGTGCTGGATGATGTGGGTGAGGACATGCTCTCCTGGGCCAGGAGGCATCGTGATCAGAGTACCAGAGCGCATCCAGGGTGGGAATGTGCTCCATTGCTCGTAGGCGCTGCAAGCCCACCTGAAGGGAGGGCACTCAAGGAAAACACCACACAGACCCATCTGGTTTATGATCTCCTGCCTAGGCATCTTCTTTGCCTCTGGTACGGAGGCAGGATACAGTATTAGGCAGCCCCTTTGTGCGACAAAATGGCCAATCTCCTGTTCTGCTAACAGGAAATCTGTATGTTCTGCAGGGGAGCGACCAGCCTATCAGTCTAGCAATAGATGTCTTTTTCCATTTTACACTCAGTAAGAGCAGATCAGAAGAAACTTGGCTGCAGTATTGCTGAGATGCAGCATCCTCGCTCAAGTCAGGAGGGCAGTGAGCTATGTGTCCCGCAGCGGCGCTCCCTGCTAACCGAGGGGAAGCACAGCAAGGGAAGCATCCCATAAAGGGGCTCCCCGCTAACCAAATGCATTAAGAGCAGCACAGTGTCTCACCCTGACTGCCAGTGTGGCTCAAACCACAGCTGCTGAAGCAAGGAAACACACCACACTCTGCACTGAAGTAGCTGGGAAGTGTCCTCTGCTCCAAGCTAGCACATCCACAGCAGAAGGACATGGGATGTGAGGAAGGCTGTAGGTAGGTATAACACTCTCACAGTGTAAGTGCACAGAACACATAAGCACATGAGCACTTTATACTGCTTTCTGTGGGTTTTGGTAGGTAACATAACATTACATAGAGATATGCAGACAAAAAAACGTGTTTTTACCTACTTCTGACTCCCTCAGGGGGCTCACATTTGTGCTTAGATCTGTATTTTCAGTTGGGCTTCTTGCTTAAGGATGAATTAACTTATTCAGTTGTGACAATCAAGAGATCATATCAAGAGATTTGTCAAGCTCTAGTCCCATGACTGAGTAATTTTCTGGGCAGAAAAGCCTTTACCTACAGAGATTGAAATTACTGAGCTTTTAAACAAGCAGTAAAATAACTTCATCTATGAAATAGCCTATTCCTCAGTTAAGCACAAAGCAAAAGCAAAGCAAATGTAAAGTCTGGTTTGCATTTACAGTAAACATGAGAGGGAAGATATAACTTGATGAAAAATGTTCCAAACAGCAAGTTCAGGGCCTTCCAGGGCATTGTAACGCTCTCCAGAAGCAAGGACAGATTTTGCAGTCATCCTGGATAGAGTAAATACTGTACTGCTGGAGCAATTTCAGGATCTGTTTTCCAGCTAAAAAAAAGCCTAAATATGTTTGTGTGATGTTTAATACAGTGTGAAGAGGACTAAAGCCATCTCAACTTGCACCATACCTTTACACTGCACCTTTATGAACAACACAGTAACGCTTGCACTGGATATGAGTAACTTAACAGATTATTTTAATCACATTAAAAAAATCAATGTCATAAATTTTGCTTATTTGCATTTTGCAACACTGTACATGCAGCTATTACCTAAAAAACTACCTACAACATCACCCAAAACAAAAGCACTGAGATCTGAAAGAGCATCATAGCCTCTTCCACCTGCTACTTGCTGTCACTGCAAGCTTGTGTAACCTTTCCACTATGATTAATGCCTTTTTAATATAAAGTCTTACAGACTTATAATATAAAGACTTATTATATTGTATATAATATAAAGACTGATTTGTCCTCGACCTTGCCATGGCTTGCTGCCACATGCTTACCTACTGAAAAGGAAGAGAAAATGAAGCAGGGATGTGTGTCTTAGCTCGGGGAAGCAGGAGAGCTCCTGAGCGCTGCAGAGGCCACGTTAACACGTGGGACAGACGACCAGACACCAGTCACACACAGTTGAGGAGGGCCTGCAACAACGGCCCCATTTTCTGCACGCGAGTCATCTTTCTTATTAAACTAAGAATAACAGGATTTCAGATAACATCAGTAAGGGTCACTGAAAGTTTAACTCGCTAAATTACTGCAGTAATTAACCATTATTCTTAGTAATGTAGCTTAGCCAGCAATAATCATCTCACCACTGCTTCAGATTGCATTTGCACAGTGACTGCTTTATAAAACTGTGCTTTCATGAAAGGCAGTGTTCAACAGCTACCCATTTTCAAATATATAATAGGTTTTCCTTTGTAATGAAGAATACAGGCTCAGGATAAGTAAGCATAACTAATTTCCTTGTAAAATATGAACTTCTTCCTTTCTGCAAGATTTATTTATCCCCAATGCATGCACAGATACAGAAATACATACAAACAATATGTTGTTATACATGACCATAAATATAGATAGATAGATATATAATGCTGTGACTCTACTCATTCTAATATCTCAGTTTATTGAATGATAACGTATGATCTGATTGTAGAACAAAAATCACATGGATTCAAAAGCTAGTCCATTTAGAGCAACGAGATCAGCCACAACTTCTAACTTCTAGTGGGGTCTAATAAAAATATCATAACACTAAAACATAAAACAAAGAATTCTGAAAAAATCTGAAATCTGTTTCATCCCCAGGAAGATAAGCAATAATGCTCCCCCTAAAAGATTAAGAGCATATTTTCCTTTGATTTGTACTCAGCTGATCTCATAAAGAAGTTAATTTATTAATATACAGTTACTCCCTTGAAACAAAATATACTAGCATTTTTTTTGCTTGCTATGAAAATCAAACCACTTGTAGTGATTAGTTAAGATGTTCTATTTGCTTGTTCTATGAAGAATTGCTTTTCTTATGGCCTCATCTAAACTTTCCAGAAAGAACAGATTTTTATGGGGTATTCATGAGCAAAATTCAACGCTACACACAGTCTGAAGTACAAATAAAAATAGCATCATTAAAACAATATACAGATGCCTGGATCTATGGCAGGAGTAAGCATAAAGTGTCCGCTCGACAGGAAGGACTCAAATTATTACCCGACAATGAGAGAACTAAATCAAAGCGAGAGCCCAAATGCGCAATTCCGCTAGTCCGTATATTGGTGCATTTGGAGATTAAATGGATGCATGAGAGAGTCTCATTAACTCATTCTTATAAATTAAGATACAACGAGCAGAATAATTGGAGGAGACAGAATGCTAAAAACGATGGTGGTTTCCTCTGCAAAGCAGCAGAAGAGGGAAACGGGGCCCAGCAGCTCTCACAGCCGCGTGGGAGCTGGGGTCACCCTGGTGCTCTCGGTCAGGGCGCTGGCTCCACGCGCAGCTGCCCCTGCGCCTGCCCTGCCCACGGAGGTGCCTTCCAAGCTGTCCCAGCACGTGCCGTCTCCTAACAGCATCGGCACCTCCGCTGCGCGCGAACCCTTCTGCACCTGCACAAGATGGCATTACGAAACGGGAGCACCTTTATTTACAGGGAAGCTGAGAGACTGCGACTAACCCACCGCCAGCTCATGGGATCCAAGCACTGCAAGCTCGCCACAGCGTCCCACGAGCCCAGCGTTAGGATCGTGCTGCAGGCAGTGAGCATGGGCAAAGCCGTAAGGTCACAACCGCCTTGCCTGGGAGGAGGTAGAATTGGATCCAAAACAAACAAGTTGTCTGGAAATAGGAAAGCTTTCCTCGTGAAGGCCCTTTCCTTGTAAGCCACGCTCTTAAAAAAAAAAAAAAAAAAAAAAAAAAAAAAAAA
>VWPW01004980.1:0-30625 GCA_013389825.1 Crypturellus undulatus | reverse complement strand
ACTGCTGCAGCGGCCGCAGGTGGACCCGGGGCCGGGGGCGGGCGGGCGGCGCCGGCGGCAGCTCCAGGCGCCTCCGCGGTTTCCCAGGGTGGCGGCAGGGCACGGGCCCCGCGGGCTCACGGCTGGGGCAGCCCTGCGGGTCGCTCTCGCAAGAGCCCTCGATGTCGCGGCTGATGCTGCTGGGCTCCCAGCGCGGGGACACGTCCCCGCCTTGGCTGAGCAGATGCATCCCAGGGGATCCTGGGGATGAGGCGGGCGCTGGGGGCTGCTCCTTTTCCCTTGGGATTGTCGGGAGCCCCCTCTATCCCACGAGAGCTGCAGGGACAGGCTGGGCGGGAAGTGTGTGTCCGGCCGCTGAAGCCGAGGCCAGAGCTTTTATCCGCGGCAGCGGCCTCCTGGCAGTGATGCACAGCACGGGAATGAGCAGCTGAGCGCTGAGCACTGCTCCCAGGCCCGCTCCTTCCCCGGCACTCGCTGCGGGACTCATTGGCGGCAATTAGCACGCGCAGCGGCCATTAGCTAATTAGTCCTGCCACTGGCCGTGCTCGAATTTGCCACGCGTTACATCACGCCGGAGCGCGGGGAGGTGAGGATCGCTGGGATGCCGCGGTGCTGAGTGATGCGCCCAGGAGCAGCGCGGGGCCAGGCTCCCCCTTGCCAACACGGGGAGCAGAGGGCTGGGATTGGCAGCGCTTCTTCATGAGCTGGAAGGAAACAATGAGAAATCGGTCATGGGAAACAAGGAGCTTCCTGCCAAGGCAGTGAAACTCTGTTTTCAATAAGGAATGACTTTTTTTTTCAAGGGATTGTCTCAACTCAGCCATCCTGACCAGCTTTAACCTGGCATTCCCCCATTGCCCCCTCTTGCCAGCTCCCCTGCCCAGGCTGGATGACTTGGGACCTTCCCCGATACCCCCGGCTCCCCTGGCACAGACAAATTGTCCCGCACGCGCTCACGGAGCCTGCGGAGGGGAGGAATTTTGTGCTCTGTAGCAAAGACAACAGCTACAGTCTGAACGGATCCAGCCCCAAGCAAGCAGCATCCGGGCAGGAGAGCAGCAGGGGCACCAAAAGCCCCTTCATGCCTCGTGCTCCGAGCAGCGTTGGCCTGTGTAATTAACCTGCCTTCGGTAATGAACCATTCCAAGCCGTGTCAAGGACCGTGTCGCTCCTGACGCTCGGGGTGACTCATCCTCCAAGCAGCCGCGTTTCTGTGAACGGCCAAGGCAAAGCTTCTCCGGCAGCAGCCCCGGGCCCCGTGTCCCTGGGCCGGTCGCTGCAGCCCAGTCTCATAAGGGATGCGCAGAGATTCGTCCCGTGATGGCTGGGATTGAATCACCTGGAAAAGCACGAGCAGAATCCAGGGCGCTGCGAGTGGCTTTGCTGCCACTGGGATAATTTATTCCTCTGCTTCAGGCAGACTCTACCTGGCAGGAAGCCTTGTGCAAAACGAGGAGCAAGCCCTTGCTGTCTGCTAAGGGGATACTGGAGTTTCTGAGCCTTAACACGGTCCCTGAATTATGCTGTTTTCACATAAATTGGATTTTCATGCTAGAAAAGATGCTTTGCTGTCACTTTGCCTCCCAAGGGATTTATAAACCGTGAAGTGCGAATATGTCACTTCTCATCCCTTAAAATTTGCCAAAATTTAATAGGATTCCAGATGAAAGGAGATATTTTTGCTAAATCCTTCAGGCTGAACTTGCATCTTCACATCTTCCACTGGCTCCCTCATCCCCTGCTCCCTCATTCCCTGCCTGCCTCCCTGCTGCGGCTGCTGAGGCTGTGGCTTCATCAGGCCTATCAAGGAGGCTGCTTCAGATCCCAGCAAATCCACTGGGAAAGCTCCTAGTAACAGAGAAGCCTTCGGAGCAGCACCAGGACCACCGCGACGGCCAACTTGGTGCTTCAAAACAAGTAGTGAGACCGGCCTGGAACGGCTTTGCTTACTGCTCTCCTCCAGTGCTGTCATCTGCACCGTGATGGATAATTGAAAATACTTATTAATCAGCAACAAAGCAAATTCTAAAACAAAAAAAAGTCCCAGAGCAGAGAGACAATCAGAAAAAAAAAGAAGTGTAAATGAATGAACATATTCCATAAGTTTGCGAAGTCAAACTCTAACTTTTATTGCCCTTCATGACTACTTGGAGATTAAAGCAAGAAGTGGAGTTTGGTACAGAGCAGCATTGCACGTCCTGGAGGAAAGGCAGCAGCAGGAACAAGGAACATTTGCGTTGCGGAGTGGCAGCAAAGCCAGAGGAATGTCACAGCAAAGCAGGAAAGAAGAGGGGAGTCTCTACACAAGGGCAGATCCATGGGCACCGCCGCGGGCGCAGGGGCATCAGCAGCAGCCACCGCCGCTGCCGCCGCAGCAGCCGCTGTTGTTGTTGCTGGTCACGGTGTAGCAGCAGCCCTGCATGGGCATACAGCAGCTCTGCACGGGCACGCAGCACGTCTGCGGGCAGCAGTACTGCGCGGGCGCGCAGCACGGCGTCTTGCAGGCCGACTTGCTCCCGTAGCAGCACACGGTGTAGCTGTTGTTGCCGCCGCAGCAGCTGTTGTTACCAGAGCAGCATCCAGACATGGTGGCTGTAGTGTAGGCAAAGCTGCAGGGGACAGAGGTGGCCTGGATGTCACCGAGAACATGCAAATACATTCGGAAATGCAGAATTCACTCAAGGCTCTGCTTATGCTGAATTTAGAGATTCCAGGGTTTAACACCCAACACACACTTGTTTTAGGGTAAATTGTGCTCATTACGCCTCTCTCTCTCGTTTCCCTGGAGTGTGGATGTCCAGGGATCCATCCTTGCACCAAGGCATCCCTAACGCCTCAGCAAGGAGCCCAGCACAGCGTACAGAACCTTGGCTCCCTTCTGAGATGTCTCCGGTCCCCTCCTGCACAACCCAGTGACGTCCCTGCAGCCTCTCCAACCTCAACACTTCTACCTTGTCTCCAGAGCGTGAAGCTCATAAAAGCCAAGCTGCACCTGAAGCTCCAGTTCAGATATACAGTTATATTCCAAATCTGGTAATAAAGCACCCCTATCGTTTCCATTTTGTGAGAAGATGCAGGCGTTCTCACTTACCCTGTAGACCAGTGAGGACAGGAGAAGGGAGGCGAAGGCGAGCGAATGAAGTGCGCTGGGTCGCAAGCCCTTTTATAGTCCCCAGCACCTTCCTCCTGGAAGTGAGACAGCCATGGACCATTCCAACTTCCCTGTTTATTCACCCAAACCCATACTTCTCAGCTTTACGTGTCTTTTGGTATTCGTACTTTGCCTTATTATTTGTGATCACCACCTTTGTTTCACCTCATAATTATTTAGCCTGCAGATAATCAAAGGGCTTCTATGAATACTAATGAATTTGTCCTCTCTGCAACCTTGCAGGGAGCCAAAAATGCATCCTTGTATCTGCTTGGAAAATGCACATGCTAAGGGTCTTACTCAGAGGCGGATGGTGCTGAATTAGTGTGAAAAGCCAAGGCTACAACCCGTGGCCTGCATCTTTGAGGCACGTGAGGGGTTATTTCACTGCGCTGCTGTTTGAGATAAATATTTAGAAGATTTCGTGAAAACAGGTATTCATTCCCAGTTACAGGACGTGCGTGCGAGGCCGGAGCAACAGCATCACGAGTCCAGGATGTGGTGACACTCGTGACGGCTCCCGAGGCCTCGGTCACCTGCAGGGAACTTTGTGATACACGGAGCTGAGGGCACCTTTGCCTCGTCCTTGGGAATGTCTAGACATCTGTGGATCCTCCTGGCTGCTTTGGGTCCGTGTGTGAGCCCAAAACACAGGCAGACAAGAGCGTTTCGGTTTTGCTTTGCTTTGCTAGGAATATTTTCTATGCCTCTGAACTGAGTTGTTTTAATTAGCAATTTAAAAGGGGCAGCATTCCCTGTGCAAATTGCATTGCAGACGGGCAGGGCTCTAGGGCCGGGTGCGATGCTTTGCAAGTGCCACGTCCCTGCTGCCTCCTCTCTTTCCAGTCGGGAGAGCTCCCGTCCAGAGCACGGGAGCACGGGGTCCGCGGGACAGCGCATTGCGGGAGCACGGGGTGAAGTCCCGCACGGATCTGGGGCCATTGGGAGCAATAAGTGAATCTGCTCCGTGTGGGAGAAAACGAGCCCTGTCTGCCGCCGGGGAGCTGGGCGGGAAGCAGGAGCACAGAGGAGAGGCAGGGAGAGACATTGCTGAGCTGGAAATATTTTCCTGGAGGGGAAAAAGGTCACGGCAAGGCAGAGCCTTGGGCAGTGGAGCCAGGATGGATGAATGCTCATTTAATGCCTGTCTCTGCCCTGAACGCACGCTGCTGTGGGGCTGAATGATGGCAGGAGAACGGAGTGTTTGAGAGGAATTTTCTTCCATGCCCTGAAATTCCAGGCTTGTTTGAAGACCTGGCAACGCTGCCCTGAGACGAGTGCAGCATAATGGGAGCTGCTTGATCCTGCCTGGCAAGTTCATTACCTGCTGCCTGGCACCCCGCAGCGTCCTGAGGCTGGCCGAGCCCTGCGAGCTGCCGCCAGACCCCAGTTCACAAGCTGGGAGCCAGGTAGCTCTGTGCGAGCTGCAGGGACACGTGGGGACCTTCCCCTCAATGCCGTTCCTTTTCCTGCAGGAAAAACAGGCAGCTCCTTTGCAGGCTCCCTGGAGACTAATTCCTCGAGTCAAATGATGAAGAAACAAAACATGCGATAGCAGCTTCTCCAAGGGGGTGCGAGAGCATTCGTGGAATTTCCTCTGCAGCAGGTACATCCTGCCCGTGATGTGGTGTCCAGGTGCTCAGAGGGTCTTTGGCAAGTGGGTTACAGACCCCAGCACAAAGCAGGGACTGACAGTGCTTGCAAGAGTCAGAAAGGGCACTAGACCCGGGATGGCGACTGCGGGGCAGGTCTTGGGCTCTGTGCTTTCGTACAAGCTCAGACCTGGGCTCTGGCTGGCCCAGTCACTGCTCAAGGATGTGGATGGTTCTCAGCTCAGAACCTGGAGCCCAGACATCTCAGCAGGGCCAGGACCTCCTTCTAAGTGTTCAACTGTGTATAAAGACCCTTTATATATTCTGAAGAAGACCCTGAGCTGATGGAAATACTGAGAGCTTTCCTAGTCATGATGTGCTTGTGTCACAGCCTTCCAGAAGTCCCAGAAAGTTCAAGTTCTTTACATGTTCCTATATATTTATTTTCCTATTTCTTTATAGTTTTACTGTGAGAGCCAAAATTCTGCTCACATAGATACCAGACCCTAAGCTCATTTTTGGTTGGAGCTGTGGATGAGCTCAGAGCTGCATCAGGGATGCATGAATTTTTCTTGTGAAGCCCAGACCCCCTGGATGAGAGGATGTCCATGAGCAGAAGGAAGAGGGCTGGAAGTGTGGCAGGCCTGGTGAGGCACTGGGGAAGCACCCAGTAAAAGCAAATAACCACCAAGAGTTTTGCAGGGTCATGAACAACAGATTTTATTGATTGAAGCAAAAGAAGGAAAGAATTTAGCATCCGCTACCCAAAGACGTAAATGAAGAGCAGTCTGACACAGGAGCATCCTGCACTGCTGAGCGGCAGCGTTGTCAGAGCACGTTCCAGAAAAGCGAGAGAGGAGAGTCTTGAAGCAAGGCCGGAGCAGAGCAGGGCAGACCCGCGTCCGCAGCGGGCGCAGGGGCAGCAGCATCAGCAGCCGCAGCCGCCGCAGCAGCTGTTGTTGTTGTTGTTGCTCACGGTGTAGCAGCAGCTCTGAATGGGCACGCAGCAGCTCTGCACGGGCACGCAGTAGGAGCGCACGGGGTAGCAGTACTGCGCGGGGGCGCAGCACGGCGTCTTGCACGACGACTTGCCGCCGCCGTAGGAGTACACGACGTAGCTGCTCCCGCTGCCGCAGCAGCTGTTGTTGTTGTTACCAGAGCAGCATCCAGACATGGTGGCTGTGGTGTAGGCAAAGCTGCAAGAGACAGAGAGAGTCCTTGTCATATAGAGTAAGCTTTTTCTCTGGATTTCTGAGTAGTTTATTGCAGGTTAAATCAAGATTATCCCTCAGGGCATCCTGAGCTGGCTTGGGATTGCCTTGCTGCCTTGGATCCCATGTCAATCCATCCCTGAGCTCTCCACATCTCAGCATTGCCCACTAGTGCGTTTAATGTTCTCCAGCACCAATTCTACTAGAAAGAACCCACCCAAGTGGTTCAAAATTAGTTTCAAGTCAGACACTATAGGAAATCACAGTTGTTTTCCCGCAAAAGGACACAGAAATGCAGCAGAGAGCACAAGAAAAAGCAGGCAACAAGCTCTGACTTACCCTGTTCACTGGTGAGGAGAGGAGAGGAGAAGGCAAGGTGAGCGAATGGAGAGCACTGTGATGGGGGGCCTTTTATAGGCCTCAAAACCTTCCTCCTGGAAATGAGACATTCTTTAACAATTCTGACTTCACCGTTTATCACCCAGTCTGCGCATTTTACATCTCTTCCGGTATTTAATCTTTGCCTCTTTCCATTTGCTCACCGCCTTGGTTCTGCACCATAATTAGCTGTGCACATAAGGCGCAGGTGTAAATTTTCTAATGAATTTGCATTACGGGGAACCGGAGGAGGCCATAAGGTATTCGTATCCGCTTCCTAAGGAATGACCTTGAGATGCTTAACAATTTGCCTCGGGGAGGCCGGGAGCAGTGGGAGAACCATGACTGGAACTTGGGAATGTCACTGCTCACCTGCCTTCTCTTTGCATGGTTGGGACTTTGGGGGCCAAGTGGAAACTATTGACAAATGCAGATCCTTTTTCCTTCTGCCTCTCCAGGGTGGTTGTGTGGCCAGAGTTAAGACTGAGCAATTTCTCCTTTCTGGGATCTGTGCTTGGGTCTCCCACTGCGTTGCTTTCTCACCACTTGTGCTTCTTATTCCATTTTCACCCATGCAAGGGAAGGATGGAGTCTATATCAAGCAGCTTTCCAAGCAGCAGACACAAATTTCAGCTTTTCTGCATTAGGATGGGGAAGGAACCATGGCCATGGGCCTGGGGAAGGCAGCTTTGACAGAGTTTTCATTTGATGAAGGAGGGCATCCATATAAGAGAAGATTCTGAAGATACTCAAACAGCATTTACTTGTGCCCATTAAAGGTGCCATCGTGTTCAGCAGACCCTGACTGTGAGGCTGGCTCATGGCAGGTGACCCATGGGCTGGGACACGTAGTTGCTCCCAGGATGTGAATGATCTCCCATGGCCTTGAGTGTCCCTCTTGGAATTTCCCCAGGGGAACTTTGTTCCAGTCACACGACAGTGGGCAGAAACCTTCCTGCAGAAGACCATGTCCTCCTTGTGTAACCTCTTAGACATGTGGGCCATTGAATAAATCATTTATTTCTTTTTCTATCAGGTTTGATTGTCAGAATTCTGGTTAAAACGATATCTGGATAGAAATGAATGTGAACCCACGAGGATGCTGGTAATCACGTTCTCATGCTGATGCGGTGGCGACCCTGGGATTTAAGGTGTTGGAAACAGCATCTTGCACGCTGAATTCCTTCTCTGCAACACGCTGTGCCTTTGCCAGCTTCTACAGTGGTCAAGTGCATTTGGGAATGGCCATGTTTTCTGAAGGGACCCATGTGATCCGTGTTCTTTCAGCATATGCTGAAGTTAATATTCACGAGATTTCCTTAACAGAATATATTTCTATTACGGTGTGGTATAGGGAACACTTCTGCCAGTTTAGTGAAATTAATTTGCTTATTAATCAAAGACTCTTAAAGACCTGAATAATCTTTTTATGAGAATCATGGTGGAGAAGATTATTTAAATCCAGACTTTGTGTGTGCTCTGGAGGTTAGTTAGAGGGAAGCAATGAAGAGAGTGCTCGAGGCATTTCCTTAGACCTGCAATTCACAAATGTGTCCTGGATTTTAATAGCAAAGTAAGTCCCGGCCAGGTAGAGAAGCTTTGTTGACTCATCAGTGAGCTATTTTAGGAATGAAGCTTTTAAGATGTATTTTAGTGCCTGGGTTTCATTCCGACTGTTCTAATTCAGGAATGCTGCATGCAAGACATGAAAGGCTCTGCTGATATAAAAATAATTAACCATTTTAAAGGGCTCCCTTCATTTTATTTTTGAAGACAATATTGGAAGAAGATGGCACCTGGTACTCAATGAGTAGTGAAAACCTTTTGGTATGTATTGAAATTCTGACTTCCAATATCAGCGATGAGTTCCTGTGTGCATTTTCAGGTGGAGAACTATGCATGCTTCATTGCCACTGTGTTCTTTGTGTTTTCTTTAACATAAACATTCAGTTTTATAGTCAAAATCACAACGAGTCTCCGAGGTAGAGGGTCAGCAGGTGGGAAGGGTATCGTATCACTGTTCTGGTGCCCTAATGGCCTCATTTATGCCCATGGAAAGCAGAGGCTGAGCAGATCTTTATGTTTCCTGCAGGCTCTGGTGTCACATGGGGGCACAGTCATGAGGAGGTGACACAAAACAAAATGGCACCAGAGTGAGGACTCATTCTGGGCAGGAAAATGATAAGACAATTTAAAAATTGCTTAAGAATAAGTTTTATTGCCTACCAGTCAAGAGAGAAAATGAAGAATGATCCCATTAACACCAAATGTATCCCATGTCCCATACACCAGGAAGATATACCTATATATAAGATTTCTTGCCTTATACAATGGGCAATATATTCAAGTACTCTACAGACAGCTAAAGAACAGAGAGAAAAAAGAAGATAGATGAATTTCCAAAACAAGAAGAAAATCATTGACTACTCGCTCCATCACCACGTGGACCAGAAAGCAAGGGCAGGTTGTCACCTCCTTGTAGTGCCGGGTCCTGTTGCACTTCGGAGATGGCAGCGGGCAGAGCCGCTGCTCCCAGCTGCGGCGGGATGCTCAGCACCTCCTGATGGAGTAGCAGCACTGCTGCGGGGGGCTGCAGTACCTCCGCAGGGGAGAGCAATAGGACACGGGGCTGCAGCTCACCACTACCGGCTTCTTCACCATGGCTGAACAGTAAGACAGAGAGCCGCAGCAGCAGGGGACGCAGCCGCAGCGGCTGCAGGGCAGGCACTGCTGCGTGCAGCAGTAGGTGGACTTCTTGCATGGCTGGATGCAGCAGACGGACTGCTGGCACGGGTTGCAACAGCTCGTCTGCTGGCATGGGTTGCAACAGCTCGTCTGCTGGCACGGGTTGCAGCAGCTAGTCTGCTGGCACGGGTCACAGCAGATGGACTTCTGGCACGGGTCACAGCAAGTGGTCTTCTGGCACGGGTCACAGCAAGTGGTCTTCTGGCATGGGTCACAGCAAGTGGTTTTCTGGCATGGGTCACAGCAGGTGGATTGCTGGCATGGGTCACAGCAAGTGGTCTTCTGGCATGGATCACAGCAGGTAGACTGCTGGCACGGGTCACAGCAAGTGGTCTTTTGGCACGGGTCACAGCAAGTGGTCTTTTGGCACGGGTCACAGCAAGTGGTCTTTTGGCACGGGTCACAGCAGGTAGATTGCTGGCACGGGTTACAGCTGGATTGTTGGCATGGATCACAACAGCTGGACTGCTGGCATGGGTCACAACAAGTGGGCTTCTGGCATGGGTCACAACAGCTGGACTGCTGGCACGGGTCACAGCAGGTGGATTTCTGGCACACCTTCACACAGCAGCTCGCCTTCTGGCACGGGTCACAGCATGTGGACTTCTGGCACAACTTCACACAGCAGCTGGACTGCTGGCACGGGTCGCAGCAGCTGGACTGCTGGCATGGCTGGCTGCAGCACACCGTCTTCCCACGGGAGCACATGGTTACGTAGGTGTAGAGCAGGCAGAGACGAAGGAACAGAGACCTGGAACACAGTGCACGCTCAGATCTTTGCAAATTTATTGAGTGGTCTGGTCTTATCCCAGGGAAATCCGTAGACCTTTTGAACCAGTCTGTGAACTGCCTTCCCTTTGCTGATCTATGATTATCCCTTCACAGACTACCAACCCCAAAACTTCATTCCCTGCTCCCAAAGCCTGAGCTCTTTCCGATCCGTTTTGCAGGAAGCAAAACAAAAGTCTTGACAAGCAGAACTGTGGATCAGATGCGAAGACACTTCTATACTCACTGCTTGACCAGAACCCTGTTAGAGCCCTTGCTAGCAGAGGACGTTGCCAGGAGGTGAACTTACCGTGCTAATGGAGCGGTGTAGTTGAGTGAGGAGCAAAAGGATGGGAGGCCTTTTATTTAGCTCAAAATTTGCCTGTCGGAAATGAGGTACCCCATAGCAATTCTGACTTCATCATTTACCCACCTAACCCATACTTATTCGTTGAACGTGCCCTCAGCTGGTCAACCTCTGCCTCATTATTTTTGACCACCCCCTCAATTTTGTATTATTAACAATTTGTTCTGTAAATTTTTTACAGTTTTTTAATGTCAAGTTAATTCTTGTGAACTGATTAAAAGGTATTTCTGCTCATTTTGCATATGGTAATATCATTAGACAGATATGCTCTGTGGCTTGTCCAGAGGCAGTGAGTGCCAGATTAACATAAAAATCCTAATTATCATTAAGAAGTGGTGGATTCCAGAGGCACGTGGAGGCCTTTTGGGCAGCTGTCACTCCATCACTTGTGCTTTGTTTTTGGATGGAGAAATGGCCAAGCCTGGTGTTTTCTTTGGGGTCCTGCTCATCAGAAGAGCAAATACAGAGCAGAAAGTTCTTGACATCTCAGTCGTTGTTCAGTGCATTGGGAAATGCAGGCCCTCTGCTTTGCTAGATGAAAGAATTGTGAAGAAATTTGGAGTAGAGTTTGGCTCAAACTGGAGTCCAGATTTCTTCCAATTCCTTTCTGACATTTTTAAATAACAGCAGATCACAATTCTTTTCCGATGTTTCTGCTTAGCACGTTTTGACGTTCAAAATTCCTATTACATTCCTTTAAGTCCTAGTATGCCCTCAAGTAAGGAAAGATCCACCTAAGGACGTCATTTCTGGAATCAGCTCTACGCTCCATCCTCAGTCACCTATTGGCAGTCATTAGTGCTGATGCTAATGATCATGCTGCAATTATTCATTAATGGTGTCAGTATTTATTTTGTGCGAAAGCCCGAAGGCCTCACATGATATGCTGAGCATCTTAGGAACTTCAAATTAAAGTGCGTGTTTTTAAAAACATTGTCTCTCTCTAGTCAGGGGGAATTCACAAGACCCAGGACCGTGACGTATGTCGTTACATGGTTCATTTCTGAGATCATTTGGGGATGGAGGGCTGCTTCTACTGCTGGAGCCATAAGGGCCCTCAGACCACCCTCCCAGATAACATGCAAGAATTCACCATATCTCTGCACAAGGCCTTTTTAAAGCTAATTCTCCTGTTTGTTGAAACACAGGCTTAATTTCCTGTTGAGTTTGTCTAGCTTTGTGCTAATGATCTGGTTAGACCAGGCTGCTGCCACACATTAAAATCTAATTAGAGATACAGATTTATAGTAGTCGAATGCAGGCATCTCTGCTGGCCATATGGGAGGCTCATACGAGTCTAGAGCATGGCCTGGCGTGGGCTTTTGAGCCTGGAACCTATGGAGAAAGGATGGGAGACTCCAAAATTAGAAACACGGAGGTGCTGAGGAAGAGATCTTGGTCCAAATGAGGCAATTTTTATGTGACTTCATACAGTGCGTTACTTCATCCATCACCCTGATAAGTCAAAAAATACATTGCTGTCATCAGACCTGCACGTGCAAGTCAGTGCTAAAGTCATGTGAGAGAAACCCAGTCCACAGAGAGTCCTGACCAGTTTGACAGGAGGAGGTTTATGAAGAAAAAGCCCAGCCATGTCCAGAAAAAGATCCCAAGTAAATTCTGAGTGGAGTAGATGAACTCTTGAAGCCTCCATAAGATGCCCGAAGTGCTACCGTGCTGTCTGTCTGGCGTTGGGAATTAGGTAGGAGGTGGAGCAATCCTTCCACGAAGGAGCTCATGCAAATTCTGTGTTATTAAACTTCGGGGAGTTGCTCCTGGTTAATCCTGGCGGTGGAAATCCACTATTACGTTGTTAAGCAGAGCTGGGATTGCTGAAGTGTTCCTCTTGGCCATCCAGAGCACACAGATCTTCCTTCTCAAGGAAGGAAGGAATTCTTCCTTCTCAATTTTTATGGTCTTTGATTTTTTAATGATTCTAATGAGGTAAAAGCTTTGATTCCTGCTGTCCCAATGGTAAACCTCTCCAGGACTGACAAAAGCTCTGAGAATTTTGTAGGAAAAAGGGAAGGAAGAGGAAATAAAATACTCTGCATTAGTCACAGAACAGAGAACTCTAGATCTGGTGCAGGAAAGGAAAGTGAAGAACAAACAAACATAAAGGACAAAACTTCTGTGAAGTGAAAGACTTATTGACTCATCACCCTCTAATGCCCAGGCGGAGAATGAGCAGGGAAAACACAGCGTTCCCCACGGCCGTGTGAAAAATGAGCCATCCCTTAGTAATGGTAGCAACACAAGTGTAGGTCTATAATTAATTATCCTCTGCATCTCATTTATAGCTTTTCCTCTTTAATAGGCTGTTGCTCTATAATGACAATTTCCCCCATAACTTATAAATAAGTAATTCCTATTAGGTGTTTACTGACTGGTTATTTACTAGGGACTTCCAGAAGTCATTCCCGTGCCTGCCCAGGATGGGTGAATCACACTTGGGAACTTTCTCTCGTTACCCACTGTAAAAACTTTTTAATTGAGGTTGTTCCAACTCAGGTTAAAGAACCTGCAGGATTTGCTTTGTTTTGTTTCCAGATATAGTAGGGGCTTTTACAGATCCCGTCTGCAGTAAAAGCAAGAATGTGCAAGCCAGGCCCTGGCTGTATCCTGAACCCGCACTGCGTCTGCTGAGCTCTGGGCATGCACTCTGCTTTCACACCTGCATGTTCCCTCATTCCTCCGCACGTGGATGGTGTCCTGGTGTTGCTGGCACTGTGGGAATATCCTACTATCTTTTCTGCAGTTTTCCATTAATTTTAGCCATTGGAATCACTGGCAAAAGCGCTCAAGGAAAATCACACCCAAGATGCCATCAGGCAAGTAGGTATCAGGGAACAGTGACTAAATACAACAGTCTTGAAGCAGAATTTTTATTGTCTTGCTGGAGACAGAATCAGAAAAGCAAGACAGACACCACTGCGAGCAGGCATTGCCCCGGGCATTGACAGAAAGAACATGAAGCTCAAAGATCCTTCACCCGATCCCTGCACGACCCACCGGCTCTTGTAAAAGCATTTGCTTGTAGAGAAACGATGAAACAGGAGGAGAATCCGAGGAGGCAGTGGCAGGTCTGTGCTCAGGGCTGGGTGCCGTGGTTAGTATTTGGGGTACGATGAGGGCAGCTTGCAGATGTTCTTGGAGTACTGGGGGCAGTACTGGACCGGCGGGCAGTACTGCAGCAGTGGAGGGCAATAGCGCTGCACCGGGGGACAGCATGGTGACACGCAGCCGTACTGCACAGGCTGCACCTGGATGCTGTAGTGGCAGGAGGGTCTCGAGTCGTGGCAGGAGGAGCGGGAGCCATGGCACGAGGAACGGGAGCCGTGGCAGGAGGACTCGTAGTCGTGGCAGGTGCCGCGGGAGCACATCCTTCCGGAGTCCTGACGAGCTGTGGGGAACAAAAGACCCTCCTGATGAAATGGTCTCTGTATTTCCTTCTTATTTTTCACTTGCTATTTCTCCCTGGAGCTCCCCAGCAAATTCCATCTGTTTCTTTCTCCTGATTAACCCCTCTCAGGTCCAAGCGCTCCCTTGTTTCTGTCTAAGCATCAGGGGTTGTTCCAACTATTGGTGCGCTGAGCTTGGCCACAGCAGTCCGATGCAATAGGCCCTGCAAGTTCCTCTCAATCCCCATTTACATCAACAAAATCTTTGATGGAAAGATCTTATAGCAGGAATGGTAAAATTGGTAATTGGTCTTACCCTCTTCAGCTGCAAGGAGAAGCGTCTGGAGGAGAAGACAAGGAACTGAGGAGGACTGGACTGAGAGGACTTTTATATGGTCCCAGCAGTTTATCTCGGATATGAGACATCCCTTCGCAATGGCAATTTAATTATTTACGCACTCTACGTGGCACGTGCTCACGCTACCCTATTTTTAGTGTTTCCGCTTTGACACACGATATTTTGTCCCATATTAATTCCTAATGAATTCCCCATAAGGTTTTGGGAGGTATTTCTTTCCCATTTCCTGGTGACTGACACTAATCTCAGTGGTGTTAATTAGCTTGCCAGTGGGCAATGGGGATTGCATCAGGGACAGAAGTGTCTTGATGTCTCTGAAATGCTGACTCCTGGGGAAGTCCTGCTGATCTGTGCAGGTGACAGCTCAGGATTTTAATTTATGTGTTGCTTAATGGCAAAACGAGATGTGATTGCCACCCACGAGAGCTGGGCATGGCACGATTCTGGGGAGTTTAGCTTGATCTCTCAAGTTACTCAGCATGGCCAAAACTGAAATGTTTCTGACTCTTCATCTTCTCAATGTGCCAGATGTCCTTGCTGACCCTAGCAGTTTTCTTCACAAATATCAAAGATCACTTAATCGTTAAGACCAGGGAAAAAGGACTAGCACTGAGCTCTGCCTGGGGAGCTCTGCCTGTGTTTAAGTGCTCCTGTTCCTTGGTTTCTCTTTCACTTTGTTTCTCACTCCTTGTAGCTGACCTCATCTGTGGAGATGTATGGAACGCAATGGATTCACCGAAAAGGTGCATTTCAGCTGAAGTTTGAGCAAATTTGGGCTCTACTGGCAAAATTATGGGATTTATAATCCTGTTTGACTTGGTCTATGAAGTATAAGAAAATGAAGCCCTTAACTCAGTGGCTTTGGAAAATGTTACCCATTAGACTAATAGCCTAAATGCTCATAGGAACCTCCTTTTCCTTCTCTCTAAAAAAATGGTGTCCTACAGCTTTTCTGAAGGCTAGAGGTGCTGTAATTGCTTGCGGTGAGTTTTGTGCAGCTCGGAAGGATTGCATGAATTCCTCAGGCCATTCTGTGACTCAGCTGTGGGTCAAAAACTGAACTAGGCTGTAGCTGCCCCGTCAGTGAAATTGGTGTTTGCCTGGTCTTAGCGCTCGTCCTCCGTGGTGGTTCTCATTTCCTTCCCTGCCTTGTGAGGGACCTGCTCACTGATGCTCTTGCTGAACCATTCCACCTCCTCGCCTCACTTCAGAAACTGGAGTGTCATCAGATTCCACCTACTCAAAAATGTTTCCGAATCGTTTAAATACAGGTTGTGAGAAGAAAAATGTGCTCTCCAAAGAGTTCACCCATTGCTTGAGCTGTTTTTACAGGAGTAAGCAAGGAAAGCCTAGTATGCAATGATGAAATGTAATTTTTAGTGATCCATAGGTCAGTACTTGCCTGGTTATATTCAACACTGTTTCCTTATGATCTCTCCATAATGACACGCTAGGGAGTTATTATTTGTGTTTTGCTAGTGCAGTTTTACAGGAGATGAACCTTCTCCGGGCTAGCTCATTTCTCTCTTCCAAAGTGTATGCTAGGAATATGGCAACACTGCGACACAGACTTGAAGCCCATGTCTTCTGCTTTTCAGAAGACCTCTCTTCTGTTCTTTCTGTTTTTCTTTTTCCCTCTACTGGGTCTATTTACTTCCCAAATGCAGGAGGGAGTTGTTGCTATAGGTTAACAAGTATTATGGGGTTTCCAAGTATTAGAATACAAGGAGATTTGACTGAAGAACCGAGGAAAAAGAGTGTCTAAAGAGAAAAGTGAATAAATAAATCAACGATGCATGAATCTCATGAATTGGAAGCTTTATTGTTTCCCACGCCCAGCTGAGGCTGAAGCAGAAGTGCATGCATAACAGCAATGACATGCTGAATAATAAGAAAGGACATTTCCTGAATAATTACAAAGAATGGCGTCTTGAATGATAATTAGGGGAACGCTTCATCAGAAGAGTGCTGAGGTGCATTGCAGACACACAGGGGGTTCAGTGGAAGGAGATGATTTGTGGCCATCGCATCCAAGGGAAGAGGGAGCTGGCAGCTCCTGGCTCGGTGACGGATCCTGTCCTGTTAGTACTTGGGGTACGACGAGGGCAGCTTGCAGATGTTCTTGGAGTACTGGGGGCAGTACTGGACTGGGGGGCAGTACTGCTGCACTGGGGGGCAATAGCGCTGCACTGGGGGGCAATAGCGCTGCACGGGGGGATAGCAGGGTGCCACGTAGCCGTACTTCTGCACAGGCTGCACCTGGATGCTGTAGTGGCAGGAGGGTCTCGAGTCGTGGCAGGAGGAGCGGGAGCCATGGCACGAGGAACGGGAGCCGTGGCAGGAGGACTCGTAGTCGTGGCAGGTGCCGCGGGAGCACATCCTTCTGGAGTCCTGACGAGCTGTGGGGAACAGACAACGTGTCACCCTGGCATGGAGGCTCCCCTGCAATCTGCATTTCCTCAGCTGTTTCTCTGTAGGGTTCTGGGAGATTAATTTTCCTCTACTTTGTAATATCTATGGCAGACGATGAGGAATTTCCTTAACAAGATGTTGCTGACTACTTTTTAGGTCTAGTTTACCTTTAAAGTTTTGCATCAATTCATCTGAGATCTCTCTCTTGCTCTCCACCACCAAACAGTTTAAGGATTCATTCTGGGATGAACCCCAAGACTTTCTGTCTTTGCAGTGCCAGTCCCTCAACTATTCCCGTTTCTCTGCCATCCTTCCTGCACTAACACATCACAAGAGTCCTTTGCACAGTTTAAATATACAGAAATCTCTTTGCATACCAAGAACTGCAATTTTCTAAGACAAAGATAAGGTCAAACTATCAGCCAAGGGGATATCCCACTGCTGAGCACAGTACCGATCCCCATAGCCCAACTTACCCCTTGTTGGAGCAAGCAGCAGGAGAGAGAAGTGAAGTCAAATGAAGCAGGAACAGGGAACAGAGCACTTTTATACACTTCCAAAGCGTTGCCCAAGAAATTATGCATTTCCTGCTAACAATGACAATTAATTATATCCCCACACCAATGCTTACCTCGTGTGCCTAGTTTTTAGCATTTCCTACTTGACACAGCAAGGAAAAGCAATTATGAATTTTCCCGTAACAGGTTAATAGCCTTTGGATTTCCTAATCTGCTTTATGTAGAGATTTTGAAGGCAGTTGCACATATACATCTCAAGAACAAACCTAACCTGAGAGCTATTAAGTGATTTGTCGTTGGGCAACCAGCATTACCTCAACTTACAATTCAAGAGTGTTGACTCCTCTCCTGCACGCTGCCCCTTTGCCTGCATGGCAGGCTCGCATTTTGATTAATATGTTTTTTCATAACACGAGGAACTGTAATTAGCAGTCACAGCTCACATGGGCTCGCTTGGAGAAGTAGAAATCCAGCTGACTACCTCCAGCACACCTAGTGCCTCAACCCTGGAGATGGCCTTAGGACGTTCCCACTGGAAAGGTTTTTTATTCAGTTTGTGAGTTAACCAACTATCACCCGTGCTTTTTTTTTTTTTTTCTTGTTATTCTCGGTATTATTCTATTTACTTTCTTTCTTGAAGAGGATTTCGAATCCTAAGAAGAAATGATTTGGTCTTGGAAAACGTCCTCACTAGATCACTACTAGTTTCACACTCCTGACTTGAGTAATTTTATACTTTCTCTCAGTGCAGTGTTTCACTATTTCCTATGGAGTTTCTCTTAGACTGGCCTAGACCTTGACTTTAGGATAATCCAACACATAGTTGTTCCTTTCCCATGGCTTTTATTCAGGCTGGTGCTGCAGGAATTCTTTGGAGCGCTCCGCAGGCCAGTCCTGATGTGGTGAAACTAGAGGGTCCCCAAAAGTTGTTTGCTGAGTTCTCCATCAGGAGCCATTCGTACAGAGATGGTCTTCATCTCTTTCAGGGCATATCTTCACTGGGTTTCTTTAGCTACTCTTCTCGATTTTGCAAGCCCACGATTCAGCAAAAAAAAACCCAAAGTCTGAAAACGAGCCCTTGTGTAGGAAAGTCTGATCTGTGACCATTTGGATGGGCCGGTGAGTTCTAAGTAGCATAGAAATGTTTCCTCTAGATTGTTAAAGGGCTATTTTTTGGGAAAACCTGTGTGCCAGTTGTATGTCTTGTAGGATGTATTCTTTCCACCATCTTTCAGACATTAAAAGAAATTTGTTTCAATTTAAGCTCATGGTCTAGCTCCTGCTAAAACCAGTGCAGAGGCAGAGTCACTGGAAGCAGCACGCAACTCCTCCTGGTCTAGAGCTGTCCCAGCTACACGGCTGACAGCTGAAGAGATAAAGATTGAGGATCTGGTTTTAAGTGTATGCAGTTTTCAAAGAAAATAGTAATTTGGAGATCATTAAAAGAAGGAGGGTTAGAAAAGTGTTCGGGGCACCTATTTGCATTTATTAGACAACTCAATACCTTTCAATCCTGAGTCAGAGTGAGAGACAAACTATGTGGCACTACCAAATGCGGGAACTGAAAACGTGAATTCTTGCCTAAGAAAGGTATACTGAACTCCCCTATGCTATACACAAATACATCCACCTCTCATAGAAATATATCTGGATTTACCTGCTTTCATTCACTTTGAAACTTTAGAATTTTTTTTTAATGATATGTTTGAGAAACAGAGGATGAAGAAATTGTGATTAAGAAGTCAAAAACGGAGACAATTTTCTCCTCATAAGTGAATGAACAAATAACTCATGAACTTTTGATACTTTTGGAAATGAAATTTTATTATCTTATGTGTATGTTGGGAGGTTGACACAGGAATATCACATGTAAGTGGCTGCCAGAAATCATTCGGAAACTTTGACAGGGTGAATCTAATCATGGACTTGCATGCCAAATAAATTAAAACACATCAAATTCATATTTTGATAAAACATAAAGGAGGTGCTCAAGCACTTATGCAAAGCGAAGATGAGAACTAATGATCCAAGCTTGGGCACCAAGAGCATCCAAGGAAGTTGGAGCCAGAAGACCTGCGCTCAGGGCTGGGTGTCGTGGCTAGTACTTAGGGTATGATGAGGGCAGCTTGCAGATGTTCTTGGAGTACTGGGGGCAGCACGGGACCGGGGGGCAGAACTGCTGCAGAGGAGGGCAATAGCGCTGCACCGGGGGGCAATAGCGCTGGGCTTGTGGGTAGCAGGGCGACACGCAGCCGTACTTCTGCACGGGCTGCACCTGGATGCTGTAGTGGCAGGAGGGTCTCGAGTCGTGGCAGGAGGAGCGGGAGCCATGGCACGAGGAACGGGAGCCGTGGCAGGAGGACTCGTAGTCGTGGCAGGTGCCGCGGGAGCACATCCTTCTGGAGTCCTGACGAGCTGTGGGGAACAGACAACGTGTCACCCTGGCATGGAGACTGCTCTGGTATCCTCTCCCTTGCTGCAGAGCTCCTAGGAAGCTCTCTGCTCTTGTTCATTCAAGGATAAGGCAGTGTCAATGCCGCTTAGGTCCCTGAAGACAACCTACAGCTCCTACTAAAAACACAATCTTTTATAGATGCAACTAGTTTTTGACCAAATTTGTTTTGATCAAAAGATCCACTGCCCATACCAAGACTCAGCCTTCCCTGTCCCCTCTCCTCAAACACTGTGGAAATGTCTTCTCCATTAAATCCTCTGGCTCTTCTCCTCTGTCTGTAGCTTCAAGGCCACATTCAAGATTTTATTGAGTCTGCTCCTCTGCCTATTAAGAACACATCCCACTTGTAATTTGCATTAATAAACTAGCTTACCTACAGGGACTTGGTCTCAAGCCTGACCAATATCCAGCGGTAAGATGTGAACTATCATTGTCCAGCCCTACCAAAGTCTGCATGAAAGCAAATGGTCATCACTAGGGAGAAACAGAAAAATTGGACTTACCTCTTCAGGAACAGGAACAAATGTATGTGAGTGCAGAGCAGCGAATGAAGAAAACTGGGGAGAGAGACCTTTTATACTGTTTCAAAGGGTTATCTAGGACATGAGACATCTCTTAGCAATAAGTGTAACCTAATTACATATACCAGCCCATTTTTATCCGCTGTGTTCAGCTTCCGACATTTTCCCTTTGATGCCTTGTGTTTTTAGTATTATAATTGTCCCATAGGATATTAATAGCGCATTAATTCTTTTACGTCGCTATGAAAGAGATTGGAAGGTATTTGTGCACCTACTTCACGTGAAGGGACGCCAATACCGAAGATATTAAGAGATCTGGTCATGGACAAGAAGTATCGGGTGGAAGAGACATTTGTCATTCGGAAATACCAGTTCCTTAAGCTGTGTGGGGAAGTCACATGGACCAAGAGTTAAATGTGATCGCACTGTTGCAAGAAAAAAAAAAAAAAAGATTACTAATGGCAACTCATATGGATGTATGGATGATGCTTATGGCGGGAATAATCTAGCTGAATTGCTCAATGGTACTGGATGTTTTAATGAGGGATCCGGCATCAGCTGTAAGAAGTCCCTTGCTCACCCTTTCAGCCTAACAGCACAGTGTCTTGTGAACGATGTCTTTTTCTCCTGCAAAAACTGCCATTTTAGTGCTCATGGCAGTGATGCCAAATGCCGGAGCAGAAAAGTTCAAGCATGCCTGACCTCCCAGAAGTGAGATCTCTTTCTCTTCCCATTTTCAGAAGCAGTTAAATGATTTCTGGAGCTCTTTCCTTTAGGCCCTTCTGAGATGCCTACCAGCTGTGGTTGTAAAACCACGGGCCATGCTCTTGCTTCCAGATAAAGATCCAAACTCTTTCATTTCATGATAATGTTGAAACCAGTATTTGGACTATGAGCTGAGGTCTCAGGGCTCTCCTAGAACTGCTGTCCTCATTTCAGTACTCAATCATGGCCTTTTGGTAGCTCTTCCAAAACATGCATTAGATAGTGTGATAGTTCAAGAAAAAAGAACCAAAACAGTGTAATGCAGCAGAGGCAGATGTTCCAGAATCTGGATTTTCCTATGAATCATGGATGAACTCAGGTCTTCCTCCCCATGTCTACTTACAGGTCATGCCCATCTAACCTGACAATTATGTATTCTTGTCACATAAAAGGCAAGGATGTGTCAACACTGGGATGGCACTGTGGGATTAGGTGTCAGGCACAACTGATTTTGAGTAGTCTTCTACTGACTCACTGGGATCCCTTGAACCAGTTTGTTTGCACCTGCGTTTCAGTATCACAATATACAAAACCAATCTATAAATATTTTGTGGTGAAGGTCTTTGTTAGGCAAAGCCTTTGGAAATCTTTGATCCTGTATGGGATTAGCTCTATCATCATATAAAAGAGAAGAGTGAGTCAGGTAAAAATGCCAGGAACCAATAAAACTGGCTGTGGTCAGGGGAGCATGAAGGCCCCATTCTGCACTGGCTACTCACCACTCCAGCCCAAGACTCTATAAAGTTTCCCACTCCAACCATTCCCTTCAGAATGAATTTGGATCGCTCTGTTGTCTAAAGTAAGTGATTCCAATGGATCATGAAAACTTATTTTCCATTTACAGACAGTGCAAAGAGAAACTTTCTATAGAATAATATTTATATTTCATTGGTAGCCAATATCCAAACATTTAAAATAATATTTTTTTGATTAATATCTCATTTGTGGGAGGAATGGTATAGTGTCTGGACTTTAATCTCAAGATAATATTTTATAGACAATGTATATAGAAAAAGTACAAATCTCCCGTGGGAGAGTTTCTGTTTCTGGTTAGCCCTACTTAGCTCAAAGTTCAGTGGTCAAAAAATACCCCTGGAAAGATGAGGGTGGTGGAACACTGGAACAGGTTGCCCAGAGAAGTTATGGAGTCTCCATCCTTGGAGACACTCAAATCCTGACTGGACACAGTCCTAATTGACCTATACTAGCTGGTCTTGCTTGAGAAGGAGGTTCGGACCAGATGATGTCAAGAGGTCCCTTCCATCTCCAACTAGCCTGGGATTCTGTAGAAGAGATTTGCTTGCTTCTGTCACAGGGGAGAATCTTTCTTTTAGGTTTACCCCTTGACCCAAGATGAAAAGATCTTCTGGGAGTCGTTCTTCAACTTGAACTCAACCTGGTATAACCCTGTGATAAAGGTTCTTCGAGGGGCAGCTGTGGTGGCGAGGACAGACGTGAGTAGTGCACGGCATAGTGAAGCACAACACACGTAGGAACATGTTCTGAGGACCGGCCCCTGCCTCTTGCATTCCTGAGGCTTCCTTGGCCTTATCCTGCTTTTTTAGTCTGTTCCTTGCCCCTCGTCTCCTGTCACTTGAACGAGGTGCTGTCCAGAAAGAGTCCTCTGCACAGGCTGTCCTCTGCTCAAGCATCATGGCTAATGTTCTGCGGTGGGAGGGCTATTTCAGCTGAATTTATGCAATTCTCTTTCTGGCTGTGTATGCTGAGATAATAGAACTCACAACTAGAGAGATTTGCTGTCTCTTTTCCTCAGTCTCATACCAGGAATGTCTTCAAATGTCACAACCTGCAGCGCTCCCGGTGAGCTGGCAGCGTAGGTGAAAACTTGGACTGCCTAGAAAGAACTAAGACAGGAGATTTTATCTCTCTCAAACCTTTCTAGTCAGATTGAAACCCAGCCCAGAGCCTCCTCTGTTTGATTTCTACCTCCCCTTTGATGCAGGTGGGTTCAGCATTGGCAAATGATTGTCTGAGGATCTGGGTGGATGTGACTGTCCAGGACACCCTGGAAAGCTCTTCTCAGTGGGAGCTGCACAACCCTGACCTTGCAACCACGGACTGCAACACACTAGAATGATGCTGCTCATTATTTTAATTAAGAGTAATAATAAAACAAGTGCTAGTAGTAAGTTCCTCGTTCCTTTCAAAGATTTAGTACAAACCCTTTTTTTTCTAATTAAATAACTAATGCATTACACATAATACTGCACCCATCCCACAGAGGCACCAATTTCCGTAGCAATCTGCCTCTATGTTGACAGACACCGGAAAAGAACTGAGGGATGAATCTAGTGAAATAAGAAAGGCTGCTCTAGTCTTTTATGGACAGTTGTCTGTTTGCTATTCCCTCTTGTGGGATTAACAAAAGATGCAGCTCTCCGCACCTTCACCTGCAGACAGTTTTTCTAAATCCAGATTTGTCTGGGAGATGCACTAGATATGGGGACCAAAGGGCTGAGCTCTGTGTGTCACTGACATGGAAGTGCACTGGAAGAAGGGAGACACACACAACTTTTGACAAACTGTAAAAAGCTGCGTTCATTGACAGAGATGGACTCGGGAGCGCAGATAAGACAAGGCAGAGCTAATGAGGGACGCATACACAGGACACCAGCATTCTTTGTGAGCTTTAGGTTTTAATATTATATCTTTGCTACTGAAGACAGAAGCAGGAAATCAACGGATTCAAATACTGGAACATGAGAGAATAAATCACATTTCTGGCAGGTTAACACCACTTTGCATTATCAGGCCAAGGAGGGACTATCTGTGCAGGAGGGAAGCGGCAGGGCCTGCCCAAGTTCTGGGCTGCATCTTGAGAGGGAGAGGAAAATGCGGCCCTGTAGTGTGCGCTGACCACGGGCTCCTTCCCGTGCCTTCACTTCTGCTGCTGCGGGGGCCACTGCGCCGGCTGCTTGATCTGCTGCTGCTGCTGGCAAGGAGCGGGGGCCACCGGCACCTGGGTGACCACGGGCTCCTGGGGAGGCAGGACCACGACTGGCGTGACGCCTGGCACGGGTCTCACTTCGTGGCAGATGACGTCCTCGGAGCCGTGGCAGGACGAGCGCTCGTTGTCGTGGCAGGAGGAGCCCCCGCTGTGGCAGGAGCTGCTCTCGGTGCTGTGGCAGCCACGGTCCCCACGGGAGCACATCTTCAACAGGTACAGGGAGCCCTGCGGAGGAGGAGAGCCTCAGTGAGTGTGCACAAACCACATCGCTTTCTCCTCTCTGCTCTGGGTTCAGATTTCTTTAGTGCATTTGCCATTTATCTATGTATTTCTCATCATTCATCTCCTGAGGCTCCACAGCATTTCTCTGTCCTCCTAGGCTGCTGTCCTGGCTTGAAGACTCCTTCGTGCAGGGCTGTATCAGCTAATGGCAGCCAAAGGCCTTCACAGACTCCTGTATCTGCCTGAATCCCTGTTTCTGCCAGACATCATACTCCATTTCCCTGGATTCCTTGACTCGTACAAGCAGCCCAGGGATTATTTCAGGGCTACAAAGAGCCAAACTGCAAGGCGCACAAGGAATACACCTACCCTCCCTCCCTTCTCTGTTAAGCCCCACATTTCTTCAAGGACATCTTGATCCTTCCAATTTCTGAAGATTTACATCTTCCAGAGGAATTTATTAGTGGAGTCAGGCTTGTAAATACAATTAAAATCCCAGCTTGAACAGGAACTTGGCACCTATCTCCCAAGGTCTCTTCTGAAAAACAGCCTACCACCTCTCATTCATTCTCATACACCGCTCTTCACTTATTTTAATTCCCACTTGTCCTTAGAAAACTAGGAAACATGAACACGGAAGTAATCTGAACCTATTAGTACATAATAAGAATAGTATTAGCAGTCTCAAAAACAATTTTGATTGAATAAAATTGCCCCAGTCCCTGAGAAAGAAGTCATCTCTCAACAACCTCAGTATCTGCAAAGAGACTGATCTTTGTAAGAATACAGCAAATTTTCATAGAACCCGTCAACCGTGGAATAGAAACTTACCCTGGATGTAGCTGGGAACACTGAGAAGAGGGAGCAAAGGCGAATGAATGAGGTGCTCTGCGCTGTGGGAACTTTTATACGATTCCTAGCGCTCTTCCTGAAAATGCCATAACCCCCGAGGAGAAATGACCAATGTATTTACAAAACAGCCACACCTCTAATTATCTACCACCTTCAAAAGCTTATTCAACCTGGATCTTTTGATTGACTTGTCATATTTTAGATTGTCTTCCTTGTGTTACACAGTTTTAATTGCCACCCTGCCCCATGCCAGTGGTAATGCACCAAGAGTGAAAACTGTGTGGGTGGCTCGGCTGTCTCACCCGCTGTCATGCCAGGATGAGTTCTACATTGCAAAACTGATGGCAAAGGTGGCGCTTTTGGGGTTCTTGTTCTGCTGAAACCTCTCACCTTGAGCCTGGCAAGCAGTGAGGTTACAGTGCCCAGCCATGGCCTCTCTGACCCATTCTGGCAGGACTAGGGCTTTGCACAGTGGACAAGAGCTGCCACGTTCAGGTTTTCAACCAGAAAAAGGGAAGCTTTCTCTAAACCTAATTTCTAAAATTCCTAAAAATTCCTAAAGCATCTTTATAGGCGCCTTCACTCAGTAATGTGCCTATGGCTGCCTGCAGCGGTGTCAGCTCGGCATCCCGTCCCTGCCTTCGCTCCCTGCCTGGGGCTCATTTCCCTGGTGTCTTGGTCACCTTCTGTAGTGATGAGAAGGAAAGCCGTGATCACTGCAGAGTGACAGCGCGCTGTGGAGGCCAGGGGATCCATGCAAGGAACCTTGGAAAGTCTTAGTTTGTACTAGTGAATTCCTAAAACCTGTAGTGCGGTCTCAGTGAGCACATCCCTTTCCTGTAAACAGATTTTACAGCCATTTCACTGGTTGTGGCATAATTACTGCTAATCAACATAGCTGACATCTCTCCTGGCCAATACTGAAAAGTTCCAAATAAAATTCTTCTTTTAAAATGTTTTTTTTTCCCCTTATATACATATATTTATTTAGGCTCTCCCTACTGCAGCCCCTGTCCATGATGGGAAAGGTTCTCTTGCAGGTGCTGATTGAGCAAACGCGCTGTGTGAGTAAGTTGTGAGCAAAGCGCTGAGGTCAGAGACCACTTATCAGAGCCCAGCACACGAGTCCGTCTCACCCGCTCTGCCCTGGGGCAGTGGGGCGGCAGAACGGAGCCTCGATGCAAAGCCCTGGACTGACTGCTGCAAGCCCGGGGTGCCTGCAGCCCCGATGCCTCTTGCGGTACAGCCACAGCTTTGCACTTCACGGATGCTCCCGGAGTGTTTCCAGTGGAGAACTGTCTGCAACCACCACAGCTTTCTCTCTTCCCTTTCATTAGCATCTGGATCGTGCAGCTTCAGCAGTTTTCCTTTCATCTTACTGAGCACCTCAGTTTGTGTCTTAATCTCTCTGCAAACACTGCAGGCGCAAGGTTTTGGAGGGCAGAAAGCAGCCGAACATCTGAAGCTGAAGAGGGGTGGCTAACACTTGCTATCTCTAAAAGTATTTTCTTTGCTTTGTGTCTAGAGGCATCAGGTTGTGACTTTCATCTGCTGCAAAGATGCCAAATACGTGTTTACCTTCCAATCTGCGTGTCTGCATGCAGCTGGTGATGCACCGAGGCAGAAGGGCAGCGCTCTGGCAAGCACAGACACGCTTGTGAATGAGATCTCCAAGTTATTAGAGCCTCTTGCAACAAAAGAGTTATCGTTCTTCCCATATTGCGCAGGCAGGGAGGCGGGAAGGAAATCTGCATGTGCAAACGTGTGTGTGTGTCTGTGTGTAAAATTCAGACTCCACCTGTCTCTGTCTTCCTGCTGCAGGCGAGCTGTACGTGCCGGAGAATCCTTCTCCAGCGCGTGTACGCGGTGCTGCTCCGACGTGCTCTTTGCAGGCGTCCCAGGCCCGCAGCTTCAGTGCAGCAGAGCAGGGTTTAAGCACCGGGCGCAAGAGGGATTATCCCCTTTTTGTCCTGTGTTATCTGATCTGTCTTGGTTCATATCGAAGTATGTGAAGCAATGGCCAGGTGGGACAGGGAAAAACAATTACAGATGGACACATACGACCAGTTCATTGGGTGTCTTTTCCTGCATTACTAATATTTGGATGAGTCAAAAAACAAACAAAAGAAAACAGAGAACAGTCTTGAAGCCCTAATAGTTTGCCATATTCCACGTCGCAACCGGCCCCTGAAGTTCACACCTTCCTGGCACTGTCCTATCAATGAGGCACAGAGGAAACACGGGATCAATGTCTTCTTCCTTCTACCTAATTTAGGACCTAGTTTTATCAAAAATGTCATGAGGTAGGTTACTCCAAAGAAGCAAATGAGTTCATTCATGTTGCGTCATGCCCCTGATGCAAGCAAAGGTTTACGTGCTCTGGCTTACAACATCACCTGCAATCTCTTTGGGACAGGAGCTTGGTAGATAATTGTTTCCAAGTAAACAAGCCCGCATTCCCAAGGTCACTGTGTAAACAATAATCAGGTGGAAATCACCTGGGAGTTCTGCCTATCCGCTCAACCCAGCTTGGAGCTGGCCTGCGCAGCGAGGCAGGGGCTCTGGAGAGGGTTGAGGACCCTTCCACTGCAAGAGACTGGACAGCTCTGACTAGCTGCAAAATTCAATAGCTTCTCTTGCTATTGAAAACTGTGTATTTTAATTGTACTAAAGTATACATCAAAATGGATTTCATGTATGTTGAAAGACAGATCTTCCTTAGCCCACTTTGAAGTAGACTTCATAGGTATCTATCAAGCATCCACTTGTATTCTGAACAAAGAAAGCATATAGAGCGCGGACTTCCAGCAGGCAGTAAAGTTTTATTTCCCATCCCACAAGAAAAAGGAGACGGAGGGAGCAATCCCTTCCAAGCACCAAAGTGCCAATCATTTGTTGGCTGTGAGCATGGTCTGGCCTGGGGAAGGAATGATAAGGAGGGGGCTGGAGAAGAGCTGTGATGTGGCACAGCTGGGGTACTGCTGCTGGGGCACGAGGTGGGCTCCAGGGGCTGGTCACTTCTTCTGGCTGAGGGGCCACTGGCACTCCTGCTTGGTCTGATCTGACTTGATTTCGGGAACGATCACAGGACATTTCTGCTGCATCGACTGCGAGGAGCCGCTGCCTCCTGAGATGATCTCTGGGCCACTGCAGTACCTGGATGCACCGCTGCCCTCACCCCCTGTGATGCATTTGTCTCTTGATGACACCTCATACCCATAGTTGGAGCCTCTTCTCGTGCCATAGCCCCATCTCCCACCGTAGCTGGATGCCCCACCGCCCTCGGAGCTCACGACACTGCCCGAGTCCTCAATGCTGTACCTTGGTCCTCCTTCTGCGTCGCACACGGACCCCCGTGCCGTGCCCCATGCATATGACCCCCCACTGTCCCCACTGGTTATTACAACCGAGCCGTCACCGCTGCATCTGTATGCCCCTCCAATGCCATAGGTGACAGGCCGTGGCATGAAGAGGCAGGGTGAATTTCCACGGCTGTAGGTGACAGAGCCTTCCCCATCACAGAAGAAGGAGCCGTGTCCCTGGAGGTTCGATGAGCCGCCTCTGCTGCAGTAGTGTGTGCCGTGATGGGCTGAGATCTCATGGTTGTAGCCTCTATGCCGGTGAGCACACCTCCCTCTCAAATAGTGGTATATCTGGAAGAGGAAAATGTCCCACAGGTACATGAGATGCTGCATTTTTGGGTATTTTGTTTCATTTTTGGGGACTGTAGGGGAGACCACGGTGAGGGTGGTCACAAAGGCTCAACCAGAACCTGTGGGAATCCCAGGCTGGGCAGCAGGGCACTGGGATAACTCGTTTTTCACCTCTAGGGTGTAGTTCTGGAGAATCAAAATCCGAATACATCCTTTTGCCTTAATATATTTAATAACTGTTACAGTTCTCACTGCTCATCATCTTGGTAAAAATTGCAAAGAATACCCTTTTTTATGCTTTTAAAGCACTGCAAGAGTGGCCAACCAAAACCCCCATGAAAGACAATGCGACGGGCGGGATGCAGGCTGCCGTTACACAGTATCCCCAGGGACTTTTTAGATAAGTTAATTAGCACAGCCGTGAGAGAGATGCAATCAGTACAGAACCTCTATGGCCTTGTTACTGAATAATATGGAGAATGCGTGCAGCGCTTTGCAGGCTAACTCAAACACACAAGGAAAATGCAAGGTTTTACTGCAGACTTATCTGTGGCCTCCTGAAGTGCATGGTCCCCAGCACTGTGACCTGCCTCTCCCTCGTTTCAGAGCCACCCAAGTGATGCTGCACCACAGCAAGAAGCCATAGAGATCCCAAGAGCTCTGCGCTGGGCACCCAGGCAGCACGGCACAGCTTGAGACCCTGTGCCAGGAGCTAGCAGGACATCTTCACCTAGGTCTATGTACTAATAAAGCCTCAGAAAAAACAGACTTACCCTCTTCATCCATTGGAAACACATTTAGGAGATAAAGGTCGACTGAATGAGGAGGTTTAACACAGAGGAACTTTTATATGGTGCCTAGCATATATGGGAAATGAGACACACTAAGGAATGGCAATGATGTAGATACCAAACTCTGATTTAAATACTTGCTTTTGACTCACAACTTCTGATCGATATCTCCAGGCTGCTTTCTGCATTGCAGGGAGCTCTAATTGATGCTTCTGCTTAATGATCCTATTCCTGTGCTCCCTCTGCTCCAGGGTCCGCTCTGCTTCCAGAGCAGCAGCTCTACCATGGCTCAGGGCTGCTTTTGAGACACTGAGGAACATGGTGGATGCAGGGAGAGGTGAGGCAGAGGGTGGCCCTGACTTCGTCTGCTCTGGGAAGGGGCAGGGTAATGCTGTGGCCAGGGATGTTGCTCTGGGAAAGGCTCAGGAAGCACCAAGGGGCAGGTTGTGGGGGAACTGGGGTGGCCACAGGCTGGTCGCAGCTCTTGGATGCCACCAGCGTCTCACAGGTGACTCTGAGAGAACGCTACGGACCCAGGGAAAACTTGAGAACGCTATGGACCCTGGAGAGAATTATGGAGGCGAATGTCCACATATGGATCCTCTGCTAAAAAGGGATAGGCATTTTTGTTAGCCAAATGCTGCCTTTCTGCATTTCCCAGCTATGTCTCTCTGACTCAGGACTACCGTGTACCAGGGAGCCTTGTTGAGATGCTTGCTGGGGAAGGACGCTCTGTGCCAGCGCGGGACCAAGGCACCTGCTTCACAGCACAGCTCCTGCTGGAGGATTAGGGCTGTTCAGCTCTGAGCAGTTTTGCCGTGGGGACACTAAGCGTCAGCTTTGGCAGAAGGCCACATGCACCAACCACTAAGTAAAGCAAAGCTGTCCTGCTGCTGCCCTTGCTTCAAGGCAGATGACAAGAGCTTGGCCAAGGAGGGATAAAGCCCGGAGGGCCTAAGTGGTGTCTACTGAGTTGCCTCAGAGCAACCTTGCTGCTGGCTTGCTTTCCTTCTGCCTGGCCTGGGAGTGGTTTGGCTGGGCCAAAGTGTGCCAAGCAGCGCTCAAAGGCACAAGGGAAGCGAGGGGAGGAAAAGGAGGGGAGGGAGGTAGATAACGGCGTCTCTTTTGGCCATAAACAGCAGCGTTTCGCCTGCCCCGTGAGGGAAGCGGCTGCGCTGCTCGCGCCGCGGCCGCCCGGCGCCCGCCGCTTCCAGCCGCTTCTGTAACGGCAGAAAGCGGCGCCAAAGCGCCAGCCAATCAGAGGCGCCCGCGGGGCGGCTGAGGGGGGAGGCAGGGGGATCGCGTGCGCGCCTGAGGTGAGGTGGGAGCGACGCGGCGGAGCCGCCGGGGACCTGCGGCCACTCCGGGGGCTGCACAGGACCCGCGGCGGGGCGGCCCGGGGACCGCGAGCCGCTAGAGCAGGGAGACCGCGAGGCAGCGGAGCCGCCGGGGGAGACGCAGCGCGGCAGACCAGGTAACGCCCCCTGAGGGGCCGGC
>VWPW01004977.1:0-42907 GCA_013389825.1 Crypturellus undulatus | reverse complement strand
CGCGCCGCGGCGGGAGGAGGCGCGCGCGGCGCTCGCATCGCAGCGGGAGCTGCTGCCTCCCGCCTCCTCCTCCGCCTCCTGCTGCCGCGCCCCGGCTCGAGGTGCCTCCCGCACGAGAGGGCTTCGCGGCGGCGAGCGCTTTGGAAAGGGAAGGAGAAAAAAACACCCAGAGCTCCCCACTCCCCCCCCTCCGCCGCGGCCGAGAAGCAGCGAGTGCCAGGAAGGAAGTAAAGTTGCAAACAACCTGCAGCAGCAGCAGCAGCAGCTGTAACTTTCTGGGCTGCTCCAGCTGCATGTGTTCAAGGTGCCTTTGATGTGCGCGGCAGCTTCTGGAAAGTGGACTGCAGCTTCCCCACTCCTCAGCCCTCCCTCTCCCCTCCCACCACCGCCACTTCAGCCCACACGCGCAATTTGTTTGAGAGAGACCGATGAAATGAACAAGAAGTGCTGAATTTCCCAAGCGACTTTCCGCCAAGAGCGAGCGCGGAAGAGGAGCTGCAGCGAGAGCAGCGCTCGGAGCTGCCCACGAGGGACCGGCCGGCACCGCGCGGGACCTGTGGGGCTGCTGGAGTGTTAATGTCTCCCCGTGGTGAGATGCAAAAAGCCTCATCTGCTGGCGTTTGATTGCGATGCCGGCTGCTCCCTAGAATGCAAACCCTTGCACAGGATGAGAACAGGTTTGTGGCAAATTCTCCTGGAAATGTTTCGTTCCTCAGCACCACCACGTTCCTGTCTGAGGTGTCAGAGAAGATCGTAACAGTGACACAGCGGCGGATACCTCCGCTGGGTGCCCTGTGCTGTTCTTTGGAGATGTTAAGGCAGAGATAAATCTTTTATGCAGCTGTCTTTTCCTATCTGTAGCGGTTGTTGCACAAGCTGCACTTGATTGCAGCTAAAATATTCTTTTTAAGATCCATCTCACAAAACGATGCAAAATAAACACAGATGGGAGAAGTGGGGGAGAGAAAGCTGTAATGAAGTAGCTATGGTGGATTTATTTTCCTTCCTTCTCCCCTCCAGTGCCCTCCCCTAAACCGCGAGCTTTTTCTGATCACAAAATGCTGGGCAAGCTTCGGTTTTAGAGCAGCACAGATTATTTTGGCTCTTTGGCTGGGATGTGGAGGAGAGACTTCCAGCAGCGGTGCTTGCCTTCCTGATTGCCTTCTTGAATGCCTGTAGCTACTCAGCCTCTGTCTTGCCTCCGTCCCTTCTAAACTATGTCTTGCCTCTTCCATCACACTGCAGGTCACTCTTCCAGAATGCCAGAGGAAAGTTCGCCCAAGCGGAGTCCTCTGAACATCCCGTACAAGGACCTGCCTCACATCATCAACGCTGACGGGCAGCATCTCTTCTGCAGGTATTGGAAGCCAGCAGGAACTCCCAGGTGAGCACTTTCAAGCAATCCTCTTTCTGCTGTCAGTAAATAAGGCTCTGTTCATGTAATTATAATTTACGGCGTGACTGGCATTGCAGGAGTGTGTGCATACAGCTTCACAGAGCTGCTAGGACATTTCCATCATCTGAGAAAGCTCCTACTGTAAGGACTGTATTCCCCAAGCCTCTGCTCACTCAAGTAAGGCCTTACTGCTGTGAAACACAGAGTTATTTTCCTTGATGGGCAGCTGGGCAGGGTGGCAGTGCTGCAGGGTAGGACACACAGGTGTCTGAAGCCCATCAGCAATTATAAGTATCCTCAAACTATTACCACGGACACAGAGCAGTGACATGCAGGCTTACTGGTGTCTACTCTGTTTCATTTTCTCAGTGCCAACACTTCAAACAGCAGCATCTGAATTCAGTTTGAGCAGTAATTGCAGAAATCTCAGGACAGCAGGCAGGACTTGTTCGACTGCATTGCTTTTTCGGGGTGTTTTAAAATTTGTGGTTAATGATTTAGGGAGCTCCGTCCCTGGAAACTGATTTCAAAACTGAATTTCAATAATGCTTTTTCATAATTTAAATTATCTCTTTCCTGTAATGGATTTCTGTACTGATTAGGTGCTGATTAGAATCTGCTGTAGAAAGCCAGCTTGGTGCTTCCTTAGTTGTTTATGATCATTATTCTTTGTGACAGTGGCTGTTTTAAGATTCTGACTTGCATATATTCCTGCATAAGTAGCTACTTTATAAACATCTGGGTGTTTTGTATTGTTTTCTTTTTTGCAAGCCATCAGGATAAGCCATAACAATTTTGTACAGCCAGGAAGCATTTGGGGGAAAAGTTGTTCAAGCAGTTAGCTGGGAGCCAAACTTTGGCCAGGTTACACATCCTTCACGTCCAAATCAGCCCACGAGGTGCTGAGAGATGGACAGGTGTCCAAGTTAAAGCTGGTCCATAAAACCTGGCTCCAGGATTCATGCCAACCCACCAGACATTGGCTGTGGGAGCGATACGCAAGGTGGCCGAGCAGCTCGGTGACGTCCCTGTCCCACGAGGAGGTGGCGCCTGCTGTGCTCAGCTGTGTTGACGGGCTCCAGGACACCCCTCTTGGTTTAAGATCACCTGGCCCACAGAGCATTTATGAGTTACTTCCAATTGTTGCCTTTCAGAAACAGGGAGAAAACTTTTGGGCATTGGTATTTTGCATAGTCCTTGCACCGGCCTGGAGATTTCCTCTACAGAAAAACACTGGTATCAAAACAAGCTTCTACTGTGAAACCAGCCTGTCTTGTATTATAATGCTAATTAATCATTAACTGCCCACAATGTTCTTCACTGAGTTATTGAATCGCTCTCTCTTTTCATCTTTAATTTCGTAGCAAATTACTAGTGAGTGGCTATGTCTTTGATCAAGAAATGAAAGGGTGATAAAGAACTGAAAGTTAAAACTTGGCGTCCAAGTCCTTCGCGTAGTTAATTTTTTTTCAGGGCTCTGTGCACCAAGCAGTTAATTGAAAAGGAGTTTGCCCTAGTTTTGTGACAACAAAGTAGATGGGATCAGTGTTGCTCATTTACAAGTGGTTCCTAAGTGTGTGTTTGTGCGTGCATATTTGTGTACAAGGCGTGGGCATGCTGTTTATTATTAGCTCTTTCGGCATTGTTATGTATGAGAGATTGTAAGGAACTGAATAACAAGCTGGGGGCCTGCTTCTACATTCAGAAATGCTCTTGAAGTGCTTTGATAGAAAGGCAGACCAAAAATACATTTCTTCCTCTCGCTCTCCATAAGTAGCTCAGCGTTTTCTGCCTCATATGCAGAAGCTCAGCAACTTTCATCTAATTTTAAATGTTCGGCAAAAACGGTACGCATAGATATAGGGAGAGAGAGACACCTCGGGGGACTTTTACAGGCCCGTTACCAATTTATGCCGTTTCTAATACTGAAGGCAACTCTTTCCATCATCTGCCTCGACGGCTGATTCAGGTTGAAATCTCAACTGTAATGAGCGATGCTATAACAGCCAAACGGCGGGATCTTTCCTTCATCCATTATGTATCCAACCCCAGCTAGGGCTACAGAAACCTTTTGAATGCAGATGTCCGAAGGTTATCATTGACTTGGCTTCTATTAGAACAGAACATATCATCCTTGATCCTCCCCAGGGAGAAGAACCGGGGTATTTGCCAATGGAAAAAGGAGCAAGTGGTGCCTGCCTGGGGCTGAGCAGCAGACAAAGGGCAGCCCCGCTCGAGACGGGGCCGCCGTCGCCCCATGGAGCCGCCGCTTTCCCTCCAGCCCCTCGCGCCGGCCGAGGTCTAGGCCAGTCTAACATGCTGTGGCCTCGCTTTTAAAAGCCATTTGTCAGGAAGACGGGAAATTTTGTAAGGATCTTTTGCCTGCTGCTCCCAGATGCCCGGGCTGCGCTGCCGCGCGGTGCTGGTGTGCGCGAGGAGCCCATCCTGGTGCACATATGGAAGCTTTGTTGGACGTGCCACCGAGGCCAAGGTTGCGGTGCCCGTGAAAGGCACCTATTGTGTGTTCCTCCGCGGGGTCCCCTTTGTTTTGCAGGGGGATTTAGGTGATTACTGCGCAGGAAGCTGACACACAAAGGCCCTCAGATGTCACAGTGATTAGACGAGGTAGACGGAGTAGGTATTAATGGCACTAAGGAGGGAGGCTGCCTGGGTTTGCCACTTCTTCTTGGGGCGGGAGGTCACTCCCGGGGACGCGGTGGCCTCTCTTGCCTGCTCGCAGCAGCGCACAAGCTGCCCAACTTGTTGAGCCAGTTTCGCCTTAAGACATAATTAAGTGATGTTGTTGATGCAGTGTAGAGAAGAGGCCAGCGTGTTCTGGTGTCATTTTCTTGTGTCGTGCCAACAGCAGGATTTATGGAGCATGACAACAGGTAACTCTTGGGGGCAGAGGCTCTCAGTAAATGTGAAGCTTTAAGAACTGGGTTAGAGTAAGTTCAACGCGTTTTAATGTTCTTTGGAGGAACTAAATCACTGATAACAAAACATTAATCTCATGCCTGTGACGTGTCCAAGTAACTGAGGAAATTCTACTTTGATGGGTCAAAATATAAACAAAAACAACAGCTCCATGTGAGGATAAAATCTCGGCCACCACTCCAAGTGGCCTGAGTCAAAACACGAGGTAACAGGAGGTGAGGAACTGAGACCGTGTTCTGTTCCCAGCTCTCAGACAAAGCTGCTAAGAATAGAGGTGGGCTGAGGAAGAGGAAGGAAAGCAGGGAGAAGTCAAGATGCTTCCTTTGAGGCCCCCAAAGGGCCTGGAGAAGTTCAGAGATGACCTTTTCCGCTCTGTTTTGTATCCCTTAGCTTTTTCTGGATGCCTCAGTGGTACTGTCACTCCTTACATAATTGCAAACAATTTGAGGGGCACTTTCAGCCCCTCTGCATGACCCTCAGCAGCTTTTTGAGATTCATGCACCTAGCTGAGTTTTCCAAAGGTGCTGGTAACCTGTAGGCATCATTGACCACAGACAGAGAAAGTTATGTTCATCTCTACCCCTGTAAATAAGTATAGATCAGTTGAATAAGTATAGATTAGTAAATAAGTATAGATCTAGGTTGAACACTTGAAGCTTGGGACACTTGGAAACGCTTGGGACGCTTTGGAAAAAGCAGAACATCTTTGAATGTGAGTCTCCTCGTCAAGCAGAAATAGCAATCTGACTGTCTTCATAGCTGGTAGCATCAAGGTAGCTCGATACTTGTCTCTCCACATGGTGATCTGGAGGTGCACCTACACCTACGTACGGGATTGCAAGCAAGTGAAGACACCACAAATGTGTTCCTGGTTGCTTGATAATGGGAAGTAAAAGGGTTGGCTCAGCTTAGGTGTGGTGAACCCAGTGGCAATTGTTTGGGTACAGCCTGACCTTGCAGGAATTCTTTCAGTTGTACTTACGAAAAGGGTGATTAAAACTACAAAACGAAACAAACAAAACCCACCCGCTTTTCTATTTGCATTTTATTTGGATTTTATGCTTTGAAAAATGCCTGCTGTTCATTTCGTTAGCATTGAAAGATCAATCCAATAAGAAGAAAATACATTTCTCTCTTCCTGAAGGACTTTTCAGAATTGCCTGTGGTGCAGAAATATAGACTGCCTTTATACTCAACCAGCCCTTAAATTGTTGAGTATTGCTTGCTGATTTTGGCACTTCGTTACCAGCATTTCTATGGCATTTCCAAAAAAACAGCCCAGCTCCCAGCATGAGCAGATGACAAAGTTGAATATGGCTTTCAGAACCTTCCAAAATGTATAAATAAATAAATAAACTGCAGCAAAATCAAAGCAAAAGGAACCAAGTCACTAATTATAATGACTTTAATTACACTGTGCAGTGTTAGACTTTAGAAATTGAAAGTGAAAAAATAGCTGTCTGTCTGATGCATTAAATGCATTTCTGTTCCATTTGGCTTTTTGGAGTTGGTGGCAGCCCAGCTGCAAGAGGCGTCCGAGCAAGGTAGCCCCTTCCAGGGGTTTCCAGTTCAGTGTCACTCTGGAACAGCCGTTCTATTCGTACTAATGAGGTCAACCTCAAACAAATGCACAGGAACAAAATGTGTCCGGTGCCTCCACGCATGGTGCATGGGGCAAATAACAGATTTTGGCTTATGGATTGTCGTTGTCAAATCAACATTTCAAACTATACTTGCTATATTACCCTTACCTGCATCTCTGAAGCCTCTCTTACCCTATTCATCAGTCTTATATGTTCCTTTAATGCTTATGTTCTCTTTGCTCCGCATGACCGCTTTATTCACTGTGAATGGGACAACCTCTTGGCATTTCTTCTTCATTTCCAGAGGGTGGGCAAATTAACAAAGAAGTTTCACGTAAGAGGAACTCTCTGACAGGCAGGAGAGCAGCTTCAGTTCTTGCTATAGATGCTTCCAACAGCTTTCATTAGTAGGATTTTTTTTCAGTCCTCACAAGAATGTTCCATGGAAGCAAATCTGCCTCTGTTTTGCCATGGAACCCAAGAATAAAGCAAATATACTGCTTTGTGAATAACAACTGTTATTAAGCTGCCCCTTTTGCTCAGATATGTGCACTGTTCAGGTCAGCATGTGAACACGAGCGTGCAGCTCTCCTGTGGAGACAGGGCAGCTCTGTGGACGTTGGTGCATGAGGACAAGGTGACTTCAGTTCCCTGTGCTGGATCTCAAAGCAGCAGAATTTCATCCTAGCCCTAAAACAAGAGAAGATGAAGCAGAATCATTCCTAGTTAGTGCCACTAACTAGATGGATCCTTGGGAACTGTGCCGGGTAAATATCTTGGGTGGTGGCAGAAACATAGGACAAATACTCTTGAGATTTTATTGCAAAACTGAGTTTCTGCTCCTGGTTCTGCCAGAGTGAAGGCTACATGCACCTTGCTTCTCTCATGCAGATAGCTCTTTCTACTAGGGATTAAAAGCCCAAAGTTGTATATTTGGCTGGTGACGCTGATGGAATTCCCACATCAGGACACTCCACAGTTAGAGCCCTGCCTTCCCCACCTGCCTGTTCCCTTCAGGGTTTTTTTTAGACTTAGCAGGCCCAGCACTGGCCTTCCTCCCAGGCTCCGTTGCATACATTTCTTTCTAAGAGCACCAACCTTGGGAGCCCTCTAAATAATTTAGTTATTTCTTCAGTGACACAACAGCTGAAGCTGACAAAAGCTGTTTTCAGCGTTCCAGGTGCAAGAGTTCTTTAGTTCACTAGCACAAGAAGACAGAGGTTTAGACAACATAATCAAAACCAGTTGCATACAGTTCCTTGCCTCAACTGGAGCTCACTCGTTCCTGATGTTCCTCTGGGACTGACCAGCAGCTCTTTTAGGTGACTGTAAGCGTGTCCCCATCGGGGCTGTTGAGGGCTGTTGGCTAGAAGGTTATTTTCCTAGATGCCTGTTGTGGAGTTGGTCTGTATTTCTGCGTGGGTTCCCCTCAAGCTGCTCTGGTTTTGTGCTTTGTGGAGCCAGCACGAACCTCTGGTCTGTTTGTTCTCCTGGGGAAGTTGCATTGTTCCAAGCCTTGTCCCTGCAGAGCCCTTTGGCTCAACTGGCTTCCTTAGGTTGGGTCACCCCATTGTCCTCCTGGGCTTCCACTTGAATGGCAGCCACCAGCCTTGAACAATCTGCTATTGTCCCTTCCCCAGGAGAGGTGACACAACCTGACAGCAAGTGGCTGACTCCTCAGACCCTAAAGTAACCAAGGAAAGACTGCTGTATCCTACCCACCAGATTCCATAAGTTAGACTTGGGCAGATCTCTTCCCTCATCCCGTCCATTCTACATCTCCAAATTCTATCCCTATCTATACATTCCTACCATCTCTACCAGTACGGAAATTCTTACACCATATCATATGGCTTATTATCTCCAGGAAGTAAATTACCACTACCAAGGTGAAGTTTTTTAACATCACTGAAACATCACTAACATCGCAGAATTTGTTCTTGCAGACTAATAAAATCTCTCTCATGTAAACTGGAAGGAAGCACTTGGGCTGCTGCAGTAATGCCACGTAGCAACCCTAGGCTTATCCCGACCATAAACACCTTCTAAATGGGGGTGACGAGTCACCCCCTCCCATTTAGCCTAAGGGACTCCCAGGTGGAGACTCTGGTGGTGCTGTCAGGGAGGCCGCCCTGTCCGGACACACTGCAGGACCACGGGAATGGCCTTGGGAGCGGGCAGGGAGCACCCAGGGGCAGGTAGTCCTGATGGCTAAAGCGCAACCTGGTCGGACCTGCCTGCCTCCAAGGCTGCTTCTCCAGGCTCTCCGCAAGGTAGCTAAGACCAGGAAGGTGGAAATAGGGTAGGTTTTCCACAAATGCAGTTGTTTTCAGTGTCCCAAGACACTGAACAACACCTCACTTCAGGTTTACTTGCATTGGAATGGAAGGAACTTCCCTTGTGTGATGGACGTTAGCTCTTCAGGCAGGGTCTGGCTTCATTTGTGTTTTGGCAGGCGCTGCCTTCGTGTTGGGAGCGTCGAGGTCCTCCCATCCTATCACAGTGATGGCAAAGGCGGATTGCTGGGCCTCGAAAACTCAGTGTCAGGTAACAGAATGAAGAAGTCAACGAGGAAAAGAGAAAAAGAAAACTGACAAAAAGCACGGTCAAGATGGTCATTAGCCAATGACACAATGACCAGTGTCTTATAGAATGACACCCCTAACTTGTCTGTGCTTTGATTTTCTCATCTAGAAATTGCTTTAATCATCCAGGTGAGAGATGAAATGGGTTCACTGCAGAGGAGCCTAAAGTCACTGTCTGCAAGTTGCTAGTTGCTAAGCTGTTCTCTGAGGTTTCCTGAAGGAAACCAGTGTTTGGAGAGCGCTCGTTGGTTAAAGAGAGATTTTTAAAATCTACCTGGTGATACATTAGTTGTGCTCTGCTTTTCAGCTACAATTGTCCCGGCACCAATCTGATAGAATAGAGAACAAAAATAACAAAAAAAGAGGAAACAAAATATTGATAGCAGGGCTAGAGGCAAACATTTGGAGATAATAGGATAGTAATCTTTTGTTCCAGTATTGAATATGAATGGATAAGGAGAAAATGCTCAAACTGCTAGAAAGTTGTTAGACAAAAGAGATTGCTATTATTTTTTCAGGCATCTAGCCGACCTAGGTTGAAAAGAGCTTTTTCTGTGTGTTTTCTGTCTTCCTAGATCAACCTGGAAGTTGAAGAGCAGAGAAAAACTCTAAATCTTCAGCCTTTTTTTAGCATGGAAGGACAATTTAATTTGCTCTAAGTATTAGCAGGTTAGCTATCTCCCCAGCTAAGGTTTACCTGTCGTATTTTCAACATATTTTTTATCTTTATTATTCAAAACTACCTTGGTGATGTTTCAAATTCAACTGTCAAACTCCAGAAATCCGCAGTCGCTCCATTTGCCAGGCTGAAGGAGTTAGGTGTGATGGGAAAGCAGTAAGTAATTAAAGTGCTGCAGAGATAACATCGAGCTCAGTTAATGGTTAAGCTTTTTCTTCTCTTTTTTCATCCCTGGGTGAAAGCTAGTCTACAGTATTTGGAACACTAAAACCTGTATCCTGAGCAGTGTTCATAATCTAGTTCATTAAAAGGATAGTACAGCCATCAGCATTCGGTCACCCTCTGGCCTCCAGGGAGTACTAAATATCTGAAGACGTGTTGTCCTGAGAATGCACATATTGTCTTGCTGATCTTACAAGCCCCACACAGGTTCATTAGAGCAGAATATTTTTTAAATTTCCACTTTTTCCTTTCCAGTTTCACTGTGGCCCAGTGCTTGGAGCACAGGCTGGTACTCAGGGAACCCGTGGTGATGTTTTGGCCCCGCAGCTTTCTTAGGGTCAGTATTTGCCATACACTGCATTTCCACCCTATTGCCACAGTGCTATGGGCATGGCTTTTTACCTCTTGGACTGCACTCTACCTGGCAGTGGTAGGACGGGCTGGTGCTTCCCTGGCAAGGGGGAATGGAGCAGAGGACCTTCGGAGGCCCCGTCCATTCCTGTGTGCCGTGATTCGGCCGTAACAGGAGTTGCCCCCTTTGTAAAACACTTGGATTTTTGTGAATGAGGAGTGTTGTACAAAATCCAGCTGTTGTTATTATTTATGCTGTTTATTTACTAGTCACATTTCTCCAGGCTGAGGATTTCACAGACTCAGTCAGCAGACTCACTTTGTTTATATTCTATTTCACTTTCAGTGTTTGGGGAATGTTAATTTGTTGAATACTGCTCCTTTCCCTGAAAATACGCATGAAGAAGAAACATCCTATCATTCTTAGGCATAGGTGTGCATTTCTATTTTAAAGTTTAATTTAAGGTTTCTGACTACAAGAGGTTTGCTTCTCCAGTGTGAGCTTTCCTGTTGGGGAAGATGTCTGAGAGGGGTCCAGGCCTGACCTGCAGGCAAGGAGAAGCCCTTCCCTCCCTGTCCCTGTCCCTGTCCCTGCTCTGACAGATGCAGGCGTCACGCGCGGCCCCACAAACCACATCTCCAAAGTTGGCAGAAGGGAAACTGAGGAGGAAGGGCAAAACATCCTCCCTGCTGCGAACTGATACGGCAGCTCTGACCCTGCGCTGGCCAAGCTGTAACAAGGTTAATATTGTAATACTGAAGGTACTTGCTCTTAATATTGTTAAGGCTTTTTAAAAATGGTCACAACTATGTGATATTTCTCAGTTTCTGGTGAAGCAATCCACATAAAACATAGCGTTCCTGCAGCAGAATAACAGCTTGTGATTTAAATAAATGTTGTTATTTCTGCCTTGCTGTAGGTGTACATGTATGTTTTGGTTCAGTGACTGCCAGATACTGTAAATGAGTATTGATTTCCTTTTCTATTTTAAGCTTTACTGCAGAAAAGACATCCCACATGCCTTTAGCTTTCCTTGACTGTACCTAAAGTGATTGCAGCCAAGGGCATATCATTAAATACTCTTTTTATTTTATTTTTATTGATTTCTGTTTTAGTAGTTCCACCCCAAGCTGGTCAAGGCCTCATTCAACATCTGGCATTTAAAGCCATTACATCTAGCTCTTTTTGAGACTGAATCAACAGGACTGTTTCAAACTAGTGGCAAGTAATTCCTTATTTACATTAGTGGCAGCCTTTAGTACCATTGGAGAAGCTGCCTTGCTGTTGGGAATGAAGGAACGTTTTAGGAAACAATCCTGCTGTAGCTAAAGTCTTCGGACAGATAAATTGGCTCGCTGTGACCAGGAAATAACACAGACTTGGATTTGGCAATGGTAGACAGAAGTCTCTATCCATTTGTTAACTTGTAAATCATCTGCAAGTAAACCATGCACCTCAGCAGTGTTTCAAATTTACATTGATTCAAAGCATGAAGAAATGTTTCAGCCTGTAAAGCATATGTTCCAGTAATCACTGTTCTAACAGGATTACTGTATGTCACGTTTAACTGTTTACATTCAACTTACTCTCCTACCTCAGGTCTGTGGCAAACATGGAATAATTAATTAATTGGAGCTTGCTCAAAGCCTTGGCAAACGCCTTGCCTGTGACATTACTAATTTCCCTAAGGAATGGTTCCTAATATTGATTTTGACACAGCCTGTAAAACCTCTCTGCAGATACTCTTGTAGCTGGCCAGTGTTGAAGTGCTGCTCTGGGATATGCTAGAGAGGATTATTCTTTGGAAATTAATGTGCTTAATCTAAAAGTATGTTAAAATATACATAACTGCTTTATGATTAAGAAATCAGTGCTGGAGTTTTTGGCTCTAAATTTATGGGATAATTCCATACCGGCTTTTGGAAAATCACTCAGAAAAAAAGATTGGCAGAGGATACTTGGATACTATCTGTGACATCGATTTGACTGAACTTGACTTTTTACAAGTTGGTCCATTAGTTAAAGGTAACCAATTAAGATGCCTGTCAACAGAGAAAATGCCAGACAAAATTGGATGAGGAAGGTAAAGTGAGGAGGGCAATTGCCTGTGTGCAGGAAGAAGTAAGCAGGAATCTCTTAGCACATTATGGTGCATCGCCTGGTTACAAACCATGCTACGAGGTCTAAGCCTTTCAGGGAATTGAGGCTTTATGTTCTGCTTTAAACTGCTGCCAGAGATGTGAATTGTTCAGTCAGTGTTTTATTAAAAATAATAATAACATGCTACCTCAAGTTCACAGGGCAGGTAGAGTGTCTTGTCCTTGTTTGCTCCTTGCTTGCTCACAGCTTTCTTCCAAGCCAGGGAAAGACTTGCCCAGGTGAACCCAGAACACCTGACCCTAGCCCTGCAGTGTAGGTTTTGTTTCAAAGATTGGCTTGAAAGTCTGATCCTCTTGTGCCAGATGGGTGCTTTTCCATGCCAGGGTAATAATCTGAATTCTTCCTTTAATAACTTTTTCAATATTGTGTGTCGTGTTATCGGTATCGTCCACTCAGTGTGATAACAGCCTGGAGATGGTTAGAGCCGTGGCTTGAGTCTAAATTGCAAACAAACCCATTTAAAAAAAAAAAAATGATTTTTTGGGAGACTGTCTGTGTAGAAGCCCTTGCTCAGATGAGCCCAAGTTCGCAGTGCTGGTGAGGTCCAGCTGCTGCATGAAGAACAGCTTGTGAAAAACTTGAGGGCAGCCCAAGTCTGCACATGTATTTTAGAAGACTCTGCATGTCTGTGCTTGAGCAGGAGGTTGGACTAGGTGATCTCTAGAGGACCTTCCAACCTCANAGATGGGTGCTTTTCCATGCCAGGGTAATAATCTGAATTCTTCCTTTAATAACTTTTTCAATATTGTGTGTCATGTGTTATCAGTATCGTCCACTCAGTGTGGTAACAGCCTGGAGATGGTTAGAGCCGTGTAAATTGCAAACAAACCCATTTAAAAAAAACAATTGATTTTTTGGGAGACTGTCTGTCTCAGATGAGCCCAAGTTCACGCTGCTGGTGAGGTCCAGCTCCTGCATGAAGAACAGCTTGTGAAAAACGTGAAGGCAGCCTAAGTCTGCACATGTATTTTAGAAGGCTCTAGGTGTCCCTGCTTGAGCAGGGGGTTGGACTAGGTGATCTCGAGGACCTTCCAACCTCAACCACTCTGTGATTCTGTGACTTTCAGAAACAGTATTAACATTAAGGGAAGGTTGTGTTCTCTATGCCACTTTGTGATTTGTCTCGGGGAGAAAGTACTTCTTAGGAAACATTTGAGAATAATCAAGCAAGCAAATGTGTTACTAGCACTTAAAAGCCACCAATTGCTTGTGTGGCCTGAAGCAGAGGAACGGCTTTACTAAGTAATTTCCATCACTTGAAGCTTTGAGATGCTCAGGTAGAACAGGAATGCTGTGGGCTCATTCCATTTTCTGTGCTGTGTGAGAAGGTGAGATGAGATGGTCAAAATGGTCTCACTGGGGCTCGAATGTAATAGAAGGAGCAGTCTTGCATGGACTAAAGTGAGCTCTTAATCAAGCACACCTTGTTCCCAAGGGAAAGGCAGCTTGCTCCGTTAGGGTTCTGCTGGGTTTGCCAGGCTGGAAGCCTTTGGAGCAATGAGCAACAGACTTCACTGTCACCGGAGCGGGTCACAGCTCCAAGCACAGCGGGACTGCAGGGATGCCGAGTCAGGAGGAACCACCTTTACCCAGTTACTTCAGAAGCAAATCCTGCTTTCTTAGAGTTTTTTGGCTGTTCAGCACAGGTTGAATCCTGAACTAGCTTGCAGCACCGTGTTTGAGTGACAGGGGTTGCCCAGGCTAAAGCTTCTGACCCTTTCACTGTAGCTTGCTCATGCTTTGGAAGCACAGGTCCTTTAATTGCACAAGCTTCCAGGGGGATTTATGTCACAAATTCCTTTACTTCTTCAACTATTCCCCCTCTACACCTTAGAAGTGATCTAAAATGCTGGGTATGATCTCAGATCAACTTGAATTTTGCAGCTGATGCGGAACGATTGCTCTTTAAATAATGCACAGTCGCCTGCGAAAGACACTGCCTGCTTTGTGCATTCATCCTCGGGGCTCCCCGTGGGAGACGCGACCTCCGTTTTCTCCCTCTTGTGCACCAGGAGGGAACTGGGTTGCCCTGGTACCGCAGAGGGTCTGAGCAGAGCAGGGGACAGAACGAAGGGTCTGATCCTGGTTTTAGTGCAAGCCCCACGAGGAGGCAGTTCCGTCAAACCACCCTCACCCCCCTCAGAACTGCATTCCCGCAGGAGAAGTCCTAATTCCTTGGAAGATTCCAGTAAAAATAGGGATTAAACCAGCACGCTCTGTGCAATGGCTAACGACACTAAGGCCAGAGCTGCCTGTGTCTCCAGGGGACTTGTCACCTCGTAGCCATGGGGTAGACAGAGGAAATACCAAGGATAAACAGCGGGATTAGGACTGAGGATGAACAGAGGGAGCAGGACTGAGGGTCAGGATTNAAGTCCTAATTCCTTGGAAGATTCCAGTAAAAATAGGGATTAAACCAGCACGCTCTGTGCAATGGCCAACGGCAGCATCATGAGACCACTGCGGCGCCAAGGCCGGAGCTGCTGGTGTCTCCTTGTCACCTCGTAGCCGTGGGGTAAACAGGGGAAATACCAAGGGTAAACAGCAGGATTAGCACTGAGGATGAACAGGGGGAGCAGGACTGAGAGTCAGGATTAGGAGTAGGACCAAGGCTAAACATTGGGAGTAGAGCCAAGGGTAACCAGGGGCAGTAGCCCCGAGGGTCAACACTGGGAGTAGGACCTAGGGTAAAGAGCGCAATTAGCATTGAGGGTAACCAGGGGGAGTAGGACCGAGGGTGAATATTGGGAGTAGGACTGAGAGTCAACATCGGGAGCAGGACCGAGGGTAATCAGGGGAAGCAGGACCAAGAGTAAACCCTGGGAGTAGGTCTAAGGGTGAGCAGGGGGAGTAGGACTGAGGGTGAATGACTACATGTTGACTGTCACTTCGTAGCCGTGGCATCAGGATTTCCCTGCTGCCAGGAAATGGCAGCCCCGCGCGCAGAGTGGGCCATGTCTCCCTGCGGCAATCCGTGTAATCCTAGAATCCCTCCTCTTCAGTTTTAGCCAAGAAAGGGGTGGGAAGATCCTGCCCAGGAATTTTGAATTACACAGCGTGCATTTCACCTCTGATCTCAGCCTTGCGTCCCCTAAAATATAGCTTCAAAGTTTCCTTTAAACAAAATACAGCTGGTCTCGAATGTTAGCTTTGCAGAGATCTGTGTGGAGCCGTGCAGTTGCAGGTTCAAATAATTCCTTCCTTCCTAGCCCCATCTGAAGTTTCCTTCATCTCTTTTCCCCGTGGTAGACCACTCCTGAGTTATTCTCGGAGAGGTCTTGCTTTTCCGAGAGCTCCCATAAATCAGCCTTAGCTGTTTCTCTTCTTTGTCTCATGCAGCCTCTAGCTGGATCCCGTGGAGCCCTTTGCACCGAATCCTGTCTGGACTGTGCAGTCCTGTCCCTGCTCCACTGATTTAGAATGTCTCCCCTCCCGGGTGTTGTTGGACAACCTGCCCATGTGGTACCTCCTGGAGGTCACGTCACTTCTAAAATTTCCTCCTGACATTGTGCAGGTGAAGAATTGTTGCAGCTCGACCATTTATCTTGAGGCTGGACTCGCACTCGTGTGTGTGGGGAGTTCCTGAAGTCGGTAGACTTGCTCATGAAGTTGGGATGCACAATATTTAATACTGAGCCCTAAACCTCTATCATCCTCATCGGAGGGATATGTCCAAACCAAGAGCAGCCGCTTTGGGGCTGGTTTGAAGGGGAAATTCCACTCCCAAGCCTGAGTGGAAGCACAGTTTGCTGGAAGGGTTTATTTTTTAATTGCCAGGTAAGGTGCTGGCTAGGAATGAAACTACTGATTCTGCTGGAATAGATCAAAGCACCTTAAACGCAGATTAGCGGAATCTTAATCCCCACAAGCCTATTCAATCAAGGGGAATTTCTGTAGTGTGACCATAGTGCTCAGCCCTTTGGCACGTCCTGCGGTGCTCAAAGGTTTTCCACATGTTGAGCTACTGCAGGAGGGATTCTTGTCTCTATCTGCTTGGGAGAGGTGTTTCTCCAAATGAGGAGCTATGTGGGATACCCATCCTGATGCCGTGCGGTCTGCAATTTTGGCAGAAGGTCTAAAGAGACTCCACCAGGCATCAGTCTTGCTATTCTGACTTGTTCTTTCTCCTGAATTGTGAAAAGCAGCGTTAACACTGCTCAGTGTGGTTACATCGTTAACTCTAATGACAGCCAAAAGGAAGAGATTACCCAGATTATGCACCTGCATGGCAAAGCTGGGCATTAATGGGCCAGCATAGCAGAGGCTGAGAATGCATTTCCCCAAAAAACACTGAGCAAGAGCAACACTTTGGGGCTTAATGACTCCTTGAGACAGGGCTTGAAATTATGAGCAAAACTGTTGCCTCTTGTGACTGTCAGTGCCTTCAGGGTGACAGAACGATGTGTGTTCCGTGGAGACGGCACCCAGGGACGCACCTGACTCCAGCATAAATTTCCCTGTCAAGTGGAGAGCGCAGTTGGCTGACGGCGTAAATCACGAGCACACACTGTGTCAGCGGAGCTGCCAGAGCTCTCAGCAGGCCCCTCAGGTAGTCGGGGTCACCCTGGACCGTAGATCACCTCGGAACACGACTAACTCCAAAAGCAGATGCCAAACTTCACGTCTTATGACCAAAATAGGCGTCTCTGGAGCACTCCAGAGAAAAGGTTACTAACATCTGTTACAGTGAACAAAACGATATATTTTACACTACGTATTCTTGGAAATGGTTGGCTGGAACCTTCCAAAAAAAAGCTAATCTTTAACCAAACACCAAGAGTAAAAGGACTGGAATCATGGTTAAAGCTTAACAAAGTTCCAAGCTGCTGAGTGCATAATCCGGTTATGGGAAGGTAACTAAGCCTCCTCATCAGCAAGGATCACTGACCCAGCTATCAGGAGAGCATATACCTGTAACTGATTTTGCAGGATAATATGTGGGACAAAATAGATAAGATATTACAGTTTTAGCAAGTGAAAAGACTCTGCTGCCAGCAATCCATTCGCCTGTCCAAAAATGCCATCCCTGACATGGTTTTGATAAATAAGGGCTCGTTGTTCCTGTCAGTTCCAAGAGTGAAGCTCATAACCAACAAATCAGCTGGAACAACGGGGTGTAATGTAATATTTAATTTCAGTTAGCCAGGCATTTTGTGGCAGCCTAGCGAACTCAGAACTTTTCTATTAGTTAATTAAAAAAAACTTTAGAAATTCGGTGTCAAGTGTTCAAACCTGAAAATGTCAGGTGTTCTTTGTTAGAGGTGATCTGGCTCTGCATATGTAATAGTAAATGAAATGAAAATACAGTGAAAATGTCTAATACAGAATAACATGGCATTAGCTTAAGTTGCAAGGGTCTGATTCAGGAAAGCACTTCTGCATGTGATTAAATCAGCCCTTAGTCAAGGCAGCATTTATACATCCTTTTTTTGCTTTAATCTCCCATTTCACAAGCCCTCGTGAATGTCCTGATTCTAAGGGAGTTTCGTGATATTAAGTAAAAACTCAAATATTGTTCTGAAGAGAGATGCTTTTGAATGGGGTGGAAGAGATTGAATTTTTTATATATGCAGTCACAGAAATCTTTTCTTCGGGTCTTTGTTCTAAACCCAGGGCTTCCGTTTTTCTGCTGATAAAAGAGCACGCACAGGGTTTTAGAGAAGTGCCCCTGGCCATGGACGACTCAACTTGTTGAAATTATATCATCCCACTCACAACTTCCCTTGTCTTGCTCAGTTCTAACATGACTTTTGTGGCCCTGTCTCAATAAACTAAAACAAGAATATACGTCTTCTGTGCTCGCAGGGTGCAAGGCCTGAATTTTATTTTAGGCCTGCCAGATTTCATAACGTATCAGCTTTTTGATGTAGTTTCCAAGTAATTTTTCTTTCTAATGACAAAGCCCTGATTTCAAAGGGCCTGTTAATTCGTGTGAGCTCTGTGCTACAGTTTATTCCCCCCTCAGTTTTTCTGTTGCAAGTGATTGTGAAACTGCATTATAACCTGAGTGGGTGAAATAATCTGTGAAGAATTGCACTGGCCCCGATAACTGGTGCAGAGATGTCAAATTGGGGCCAGCTGGGGAGCACCAGAACCAGTTCTGCTCTCCCACCCCTGCCCCAGCTCCTGCCCTGCAAGAGCTGCTCCCCGCTGGCCCAGGCACCAGTATCCTGCTCCTCTGAAGAATCTTCCTTAAATCCCAGCTATGGAGGAGAAGTAAGAGATGAGTTATCTGCGATTATAGTGACCGGTGTGCAAGGGTTGAAAATAACTTAATGTGAAGCTGTCTGAGTAGTGCAGAGAGACTGCTCTGGGCTTCTGCTGCTCCAAGCAGGCAGTTTCCTTTCCTTTCCTTAGCCTAGGTGTGTTTGCAGCTCGGGAAGAGGCAGGTGGGAATCACACATGCTGGAATACACCCGCACCTCCTATGGAAGTCTGGTAACCACAGCCACTACTTGATTTGAACCTTGAAAACCCAAATATTGTGGTGCCCCCCATGCGCTAAGTAACCCCATATGTTTGCCTGGGTGTGCGGTGCCAGCAGAGAGAACCTGCAGCGGAGAGGCAGGAGGAGGCTACTGGAAGGGCAAAGATGTGGGAAAATTGTGGGGTTTGCAAACAGGGTTAATAAATGGCTTTCCTTTAATAGCCCTAATTATTCCTTGCATTAGCTGATGAGGGTTAGCACGTGGGTGCTCCTGCTGCGGCTCAGCCCCAGGCACAGCCGGAGCCGGTGTGCAGCGCGGAGCCGGCCGGGGAGCCGGAGCAGAGCTGCATGGAGGGATTCAGCTACTGCACCCGCATCCTCCAGAGCCCCCTGCACATCCACAGGTACCGGAGGGTTCCCCTTCCGACGGCCACAGATCCACGGAATCCCCAGGGCTGTCGCACGCAGTGTTTTCTGCCTGCAATGTGCCCGTTTCCAAGGTCTTTGCCAGAGGTCACAAAAGCTGGAGATGAAGAAATTTCTGCCCAGGATCAGTTTCATACAAGGCCAACTATGCAGGCCTCGTTTAAACAAAACACCCATTGAGGTCACGCACAGAGGCACTGTGGTCCTGCAGAACCCTAAAGCCCGCAGGGTGTCTGTATTTATTTAAATGACTCACAGAGACCCCTCTATTGGAAACAGTCTCTGGTTTTCTGTTCTGTATTTCTTCCTTTTCAGCCATTGCGATAGGAAAGAGCACATTGTGATTCGAGAGCAGGGGTGTCTGCAAAAATGTTTACATACAGTAAAGAAATGCTGTCAGTCAATCTAATCATTTGCTCTATTTTCATGCCAGCTTGCTAGTGAAAATATGTGCACCATGTATTTGTTACCCTGCCTTCAGGTATTGCTTGCCAAATCCAGAGTTGTTTTATAACAGAAAATGGAGGATTACATGAAGGAGCCAAATCCTGCAGCCCTTGCTGAGGTGATGCTGCACTGAGTTCAGCTTTTCAAGGCTGTGTTTAATGCATGGGCTCTCTGCTTACACCTCAAGGTTGCACCTAGGGACCTATGTGGAGGTGACTTTTAATTTTTAGTCAGTAAAACCACAAATGCTTTTTACTGAACAGCTGCAAAAAAGGACTTACATTCCGTTTGGACTTAACAACATGGTGATTTTACCCCTTATTCCCAACATAGTGTATTTATATGACAAAAATCTAAATCCTCTTGACAGTCACAGGCAGTAGGGCTTCTAAGGCAGCAAACGTTCTCAGGAATTTTATTCGATGTTTGCAGGCAAATAATTATCTCTTTCCTGTAGTATCCAAAGTCTCAATTCCAGACAGTCGCCTTCCTAAAATGAGATCTCGTCCTGAGGAGAGTTTGCAGGATCACCTTGTGCCTCTGGAGCAGAGAGTTTTTCCTGGTTTCACTGGTCTCGCAGAAGATGAGGGGGTTGAGCATCTTGCAGGCTGCTGTCAGGCAAAATCGTGGTGCTGCATCAGTGTGAATGAAAGCAAAATTAGGCCTTTGCTGTCAGGGGGGATGAAATAACAGCAAGCATTTCCTGACAGAGCTCTCTTTACCAGCTTCCCATTAGCTTTCATTCACTTGATACATTTCAGTTCATACATTCAAATAATATTTCCCTGAGAAATCAAGGGCTGTATTCAATCAGCCAAGTTGCACCTTCAACTCTGTGCCGAGTCAGCAGAAAAAATACCGAGTCTCTGAGGAGTAACAGAGGGTTTCAGCAAGGCTCTGAGCAGGAAAGCTGTTAAAAGGCAGCTAATAGGAGGCGTAGGCGGAGAGATGTAGCCTGACTGCTTTGCTGGTACCAGTGCTGAGCACACAGGAATCTTCTCTCGTTTCCTTCCTTAGTTTGGACATCCGAGTCCCAGGCAGGCGGATCCCTCCCTGCAGCAGCAGTGCTGGGAGCCGGGACAGCCCCACGCTTGGAGGCTTTGCGGCAGCCTCCGTAGGTCACCCGGGACCCACATCATCGCATATGGGGGGAGGCAGAAGCATTTGGAGGGGTCGCATGTGAAATAACCACTCCCTAAGCCAGAAGGAGCTGGAATCCTTGTGCATGTCCCTGGGAGAGGTGGGATACACACAGCACTGATGCCCCCGCTGCAGAAAGTTGAGGGTTTCTACCCTGGCATAAGCAGTGTCTCTGTCTCCTCAGTATTTGGGTTTCTCATATGTGTTGCACTCCAGCTAGGACATCCGACAGATCCCATGGAATCCCGACTGTCTGGGAACTAAACTGCTAATTTCACAAATCTGGTGACAAGGGAAGATGAGAAGGGAAAAAACAAGTGCTCCACACCAGTCGTGCTGAAACCTTTAGTGCATTAAAAAGCATCCGTTAAGCACAGAAAGTTAAATATGGAATATAACCTAACCTCACCATTGCTAATTAGTATTAGACAGAAAGCTGAGCATCTCTGCTTTGCTGCTTTAGCTTTTTCTGTTTGCTCTGTAAAAACCTTCTGGCTTGGTTGGGTGCTCTTTCAAGTTTTCTAGCATCAGCAAATACATTGAAGCAGGTGCTAATCAAAGAGCTAGAGCAGTAGTTTCTACATCACCCAATGTCTTTTTTAAGTTTAAATGTATTAGGATCAAAGCAGATTATTCGAGTGAATATACTGTCTGTACATGTATTCAAAACCTTGATCAAAATAATGTGGAGGATTTTACTAGCTGTAAATCAGTGTTCTTTTACATTGTCAACTCAATGATTAACTGTTACTGTACTGAACATCTTTACTCACAGCCTTTGGTCACTTTTGTGGTTGCTGATATTCTCATGACAGATGGTATTTTTAAATGAACAAGTTAGGTGTACATTGCTAACACTGGATTCAGTCACCTGTTAAATTCAATAAAATTTATGTAGTATGTAGCGTCCTTGCTACGTTTGCTATAATATTTCTTAATAATTCTGCCTGGTAAAAGAGTGGGACATTCCATTTGATTTTAATGATGCTCATTTGATGACAGTCCAATGAAAACTAAACAGCTTTGGTAAAACGGGAATCTTTGGAGATGCACATTTGCCTAATGCCTTTCTAAAAGAAGTGTCTGCTAGACTGTTCATTTTATGATCCTTGACTTTATGATCCTTGTAGTTACGTACAAGTCTCTTTAGTCACCAAAGTGAAACAAATGTTATGCAGTATAAACTGGAATGGTAAAATCATTCAAAAAGATAAAAGATAAAATCCCAAACTAACCAAAGTTCTGCCTTTTTTCTTAAGGCCTATTCTTTAGCAAGACTCCGTAGCACCAATGGTACAAGCTGAAAGGTTAAGGACAACATTTTTGTTTGAAATCAGAGAGAAATACCAGTCCCAACTGAAACCAGGCCAAGGACTGTTGCTGATGCCCTGCTGCATCTTTAACTTAAAGAGGTCCAGGGCAGCAGCCAAATTGGAAGGAATGTCTGTCCCACATGCATCTGACTTCTGTATGTCCTGCTGCCACCAAGCCACCTGCTGAAGCAGGTTGATGGTAGATCAGCTTGTGCCCCCCATTTAAACCCACTTTATCCATTATTTATTTGACTTGTACTTGCTGTTGCTGAGTTTAATATGATGTTTTTACTTGCAACTCTGAAGCCTTTGTGGGGTGATTGCTCAGTTAATGATTTATACCTTCATGCTCCGTTTAGGGCCCTCATGTTTATTGCGCATGGTGCTGGTGAACACTGCGGCCGTTATGATGACTTGGCCCAGAGGCTGACAGGACTTAACTTGTTTGTATTTGCCCACGACCATGGTGAGTAGTATAAAACGGCACTTGATTTACAGCAGCTCAGGACTTCAGGGAGGCAAATGTCGTTAAAGCTACCCAGCAGTGAGAGAATGGTCGATGAAATATTTATATCATGGCAGAAAAGAGAAAGGTTCTTTTGACACTTTGTGCAGATTTGCATATTGAATCTCTAACACAGCTATGTGAGTTCCCTGAGCTTTCCCCAGCCTTGTCATTTGCATCATTGCTGAGGCTGCTTTAACCTCTCCTGATGGGAGTGCTTCCCTTCTGCCTTATCACTGCTGGGGTGGGGATGTTCATTGCTGAGCTGGGAGCTGTTTCTGCTGCAGTCGTGCTCGCTGGTCCTAAATGATCCCGGCGGGGAGGCTGAATTGAGAGCACAGCTGCATGCACACATGCAACCAGACAGATTCCCCCTCGGGATGTGGACAGACATGGAGAAGACAGTGACCTTTGGATGTATCTCCACCGTCCAGCAGAGACACATGGGCTCTGTCGAGAGACTAACCCGGGTTTGTGCAAGGCTGTGCTAACACAGCAGCCCTGCTGCAGCCCCGGCCACTGAGTCTGAGCAGTGCTGGGCCATGGCCCAGCATCTGCTGCCTTGAGGAGCTCTGCACTGTGCTCCATTCCGTGGGGTGCATACGCTGGATGTTACCAGATAGGAGCACGTGAGCTGGGGCATGTTGGCTATGGAAATATATGATGGTTCAAATACTTTTGAACCATCTATCCTGGTTCTTTGTAGCCTCTTTTCACTCTTGTAACTTGGCTCTTGCAACCTTCCATATACTTGGAAGGCTTGTTTTGGTTTTGCTCTTGCGGATTCCTGTCCTCCTGCAAGAGTGACTCCAGAAATTACCAAACTGAATCACTCGATTAAGGGTGACAGGGGACACAAGGTGAAGTCAAAACAGGAGCTGTCAGGTGAAGTGGGATGAATCTCAGCGTAATCCTGATTTCCATCTAACAGATCCTCCACTGACACTGGAGGGTTTCACTTGGTTGAAACAGAGTCTGGAACTTGCCCCTCAAAGAGAGGATTTCTGAATTTCAAGTTGAAGCATCCCTCTCCTCCGCATGCTCTAGAAATTGGAGCATTTGAGACCTTGTGCCATTTAGTCCTTAAGAGCAGAGGGAAAAACCTCACTGAGTCCAATCACATCTGTTCCCGTGACTCCTTTTCACTCACAGCACTGCAGAAATTAACTCCCCCTTTCCTCTGAAGAAGAAAGTGTCTGATCCTCAGGACCCTTCAGTTAAAATAAGTAAAAACTGTGTAATTTTCTGGGGAGATGATCATCTGTTATATATAGGGCTGGCTTTACAGCGGTACTTGACCCAGTCAGAGCTCTCATGGAGGGACAATTTTGTAAGTATTGGTTTGTTCCTTTCGATGTGGTTTAGACCTAGTCTAACAGGAGGCCTTTCAGGCATCCTGTGCAGTAACCCCAGAGAGTTTCTCAGTTCCTCTTTGCTTATCTCTATGGCATAAAGTTCATGAGAAAAACTGCAGAGGAGACCACATGCTGTCCTCCTGCTGCTGCTCTTGCCACCTAGATTGATTTTAATAGACCACAGAGAAGCTATGGAAGAACTTGCTCAGCTGCACAAACAAATTGCTCAAATGCCAGAGGGAACTCTGAGGTCTACGTGGCACTTTGGTCACCTGCTGTGCGTGCTTATCATGCCTGCTTTAGTTCCTGGTTCCTTTAAAATACAATAACTGCTTTATGTAGTTATAATAGAAATACTGGAAGGAACTATCAGGTTAGATATTAGGAAAATTCTCTGTGTGGAAAGAGGTGTGAAGCATTGGAACAGGCTGCCCAGGCCTTGAATCTACACAGTCAAGAAACATGTGGATGGGGCTCTCAGAGACACGGTTTAGCAGGCAGGGTGGTGAGGGGCCTACAGTTGGGCTCGGTGATCTTGAAGGGCTTTTCCAACCATAATAATTCTATGATTCCGTGATTGTAACACATCTAGAAGAGCATTAACACGTTGTATTATATGGCAAGGATTTGTTAGGCAAAATGTCTCATCTGTAAATGAAAAAATAGTTTTCAAAGTGGAGGTTCTTGTCAGACATTATTGTGCTGCTTAAGAAGACATTTAGTTGTTCTCTTTTCCCTTGAATATCTTTTTGGCTAGAGAAGCATAAATACTCTTATTTTTTTCTATGCACTAATGTTACTGGATTAATTGCTTTATTATAGTTAATACAATTCAGGTTGCTAATGCCAGTTAATAACTCCATTATTCCTGTCAAGCTCACAGTATTTTTCAGTAAGTTCAGTTTGGCTTTCCTTATCAGCAACAGGGAGAGGGAAAAGAGGAACGTGAAAGCAGAACAATGGAAACACAATTGTACTACACAAAGAAACTAAATTAACTGAAATTAGGCACAAGGCAAGTTAGAAAGACAATTGTGTATTTGAGGCTCTGTAAAATAATCTTTGCACATAAATAAGTAAGCAGTGAGGATAAACCTTCTCTGGTGGAAACAGGTTACAGCCGTAGCTGGATGCCAGCGTGAGCAGAAGGACAGATGCATCCCCACTGCGCAACTGCTCACATCACACTGCGAGGCTTACAGGTTTCCTCCACCATTCCAAATCATTCCAGCACATTCCCTTTTTGTATCCTATTCTTTGGGTAACATTAGTAATTTGATTGCACTAGCAAAATAATTGCTTTCTGTTCCCCAACTCTTACAGTAATTCTAAGTCTTATGACCTTGGCGTAGATTATCTCATCTGGACATTTCTTCTGATTTGCAATACTCATGACTAAAATTTCTAACATAGCCACATTATCCTTACAGTTATTAATACATTTTCACAGCGTGGCTGGCAAGATTGCTCAGGTGAGTTAGGAAGCTCCCAACGCTGCAGTGTGTGTGACTTCACTGGGGTATGTTGTGTCTAGGAAAATTCATTTCCACTTATACACCTGATTCCACTGTTTATCCACTGTTTCTAAATCTCACTGAGGGCTGCTCCACACCACAATTTCCCCTTACACAAGGCTACAGCAAAAAGGTTGGCACTTCAGAGTGACAATATTCACCCAAATCAGAGTCTTAATTTTGACAGTGAGAAGTACCACTAGGTCAGTTCTGTTCATATCTTAGGATTGTAAGGATGTCCCAGGATATGTTATTTGTGCATTCACTCTTTTGGATACTTCATAGAAAGGCCAAGTAACACGGAGACTGCTGTGCTTGAAACATCCCACAGTAGTCATGAAAACCTAATTCCAGGAGACCTCTTAACCCCCTCTTACCCACAGTATTATTAAATTGCTTTGTTTTATATCGACTCCATGAAAGAGGAAAATGCTATTTCTTTGTTCTATTATATCTAAAATTTTTGTGGTTCCTTACGTGATAATGTAGGTTATAAGCAGGTAACAGTTTCGCAGTTTCTGAGTTCACTCGGAGTGCAGCTTCATGAAGGCAGAATTAAGGTTCCTGGGATGATCTCGTTATGCATTTTTGTGAATTTTAGCTACTTTGAAATGAGGTCTTACCTTTCAATTTCCTTTCTCTATTACTATTATTTTATTTTATTATGGCATCCTATCTGTGATGTTGCATTCACATCACTGATTTCAGACATCTTCCTGCAGCCTATTTTGGATGGAAATGGTTTTATTTGTAAGTTGATAGGTTTTCTGTATTATCTCTGACACAATTTGTATTGGAAATTCAAGCTAATTCAAGATTCTGATAGAAAGAGACAGACAAACACTTATTAGGTTACTGGCAATCAGTTTAGGAAAGCCCTCTTAGAAGAATTTCCCATGGGAGAATCGTCAGACTGGAGTGATATTATAATTCAGTGACTAGATTGCAGCCTGGGAAACTAGCCTTAGTTTTAATGCAGTATTTTTAGGAATCTGTAAAGCTAAAAGCCAAAGAAAATAAAAGTAAAAGATGATAGAGAATGTGGTTTCGTTTTCTCTTACCAAGTATTTTCCATTGTTAAAGCACATGATGTTCCAAGCCTGCTCATCTCAGTCCCTATAACATTTCATTTGCTGAGCTTACACACTTTAGTAGCTTTATATGGCCAGAACCCAGAACAACTTGGGTTTCAGCTTCAAAAGCAAGTGTCAACTAATAGCAATTACAAAAACATTTCCAAGATGCAAGAGACACAAAAATATATTCACTTATCTCTTACGCTTTCCAATAGCAGCAGTGCAACCCCCCTTTTCACTTGGACTTGCTGTCCTTTTTATGGGAAATGTGTCTGTCTTTCAAGAAGACGAGGAAGAAAGGTGAGATATTTAGCGCTAACCACCCAGTAGTTGTTAGCCTTTAGATTTGCTTGAGGACAGCCCCTCCGAACACCCTCTTTCTCCATGCAGAATAACCCTCCACCTGTCTTGGCACATGGCACATTTCTACTCTTTAACCCACTTTGAAGCTGCGGAATTTCCTGGTCTTAAGTTATGTGCAATGCTGGATCAAAGCAGAGGGAAAGGTTGCAGCTCTAACAGCTTATTCTTATTCCTTAGATGTTTCTAGCTGAAGTTCAGCTTTCATTTTTAGCCCCACTGCTATGCTGCGTGTGGTGAGCATTTGCGATGGGTTAGCAGGTCCCTCTCACACACCTACTCCTGGCTTGTGCTCCCCGTTAATTTTCTCTGTTTTTTTTTAGTTAACAAGGCACTTATTTTTAAAAAGCAGAGAATAGTTGGAGATTTTGAAATGCATCAAATATTAGTTGTTGGCTTTTTTTTCCTTTTTTTTGAAGTGATTGCTGTGTTGTTCTTGCAACTGTTAAAAGACCATTTTGTTGATGAGAACAGAAGGCTTTTATTTATTCATAGAACTGCGAAGGCCTGATCTGCACAGAAGGTTAAAAAGGACTAAACATGGGCAAGCTGGGAGCGGGGAGGAATGCCTGAGAAGGATGTCAGCTTTAATAAGAGCAGGAATCAGGATAGGACTGCAAGTGCGAAATGACAGCTTAGGCAAAACAGAGCAAGGGAGTATTCCTGGAGAGCAGCACGGATGCGGTCAGACGGGCTCCAGGGCCATCCCCAGGGACAGAGCAAGGAAAATCCTGGCAAGAGCCATTGAGAGCAGGTTTGTACCCAGCACACAGCAGAGCTCTGCCTTGGTGGCCATCCCCAGGGCTGGGGCCAGGCTCGATTCCCCTTAGCAGTCTGGGCCCTTTCTGCTTCCTCTGGTTCAAAGATGCTGCTTCACTGGAGTAGACAAAATCTAAACAGTTTCTCTGCGGTGGAGCAGAAGACAATAGCATACATTGTTTGCATTTCCTTTGACGGGAGGCTTACAGTTTCTTTATTTTATTTTATTTTTTTTTAAGAGAAGGGCTCTTGGACCTTTTAAAAATTCCCGGAGAGTTAAATCTTCCATACTAAGTACTGGAAATAATCCTGAGTCTATAAACATCAGTGTAGAAGTACAAAGTGGCTGTTCTCCACCTGAATTCTGTTGTTACTGATGTCCACGACAGCAGGAAGGACTTGATACAGAATTGGGATTTGCTTAAACTGGAAACTTGTGCTACTCTAACTATACCACAGATTACAGCACCAGCTCTTGTCCTGTATCAGTCCTCTTTAGGGCTTTCAACTGAATTTATTAAAGTTGATCTATTAGGAAAATAATGCACTGCCCAACCCCGAGTATAAATACAGGGGGTCCTGGACCTACTGCAACCCCGACAGAGCTCTTGCAGTGTGGGTGGTTGCAATGGGATCTGCCATTATGCAAAACCTCTGGTTTCCACCACTTACAAGTTTGCCAGATGCTTCTAGGACATTTTCTGCTAATCGTCCACTAGAATTGCCAAGTAAAGAAGTAAGAATAAATTCAGAGCTTTTCAGGCATAGATGCAATAGGGAAATGAGTCCTTCAAATTATCTCTTTCAAATGATCTTGTCTGACCTTCCCCCTTTTATGATCACTCATTTGTTTTGGACAGAGCAGCTAAGGGGTCATTAATTAATCTGTCCCACTGTGATACAGATGTATGGACATAAATCTTTGTATGTATAGTTCCAAAACTGCCACACAAACCTTGTGACATATAAAAGGTTTATAAGAGAATTTCCAGATATATGTTTCTTTGACCATTGATCCACGTTAACTACCATGTGAGACTAATGGAGCCCTTTGTGGAATTCAAGTGCTCGTCCTTTCTCCTCTTTTAACTGAGGGAAAAGATTGAGTCATGAGCACTGCTGCTATGTGCAAAGCAGGCCGTGATCCCGACTGCACGGCGTGTGGGTAGAAGGAGAGCTGAGAGGATATACCAGGAAAGAGCCATGTGCATCTGCCCCACTTCTCTCTTTGAGCATGTTCCACGGGCTGCTGCTGGCACTGGCATCTCGAGATGCTGCTTTGGTCTCTCTGCAGGAGCACTGCTTATGTTCTGCCGTTTTATCCCTGTTTGGACTAGTGATTTAGACTGGTCCTAAGCCAGTCTACCTCTGTCAGGTCTTTCCTTCTCCATCTGTTGAATGAAGCTGCCAGTTGGCTTCTCTGCCTTCAAGGGCAGCACTGAAGAATGAATAACACGTGCAGAGCATGCAGAAGGTGAAAGCACAGTGCGTAATTAGCAGATGAGAGTTCAGGTATTACTGGACACAACGTGATTCTTTAGAAAGTGAGAAAAGACTCCAAGAACCTAGAGCAAAGTCCTCCTATAAAACGGAATAGCTCTCAGCTCTGAGGATTCTCAAGGAAAGTTGAGAGCCAACCTCATGGAAAGGGTTACATGAATATGATGTTGGAAAACAAAGAGCAAGATTAACTCAAGAAAAACAGGGGGACCAGCCTGCCTGCAGCTGATGAGCCCCACTCAAACTGGAACTAATCACGTTTCAACTCCAGCTGTTCGAGCAGAGAACGACTGGTTTGGTGGCACTGGTTCTCAGAGCTGGGTAGAAGGAGAGCTGAGGGAAATTCGTGACATTTTGGAAAAGGAAATTTGCTAAGGAAAACAATTTGAGCTCCTTGAAATTATAAGCAAAATACGATGCACACTGCTAAAAGATACAAATTTGCCCATGAATTGGACAGGCTCTTGAACACACTCTTTCCATCAGATGTATTTTTTCTTGCTTTCTCCCAGGTTGCTGCATGGGGCTGTTGCCGCATGTTGTTCCGCTGGCGATTGTGAGATAGTAAATCCTAGAGAGGCCATACGCCTCCTGTGGAAAGAAGTGGTCTGGATACATCTCTTATAATACAATTTAGTTGAATTAGGCCTATAATTGCATCAGGATACCCTGTAGCCCAACTGCAGGGCACTATTCTGTGGCCTAATACACAGCTCTAAGTACTCTGAGATCCATTTTATTAAACAGTGATGTGCACATTATTTTTATTGTTATTTGTTATTGCTATTTTTGAGAAGCTCTGGTTTAGTCCATTAGCCTTTACTATAACTAAACCTCCAGATCCAGTCGAATAAGCTGATTTAAATCCTCACTCCTGTGTTCTGTGCAGTATTTTAGAAATCACGAACTTGGAATTAGAAAGTAGGCACCCATTTGTGCTTTCCTCTTTGGGAACTGATTTATTTAACCCTTTGTAGGACTAATCCAGTTCCTGTTCAAGTCAGTGTAGGAGTTTTGCCATTGCATTTTATTGCAAGGAGGAAGGTCTTCTGCAGGTAAGCCGGTGTATTATAACTAAAAGCACTGTTCTAACTTCTGTGATGTTCCAGCCCATCTGCCTGGTACTTCACCATTACTGGGGAACTGTAACCAGACTTGAACCTTACAGCCATCATAAAATATTTCAAAATATTAGCTGGAGTGATGTGATGGTTACTTAAACACTTGGATAAATCTGCTTGCAACACTATCATCTAGATTACCATAGCCCACTTTTGCTCAGATGAAGTTGTTTCAGTAGTGATTTTGTCACTTTAGCACTAACCTTCATTCACGCTGAGATCAGATAGTCCTGAATCTCTGCTGGCACCACATAGCATCTTTCAGGGTAGTAAACAGTGTTTCCTTTTGAGAATAATAGCAGGAAAACACGAGGTGAATCATAAAAGCGAGCACCTACAGTGCCTCACACCAGAGAAGACCACAAGCTGGCACTGGGAAATGCAAAAGCGGCTTTTGTTTTGCTTGGCTCGTGAAGGCAGGTGGAGCACGGCCTCAAGCCAGGAAGCAGCTAGACCACAGCAAACGGAAAATAAAGAAGCAATGAGTCTGCACACATGATGTGTTTGAGTACGCACAAGCTGCAGCGGGTCCTTAGCTTAAACCCACGCTGGGAGAGGCGCAGGATACGCAGCTGGCTCAGGGGATGAGTGGACACTCGCTGCTTGATCCCTGCTCCTGCTGTTGGACACCCAGGGCTGGGTTCTGCTTTCACTTACAATGGGAAAAGACTTTCTTTGTTGCCCAAACTTCCCAAGTGTGATACCAGAGGCACGTTGATGTGAAAGGGAGAAAAACAGGGTTCTGCACCCATCTTTTAGTGAAAGGAATGTGGAAATTGTGAGGACTGCATATGCCTTTAGCACAAACACACATGTGAATTGAGCAGCTGAAAATAAACATCTAATGCCCAGAGCAACCCATGCTGCTCAAGGCAATCTATTTGTTTCTTTAACCATTTTTTTAAGTCAAATTTAATTTTGATGTAATCAGTGACAGAGACAAGCAGAGAAGTTCTGTGCTATGACCCAGACCTGGATGCAGTCTTTGTTTGGATGTGTGTGGTCACACACACGGGGTGCAGATGTTCCTTCATCACTGGTCCCATACATGCACATCAGTGTGTGCTGGTACTGGGCAGCACTAAAGATTGATGAAAAATAGTTAGACTTTCCTTCAGCCTCCCAGTTAGTCTGAGCTTTCCAACTGCTCAGCCATTCACTTACCCACCCGGTAAGAATAGGAAAGGAAAAAGGAAAAGAAAAGAAAAAAAAAGGAAAGGCAAAGAGGAAAAAAGAAAAGAAAAGAAAGGAAAAGAAAAGAAAAGAAAAGAAAAGAAAAGAAAAGAAAAGAGAAAAGAAAAGAAAAGAAAAGAAAAGAAAAGAAAAGAAAAGAAAAGAAAAGAAAAGAAAAGAAAAGAAAAGAAAAGAAAAAGAAAAGAAAAAAGAGATCAAGATATTATCCAATTAGCAGGCTCATTTCCTGGTTGAGCTGAGTTTGCTCTTGATGCAGTTGAGGGGAGCANAAAGAAAAGAAAAGAAAAGAGAAAAGAGAAGAGAAGAAAAGAAAAGAGAGAAAAGAAAGAAAAGAAAAGAAAAGAAAAGAAAAGAAAAGAAAAGAAAAGAAAAGAAAAAGAAAAGAAAAGAAAAGAAAAGAAAAGAAAAGAAAAGAAAAGAAAAGAAAAGAAAAGAAAAAAAAAGGAAAGAAAAGGAAAAGAGAAAAGAAAAAAGGAGAAAAGGAAAAGAAAAGAGAGATCAAGATATTATCCAATTAGCAGGCTCATTTCCTGGTTGAGCTGAGTTTGCTCTTGATGCAGTTGAGGGGAGCAGGGGGGAAGGTGGATTTGAGCTCCAAGCTCCTTCAGGGCAAAGCTGGGCTGGAACACCCCTTTTTCTAGCCTCGTCCCATCCAACTTTTGTCTTGCGCTTTCCTGTTCCTTGATGGGAAGAGGTGATTCCCAGCTAGCTCCCTGGCCTCGCACCAAGCCCGCTGTGAGGGAATCCCTTTTAGGGCGCTCTGGGATCTGCGGAGCTGCCTTTTTACTCTGAAAGAAACGGGCCGTGCAATCTGCCCTAGTTCTCCTAATTATTCCCTGCCTACTAATGAGCAGGGGGAGAGATGTCAGTGGGTCATTCCAAGTGAGCGTACATCTCCTCGGCAGCTGCTCCCCGAACAAAGCCGCGCTGTTGGCCTTCGCACAAGGAGGCGTGAGGCTCTAACAACGGCCCCAGTGAGAAGGGGAAACAGCAAGAGCGGGAACAGAATGCTCCCTTTTTCACGGAACAACTCGGAGCATGGAGCTGTCGGCACTGGCCACCGTCCAGACCACGCTCCTTAACCTGGCGCTGTTAACTGTTAGCAGACACTGCGTGGCACAGGAGGGACATGTCATTCATGTCGCCTCTTTCCTCCCGTAAGGGTTAAGTCTTTCTGGCTTCCCCTCCGTGTTTCTGCCTCTGAATGTGGAATACTCTCCATGATAAAGAGGAAGGGACCATTAGATTTCTGTGGGGTGCAGATAATGCTGGGGCTAAGCGACAGGAATTTTGGAGTAGTCCTGAAAATCAGGAATAAAGCATCCATTATTTAGCCAAATGGTTCACTTTGGTAAGATAAGGGAAAATAAAGAGGAAATAGCCTTGACCAAACTATGTTCCTTTCGCTTTACAAGCTGCTGTTTTGCTTATCGTTATCACAGTGATCTTTGCACTTGCCATCTGTACTCAGCCTTTACATATACAAATTACATATACAAATTACATATACAAATACGTACACAAATCAGTCCTCAGAACAGGGGTCAAATTCTGCTTTCACATCTGCTCAGGTAAACCCAAAATAATTCTTTGCCCACATTACAAAGCAGATTCAGGCCTGTAACTTGTAGCTGGATTTCCTAGCAGTGAAGGACAGTTGACAGCCTTGGTAATATTTTCAACAGCTCATCTGCCCCATGTCGGTCTGCGTGCAAGATGCTTGAGGGTGGAAGACTCGAACCAGATGTGATCAAAGAGCTAAGGCTGAGCGAACAGATCGTTGTGTGTTAGGAGCTGCTAACTACTGCCTATGGCTGCTGGACAGAGATCAGACTTGCTTGAAACACTGTTCCAGAAGTCATTTCCTGTATTGACTTGTTCATATCAGCAAGGATTTGGGCTCCGAGAAACTATTCAGAGGAACCGATATTCTTAAAGGAAAAAAAAATGTATATACCGTCAGTCAAACGTTTTTATTAATGATGTGAATGGTGGGTTGGAGTGGATTTTCAGCAAGTTTACAGGAATATCAAGTTCTGAACAGTGGGTGTTACACTGGAAGGTTGCTCTTCACGGGGAGCTCAACAGGATGAAAAAAAGGGCTGAAGGAACCTCATGATGCTTGGTAGATCCTGAGTCTGGAGTGGATCACCCCCTGCAACAGGACAGGTAGGGACAGGAAAGGAGTGGACAGAAGCAGCTATTCAGAAAAGGAGCTGGGGATTCTGGAAGACAAGCTGAATTTGAGTCAACAGTGTGACCCTGGAGTGAGGAAGATCAGTCTGTTAGAAAGATCATAGCCTGCATCTCAGGGGAAATGATTATTCTCTTCCATTTAGTATGTGTGAGACCTAGAATAATGGGTCAAAGTTGCTCCCAGCTATATTGGAGCGAGGCAGAAGAGGGCTCAAAGCAAGTAGGGTGCTGGAGAAAAGAGGTACAAGGAGAGGCGATAAAACTGGGGTTATTTAGTCTTAGAGAAGATGAAGAGAGGATCTTACTGCTGTCTGCAGGCTCCTGTTGGGAGGGCACCAGACCCTGCCTGGAGGTGCCCAGGGACAGGATGGGAGGGAAGTGACACAGGCTGCAACATGGGAAATTCCAATGAGCAAGAGCTCCTTGGAGCTCAAAAAAAAATTCTACCATGAGGACAGTGAGCTGCTGGAGCAGGGCCCAGAGGGGTCAGGGAATCTTCATCCTTGGGGATATTTAAAGCTTAACTGGACTTGGCCTGGCCTTGAATGACTTGATTGAATAGGAAACATTTTGAATGGGTGTTGGTTTAGATACGATAAAAGGAGGAAGCATGAGTTTATTTTCACCTTTACGGAGACAATTCTTCCATGGAAACAGCACGTCATTAATGTGACGAGCTTTCCTATTGTTTATTTGTCAGATGTATCTGATGTGGAAGAAGTTATTTCAAAGGTAATTACTGATGATTTCTTGTCTATAAATTTATCTTCATGCAGATGTGGAGTTTGTCATCCTATTGAGATACAAATGCCTGTTCTAAGTTATTGAGCATCATTTGAAAAGAACAGAGATGTTTTGTGTGTATAATTCTTGTTGGAATTAAAATATATTCCTGATTTCCTTGAAATCTCTTCTGAGGTAACAGGAGTTGGAGAAACACAGTGCTAAACTGGTGGAACAGGATTATTCAGTGTTGGATTCAAAGAAACCTCTTCTTTGTGTTGAACAAAGGCAAAGGACAGGCTACTCGATGAAGAAAAAGCAGTAAAATATATCCCTAGTCATTAAATGGCCTGTAACTGTCGCCTTATTTTTTAATGCACTCTATACTTGCCTACAAAGTGGAGAGTAAAACTGCTTTTCTGAACTGAATAGCTGCAGTATTTGGGGAAACCATTCACTTCAAAAAGCAAATCTTTTCAAAACTTTCAATGAAAGGATTGCCGTTCCTTAGGTAGCAGAGAAATCATGGGGAGACTCACTAAGGCCACATGTCCCTGTGTGCTTTGATGAAACGTCTGCCGATCTTACTCTATTTTTCACCAAATTATTGCTGTTGGCAGGTTCCCTGGGCCTGCCCCCAACAAATCTACTGCACTGTGTCTATTAGTGCATAGGGAAAAGCTGATAGAGGGTCTAAACCAACAACAATTCCTTGCAGAGGCTCCAGGTGCTTTGATGGTCCACGTTCAAGATCAGGCTGATCAGTTGCCAAATAAAGACACAGAAGCAGCACATCCTGCAGTGTCTTTGTAGTTCAAATATTTGTTCTTTGGTGGCTTATTTGCTCATTCATGAACTGTGGCATGTTGCTATAGAGCTCATATGCCTAATTCAAATGAGTGGATTTCCTTCATAAATAACTAGCCATGGTGGTTTTCCTTGGAGTGGGTCTATTTGTTGCATACTGTGAGCACTTTTAAGAGACTATTCTTACAAGTTCTCAAGCAAATAGACATTTTTCTTATTTAAAAAGAAGCAGAGACTTTTTTTAAAAAACAGACAACGAAAAAAGGGAAAATCCATGACTTTCACATTCTTCCTATTTTTTTTTTAAATCAACTGGAGCATATTTTACTATAGTGACCAGTGTTTAATCAGGTTCCTCTCATCGTAGTCATTTTGAATGTGAAACAGGACATTTCGTTGTTTATTAAAACATAGTTTTATTAGGAGCAGAGACTGGAAGAGACTCTCTGATCATCTAGTCTTCTGCTCCTGTAGAGAGTATCCCTGAGCCTTTTTTTTTCACAAATGGGCAAAACCCAGCTTTTCCCCAAGTTTTGTTTGATGTGTTTGTTCCCTCTGAGCAGGCTCTTCCAAGCTCTTTCTCCTCTGGTTGCTAGAAACTTACTTCTTCCTTTTGTCTCACTGTATTTCTGCCCACTTTATGGCTTTGTTTTTTAACAATATTTTCATGTCTTCTTTATCTTGTGGTTGCCACAATATGTTAGTGAAGAGCACTTCTCTTTTGGTATCACATCTTATCAAAAGCATTAACAGAATCTGACAGAACATTAACATTACAGAATCACAGAGTCATAGAATGATTATGGTTGGAAAAGACCTTCAAGATCACTGAGTCCAATCGTAAACCCATCACCACCACCCTGTCTACTAAACCATGTCCCTAACTGCCTCATCTACACATTTCTTGAACACTGGCTCCACCACTGCCCCGGGCAGCCTGTTCCAATGTTTCACTATTCTTTCCACGTGGAATTTTTTCCTAATATCCAACCTGACCCCCTGGTGCAAACGAGGCCGTTTCCTTTGGCCTGCCCTTTCTAGCCCCGCTCCCCATGGGGCTCTAGCCTGGCTTATCTGCTGCTTAATCCCTGAATTTCTCCTGCTTTTGCCCTTCCCCTTGCCCTTTGAGGCCCTAAGCAGCCCTCTCCTGTGCCAGATTCCCTCAGGTTGTTCCTTTGGGATAGTGCCAGTGCACTCCCAGCTCAGCACTTCAGCTTCTCTCTAATTTCAGAATGTCTATAATTTAAAACAACATTTATAATGTGATTCTGGTGTGGTTTCTGAGGGTTTTTCTGAATTGCCTGAGCTCTAGGTCTCTATATACAGAGTACAAGCTTGCATCCTCTGAAGGCGCTAGCTAAATATCACTAGATTCAGGGTGGCCAGGATTTGACTTGGAGGTTTTAAGGTTGTTTTTGCTGTTTCGTAAGAAGCCAACATGTCTTGCACTATTATTTTAGAGTAGAAAAGCTCATTTGAGCTGATGAAAGAGATGCACAGGGAACTGTGGGAAGCACAGTTGATGATTTGGGAGAATAATTTCAGAATTAAAACAAAAAAGCAATCTTCATAATTGAAAGCCTCTGGCAGTGTGATCTCCTTCATTTTGGAGTCTATTAGTAAAGTAGAACATCTGGTTAGCATCTGGCTCCCTTTCCACTACAGATGAGATTTTGTATCACAGCAATATTTCTTTCAGCCTTCAGCATCTTCCTGCTTTATAAAAATAAGAAATAATTGCAAAAGGTCTCACAAAGCCTTTGACCAACTGGAAAGGATCTTACCTGAAAGCACGTGCAAGTTTTCTGTGCAATCCAGCAGCCGGAGAGCCAGTTACAACACAAGTGCTTTGGTTGTGTAATCCAGCAATCTGTTCTGTGTCGTGGAGTGAGAACTCATCAACTCGTCTCTGTAAGGAGCAGCCAGTCCTCAGATGGAAACTTATCTTGGGCTGTGCCAGCCTTGGCCAAATGCATTCTAGTGACATGAAGCAGATATTCCAGAGATTACCGTTGGTTTAAAATACCTTTAGCTCTGACCTATAACCTGTATGTGTCAATAAAGCAGCAATTTTAGATGTCAGAGATTGCAGGTGGGCCTTCCCTTTAACCACTGGCTCTATACAGTGATTCAAACCAGGATAAAACTCATTATTTATTACAGTTCTGAAATGAGCAAGAAGGTGTTTGGAAACCCACAGTCTTGCCTCAGACCTGCCATAGATCCGATGCTCGTCTGTCAGGAAAAACACTGCATCCCACTGCATCTCAGGTTGCTAACGGTGGGATGAGAAGGTGGTACCAACCCTCTTCCAGGCTTGCACAAGCAAAGCCCTTAGCTTTAAGAATGCAGAATTGCTCCTGTGAAGGACTCTTCACAGGCCAGTTCACGCTCTAGAGTAAAATACCCTGCTAATAGTGAAGATGTGGGGTAGTTGTGGGTGGAAAAAGGTCTCATGTCAGCTGATGCCACAGGTGTGTGTCTGCTCACTGAATTTGTGCTGAGCATCGCACCTGGAAACCTGACCACTCCACAAAGAAGACCAAAACATTACCCTGTACCAGCCACGTCTGTGCTTCACCTCGCTCTGCATTCATAGTGCTGCCCTATGAAGAGTAATAACCAGTTTTAACCCTCAGGTGGGATTTCTTAGGACCTCAAAACTGAAGTCACAGAGTCTCTCCTGTGCCACCCAGGAGTTAATTTCTCCAAAGATCCTGCCTGCAGATTCAGTTCATGGGCAAAGCTGCTATACCAACAGCATCTCTAATGCCGAGATTTATTCGGGGCTTGGCAGTACTCTCCAATTTGAAAACCCTTTTCAGCTCGGGGAAAAAAAAAAAAAAGTGCTGAATTGTAGATGATACAAAGACTAATGCGCTCAACCCAGATTCCCTTAAAACTGCCGTTCTCCACCCCGTGCTGATTTTCTGCTTGTGATTCCAGCAAGGGGACGGAGTGCTGGAAAACCCTGGCGGTTCGTCTGGTGCCGAGGAGTGTGCGGCCTCATCGCTGCTGGTGCCAAGTTTCTGCTCTGTTCAGTTGAGGCCTGAGGGAAGGGAGAGAAGACTCAGGGCTTTTCTGAACTGATTCCGTCTGATCCTGTCTTGTTATTTTGACCACAGGCCTTTTCCTGAACCTTGCAACCATCCTGCTTGTGGTTTTGAAGGAAGCTTTTTATGCACTGAAAATCCCCCCTCGATAACTGATGATAAAGTAGCTTGTATAGCCCAAAAGCAACATACAGGTCCCTAATCTTAACAACTCAACAGTTGTACCTGTGGGTTGTCTCCTAAAGCACAGGCCCAGCAGGAAAGTGTTGTCTGCTGTCAAGCACCTCTGATACCAAATGAGTAACAGAGTGCAGAAAACAGTAACCTGCTTGTTCGATGCTGACTTGTTTGGTAAATAAATAGGCTGTGAGGATTTTCGAGTTGCTGAAAGGAGTGTTACAGAAGAAAAAGAAGATACTAAAAAGCAGCTGAAGCAACAGCACTGAAATCAATCTGCACCAAGAAAGGACAGCAGTTTTGCTGCAAGACAGATTTAGTAGAGCTATTTTCTGCCGTGCTGCCTCCCCGTGACTTGCACCATGTAAATACTACCCCGCCGTGAGCCAACTGGCAACTGTTGGGCTCTGTTCTGGCACACGAGGCAGTTCCGTCCCACCCAGGAGCCCTCCTCGTCGGGCCTGCTTAATCAGAAAGGGATTTTTTTTTCTTTTTAATTGCATTGATAGGAAAAGCAGATGCTAGGCAGGTCTGGGAAAGCCATGTACCCTTGCCTATCTCCTTATTTCAAATATTCCACCTGCGGTTCATGGTATGTATTCAACAAGCTTGTGCAGAATGGGTATAAAATGCTGTCAGCTCTGGGAGAGTGGTATTTCCTTCACCCCTTGTCAGGAATGGGGACAAACCTCATCTGATGACCATTACCTGGTCACCCTGTGGCAGTGCAAATGAGTGAAGCAAAAAGCCAAAACCTCCATAATTCTATGGGAAAGGTGTTCTTCCAAGCTTGCTTCAAACAGGCCACGTGAGGACTATAAGTGCAGCCCGTGGGGATCCTGAACGCGACAGTTTGGGAGCTCTGGTTTGCAAATAACCTTATGGCAGCTTAATCTGTAAAACACCTTGCCGATGTCTTAGAACATGCCTCCCACTTCTAAGAAACATCCTTCTTATTCATTTGCCAGTTGCTTTAAAATTATATAACCAAAACACAGTGCCAAGATTGGTTTGAAATAGAGAAATGATATATTCTAGTGCCAACAATCTCACAGACTAAACAGAACCCACTGGGAGCCCTTGCTCTATATGGGAGCATGTGTTTATTTTAACATATAAATAAATTGGGTGAGGAATGGTTCTTTTAAACTCATTTTGTTATTAATGCAAATTCCCGCTGGGTGGTCCGCATGGAAGGGAACCTTTTGAAGACAGCTTGAAAGGGAGCTGTGCCCGTCCCCCAAGACATCAGTCAGCAGCACCGAAGTTACTGCATGTTCCCATGTTCCAGCCTTCCCCTCTTTTTTATTTCTTGATGCTTAATCTAGTGCGGGCTGGGTATAATTAAGGCTGTCGTTCCTGAGATTAATCGATTCAATTGTTTTGAGCTGCGGATTCAGGAATGCTCCAGGCACACGTGTGGGTTCTGCAGTGCAACTCGCCCGCGGACGGTCTTGCCGCGCGCTGGGCTCCGCTCCCCGCGCCGACATCAAGAGGAGGGTCATTAACTTGCAGCCCTTGCCAAGGGAACAATCAGGCGGCTTGTGCGAACTTCCAAGCAGGGCAAATGAAACCGTCTTTAACCAAACAGAAGAGCGAGAAATGAATGGTCTTTGTTAGGGAAAAAATGGAAATGTTTCCGAGTTAAACAAGCTGTCATTTAGGACTTAATAGCATGTGCGTGTTGGAGAGCCGAGCCACATGCCAGCAATGCTTTGGAATAAATGGGCAGCAAAGGGGAAGGGGAGTGTGCTGTTCCTCTGCTGCTCTGGCGTTTTCATTGCAAATCCTGATATTTGGAATTCGTACCCCAGCTGTTTGAAAGCGTATTAAAGCTGGACCTTGAATCATAAAGTTAATGCAAGTGGACTTTCATCCTTGTTTTCATATGGGAAGAAAAGCACAATTTACACCCCTTACTGGATTTTTATGGTTCTGAAGAGAAGTATTATTTATACATATTTGTAAGATAAATTAAAATAGGGAGATTTTTCTTGGCTACCTCAAAGTTGGTGCCTCCACTCTCAGTAATTGTGAAACTTTCACTGTCATTAGTTAAAACTTAAATCATACGTAAAGAGCACAACAGAGGCCCTGTGCTGCTCTTAAGAGATTAGCAGAGGTCCTATGCTGTCCTTAAGTGAGCAGCATTGTATAAATCAAATGAACCAGTGAGAACTGGAATTAACCTCAGCAAAGCCCATGGAATTGTTCTTCATTGACTAAGAGCTGGTGCTGCTTTTATGTCACCCCAAATTTCCTAGTGTAAATCTTTGAAAACCAACTTCGGTGCTGGACAAAGTCATCCTTTCTATGCTTCAGCAAAGGTACGTTCCTCAGAAAAGAGAGAGAAATCTCAGTGCAAAATTGCAAGAATAAAAGTTGCAAAGTATTAGAGGGCCTTAAGTAAAACCACTTACCGCCTGGTTAAAAAACTGTTTAGAGGCAGCATAGAGTTTGCATCACTGATCATACATCTTAGATTTATATTGTGGTTTTCACTTCATGGGAAAAGAGAGTAGATGATAGGAACTGCTTCATCCACGACCCAAAAGAAACTCTTTTGCAGTGGAACTCAACAACTGCTCAACTCTGTGCCATCCTTGTGCAGCGTTTTCAAATCATTGACTGTCAGTGATAGCCATTCCCTCCAGCTGACTTTTTCCATAATATTGGTGTGGACAATACAGGGGGAGATGCGGTTGAGGAAAAAGTGGATCTTTGTTGCATCTGAGCTTTGTGGAGAAGGAAATGGATTCCATACCATGGAATACCACTCCATACCATTCCTCCATGAGCCTTCCCAAGGCTGGAGCATGAGACAACTGCACTAATAGGGGCCACACAGGCGGTGCCTGTGGTGTTGCAGGTTTTCATAGGATCTTGCCGCCTTCGTTAAGCACATCCCAGGGGATAGTTTATAGGATTGCCAGCCTGGCCGTAGTGGCGGCAGTTTGCAAATGCAGCCTGTGAAGTCCTCATTATTTTGCAACACAACACTCAGATGGGCTTTTTCAGCGTGTTTTCATGAGCAGCATGGTGTTCCAGAGAGACTTTTAAGAATGTGAAATTCCGAGCCAAATCCAGCAGCAGCATAGGAAATGGGCAAGTCTTCTAAAGCCAAAAGAACCATGTTTGAATCCATGAGAGATGAATTGGCTCTTTACAGCGACAGAAACAGTTTGCCTTGTCGGGCAAAATTAATGTCACTTCTGATAAGTACCAGGTCATTTTGTTTGTCATTTCTAGAGTACAGAAAAGATTTTAACTGGCTTCAGCAACACGTTAGTTCTCTGCATGATAGCAATAAGGCACAAATAATTTTGATATAGAAATTTGCCTGTTTCTTTTCTTTTTCCTTAACTGAGACAACAAACAATATATCTCTGTGTGCTCTCTTCTAAAAATAACTTGGCTCTGCAAATGTGTCTCTGCTGTGGGAGGAGGCTTTCAGCTTGCTGCACTCTTTGTGTGAGGCAAGAAAACCTGTCCAGCAAAGCTGAAAGGAAAATTGTTTTCCTAATTTGAGAGAGAAAAGGGGAGGTGTTGGACTCCTGTTCCAGACCAGACCCTCTTTTGATACAATATAGACAGAATCCATCTGCAATTCTCACCTACATGGTTGGTACTTAAAGCACCGGAGGTGGAGAGCTGCTTCTGTTGGGTCTTCTGTGCCCTTCTGGGTATCTCACTGTCCTCATGTATGTATTTACACAGCTGGTACAGAAGAAGGGATGCTGAGGACATGTGTCCAGACAGAGAGATGAGGGCAGGAGTTACCAAGGGTAAACATGTGCTGAAAAATATTTCAGAGCCTTGAGGAAAAGCAAGATGGAAGCAGTGATTGGGGTAAAGCCTCTCCCTTCGGTTCCCATTCTTTCCACCTTCCCAGGGAAGCAGTCCTCTTGCAAACACCTTCCACAGGTGTTTCCATCAGACCTCAGTCAAACATTCCCAGTTTAAAGGTTGTTTATGCTGCAGGGCAGGTTACTGTACAGTCCTGGATCCTGATGGTCCCGATCATGGGTACAGCTGGAGCCCTCCACAGCTCTCCTTTCTAGCCCAAATACTGGTTTTCCTTCTTATGGAAAACTGTGGGCGAGGATGAGAAATGGGGTATGGGAGAGGCTAGGTCAGACAGACATTCTGTGAGTGCCTCCTTGGAAAGGTTTATTGCAAACCACACTAGTTTAGCCTGCAATGAGCTATTGTAGGCAGCAGCCGGGTCATAGTTGCATGGCCTATCCTGGGACAAGTGACACTGCTTGTCACGCAGGTCAGCCAGCTCTTCATGGCCTTTCTTCTCCATCTGCATGCAAAACGGGGAGAGCAGGATACCTTACCTTACCTCTGCTGTAAGTGTTGCAGGGAGGGAGACACTAAGGTTTGAAAGGTGCTGCCGTGGTTATGGGGTGGGAAGAGCATCTTTACGGGCAATAGACCCTACTGAATTTACATCATGGACCAGCTTTGCCTTGGTTGGGGAGTGAGAGAAGACAGAGGAAGAGTAAACAGAAGCAGCTCCTTTTGCACTTGTTGTTATAAGAGAGTTCTCCGTACAAGAAAACCACGTTTCTGACAAGGAATCTTTCTAGGGAAATCTGAGGTGCTTCCCATGTCCGTTTGCTCTGGGTGGAAAGTTTGCTCCGCGGGTGCTCGTGATAAAGGCACTGGTTGTTGACTTTTCCAGATGTTGATTGTCCTGCTTTGAAGCTTCTTCCTGTTGCTTTAGTTGTTTGTGTGGCTCAACAAGGGATTAGGTGTACTCTTTGTTAAGCAAATATTTAAACATCAGGAGCTTGTGTTTAAGTAATGAGCTTTACTCACTCAATGAAAAGAATATGCACTTGATTCACTATAAACTAAATATGGTTTGTTCAGTAGTTAACTTCTGACAATT